>JBBDHG010000190.1:3215000-3602500 GCA_037951165.1 Lophius americanus | reverse complement strand
CAGCCTCTGTTTGACTCTGTGCACTGGTGGGATCCTGCTGCATGACCCTGGCCCAACACACCAGTATCTACTACGACCTGATCTTCAGTGTTGATTGGTGCCACCGGTAGCTTCTGAAAAAGTGTTTGGGGTCATCATCACTACTCAGTCTCAGTCTTCAGGACTCATTAACCTCTGGGACTGATAAAGGAAAGCATGAAACACAAATCACTACACAGCTTGTTGACATTAATTGCCTGTCCTTTCTAGCTTGTTTGTTTTGTCTCGTCTCTGTATTTCAGCTAAGGTGTATCTCACCGACTTTGATGACAAAAATGTATTAGTTCCAATTAAAACATAGTATGCTACTCTCTCAGAGAGGGCTGGAGAAGACCATAAGCACAACTGTTTGGAAAAATAAATAAAAAATCCTTATATGCTGCAAGATCAAAACAGTGTATTATTTAGATCTGGTTTCTGCTGATTTTGGCACTAACCATAAATATTTGTTCAGACACGTTAAGAAAAGATAAGAAAATCTATCCCTAGTTTGTAAGACATGAACTATTAGACTAAAATGTGGAATATTAAAGATATATCTACTCAAGTAGATTCATTTGCGGCAAATTTGGACTTAATTAAATGTCCTTTCACAAAATCAATCCACGTACTAAGGTTTATGCGGGTGTAAAAAAATTACAATATTCCGTGACATGAGTTATCTTACGATCGTAAGAGGCTCTCACTAGTGAGTAAAATATAAACTATTATGGTGATATATGATAAGTACTAAATAGATCTGCTCTAGTCGATTCAAATGCACTGTATTTGGATTAAATCTAACAGTCTAACAGTTTAAAAATTATGGCCCAAAAACTTTTAGAGGTAAAGTTCCCCCTAGTGTCTAGTGTCAGAAATATACAACTGACCCTTCCCAAAGGCACTCCAGTTCATCTTCGCACTAAGGTCAATGTGGATATAAAATTTGAAAATAATCCATGACCTGGTTTGGAGTTGTTCCGTTAACACGAATGATCTGCGGCGAACGCAGTGGAAGCAATGGTCAATTCAATAATATCCATGACTTTTTGGGGATATAAATATAGCAAAGGCAGACAGACACAGCAACATCTATAGAAACTTGCATTATATGCTCTGGGATGAAAATGACTGTATACAAGTATAACTTCCCAAGACATTAGGTATTCAAAAAACGCTTATAATCTTCTTAATATATTTGACCAACTCGAAACAATAGTTTAGCATTACTTGAGTACGTTAACTTCTGGATCGTATCTGAAGTAGGAGGTAATCTATAATATTTGGATGAAATATATTCTATACATCATAAAACATTTCTTCATCAAAGACTAACCCAGTTCTGTTCATACCTTAATCACATACTATGTATCTATTTATCTTACCCACTGACAGGTTCCATGGCAACCAGATAATCAATCTTATAAACATCACATGTCACTGGATGTAAAGTTCTGTCTAATGGGTGTATGTCAAAAGTTTACACAGGTAATATATATATAATATATAAAGGTTATTACACATACCATTCAGGCAACATCTATCAACAAACTACAGCAGGTCCAACTTCAATAACTTGAACATTCGCTCATTGAAAATATCACAAACTGAAATAGTGAGAAAAAATGCCATCATAAAATAAGGGAAAACCACTTGACATTTTAACTATACTACAATTTAAGTAAAGTTACAGGATTTATTATAAGTAAAATGTGTGTCAATAAAATATATATAAACAAATATAAATATATTCAATATAATAAATATATTTCTATAAGAAAATGTGTGAGAAGCCTCTTTTTTATTTTTTATTTAACATTTAACATATTGTTGTTCTCTTTTATTGCACATAATGTTGAACGTATGGAACTAAACTTTGACAGGCAGTTCCATGGTTCTGCACCTTACATGGAAGAATTCCTTAAAAAAAAACATCTGGGGACCAGATGACCAGTGACATCATGATAGCAGTAGGTGCAAGCCGACTATGTTCCCATATTTAAATAAATACCTAAGACAACTAAAGAGGGGTCAGCAAAAAGGGAACAAAGGTGAAGGTAACCGCTAAACCGCTCAAGATGGCAGTGAGCGCGAAGGAGGCCCAACAGAGATCGATCACAGTCAGATTTTTAGACTTATCATACGAAAGACGCCGTCCTGCAGCAGGACTGGAAACAGCAACAGAATGTATATTAGGGGGACTGGTCCCCAGAAATACAAAGAAAAGTCAAAGAGGTGCAACAAGTGATTTAAAAACTAAGGGAAAGCCAAGTCTCCATTCCCAGCACAGATCAGGATCTTTCTTGACTGTGGAGTTGAGGCTTTTAATACTCTGGCAGAGGCAGTACCCACGTTGGAGAAGGTGGGGATGCCTGTCAAAGTGGAACCCAGAGAGAAGCTGATCGGAGAGCTGCTACAGGATCAATGGTCGACTGTCAGATGAGGAACCAGAGGATGGCAAGGGTTGTTGGATCGCTCAGAAGAACATCTGAGTGCTTAGAGAGACTATAGACAGGTGTGAAATAAACAGTGATGAGTGTCCTGTGCGGAAAGGTAACACAATGATTCTGGTTGGCAGTAAGCAGATAAGGTGAGAAAAAAAAGAGGGATAAGAAAGTACATTCAGGTGTGTGATGGAGAATTAAGCCATGTTGAGCAAAGATTGAGGCTGGTTTTGTAGTTTATTTGTTAATTCTATTCTACTTTTTTGATATTTTTACTACAAATGATATCTTCAAGAATGAAAAGAGAAGGTTCTCTGAGAGCAGGGGTTGTGCCCAATATAATCTTTAAAATGTTACGCAACATTATTAAATTGCAACCACACAACAAGTAGGACCACTCTGGAGGGTCATATCTCTCCGCCATTCTTCAAGGAGCAGGTACACCTATTAGTTATTGGAGCCATGCTGGGTGAAAAACATGGGAAGCAACCTCAAGTTCTTAGTGTTCGAGTGTTTGTTTGATTTGTCTACAAGTGTTCTTTTTCGCATAGACCTTTATCACAACTACACAGTCCCACAAATCTTTTCGGAGGTATCGCAGACGCACAGTGTTCTACCAAAATTTGAAGCGGAGAAGGTATATCATGCAGAGCCCGAGTAACACAAGACTAAACAATGGATCATTTAAAAATAGTCAGCTATGATGTTCATAGACTAAATCATCCAATAAGAAAATTCTTAGCCAACTTAAAAAGCTTGGATGTGCAGTGGCAATGATTCAAGAAACTTACTTGATGGAATTTGAACTGAATTAAACTTAAACCTTAGTGTGAAGAAGAACTACATTTATTTTTGGAAATGTAGGTTGTATCTTTCTGACACTAGGTGGGGGGGGGGTTTCCAAAAGTTTTCAGGCCATCATTTCTCAACCGTTGGTCTGATTTAGTCCAAATTAGGTGCATATGAATCAAATTGAATATATCTATCTTCCATATCTCAGGTTTTACTCACTAAGGGGAACATTTTAACAAAAAACACAGTTGTCCGGATATAACTTCCCAACCATTCCAACAATTCTCAACAAATTAGACCAAATTTGGTGCATATGATTCAACCCATGAGGCTCTATCCTGAATTTACCACATTTTACTCTAATAGCTAATATGTCACTCACTTCAAGGAGCTTTTTCTTTAGTTGACAAAATCTGTAAACATTACTTCATGTTTAATATGAAGGGTCCAATCTGGAGGATTGCTTGTAGAACGAAGGGGATAGGGAACATTTTGGGGATATAACCATGGCTGTGAAGTTGTTTATCAGTAACATACTTTTCTCAGAATATTCTGTTACTCATAGAGAATCTATGATGGTTTCATTTAGTATCTATCTATGAGACCGCATAGTCTTGGCTATTACTTGTATTCAACTTGTTCTCAGGTCTCTTGAGCAAAGCAGATCGCGATCTCCAGGCGTCAAGAATAAATAATGCTCGACAAAAAAATCTGGGAAGAATAAAGCACGAGCCTTTAACCTGGCTGAAACAGAATTAGCATCTGCTCCATTATGACCTTTGAGGTCTATAAACAACCAAAGCTGTCTCTCCAAATTAAAATGAACTGTTTTGATTAAGAAAAACTCTATGGAGACGTTCCGCTTGAAATGAGCTTTTTGAAGTCAGCACATCTCAACCCAATTAAACTTCTATAGCAGAAGTTTGGCATGGTAGCCTTCACTCTCTCCCACCATCATCTGCGCGCTGTGATGTAATATCATTTGGAAGGCAGGTTCTCACAAAGTATTTGGAGCTGCAGTATGTATGTCAAGGTAAAAAAGAATGTTTTTGTAAAGTCTTGTACAGTTTTACTCCAATCTGTTAGGACTCGTATGATCTCTGACTCAACAATGTCTTCATTGACTCTAGAAGAAACTACAAAGGCAAGACTGTAACTCCCTTGAGTCAATCATTGGGGAGACATAAGAGCTATTGGGTGAGCTCAAATATATTTGACAAAAACAGACAAACAACATATTTCAGATTTTAGCACCGCCATCATCTACTTCATATACTGACTTTTCACAGCCCCGCTCAGAAGAGATCTTTTTTCAACAGTTACTGTATGTCAGTATTGTGTCAACTCATGTAGCTGGTAGGTGTTGTGGGCTGTTTTAGGTGGTGCGAACGTTGGATGAGTGTGTTTTGTGAAAGTGCACTTGTGATAATCTGTGCACTTCTGTAGTTTGAAACATTAGAGATGCTGTGGTGTAGCGAGGAGAGTGATCCTGAGCTGAGGAGGGTACACGCCTCAGCATATATCAGTGTGTATCCTCATACTTGACCATCTGCATTATTATTTCAACCTCACCACCTCCCGTTCCTTCAGTCTTTTCTAACTAACCAGATTTTATACTTACCACTATTTCTATTTTTTAAGCCTTACACTCAATGTAGATGATATAAATGATGTATTATGTGTACTTTGCCCAAAAACAATTAAGGGAACACTTGGTCATAACCGTATAACACCGAGTCAGTTGATCTTCAGGGATATCATCTTGTCCAGTTAGGAAGCATCGGCGACTTTGAATCACTTTCAGCTGCTTTGGTGAAAATTAAAGTGATAACAGGCGGACAGGAAAAGCAACAGAAAGACGACCCCCCCAAAACAAAATGGATCAGACCATTTCGCTTGCCTCATCCTTCCTGACGGATTTAGTTATTTCTAGTTTTGCATATTGCTTGTGCCCTTTTCACTACTGGTAGCATGATGCAGTACCTGCAGCCCATTCCCGTTGCACGGGTATTAGTGTGGAGGAGATACCAGGAGAGGGGCCGTTACACAGGGACGGCTTGACGGGGTCGTACAAGAACAACAACCCCACAGCAGGACCGTAATCTGTTCCTCATTGTGGAGTAACAGGAGGAGCACTGCCAGAGCCCTACAAAAGGACCCCCAGGAGGCTAAGGGTGGGCATGTATCTGACCAAACTGTCAGAAACACACTCCCTTAGTGGGACATGAGGGTCCAACGTCCACTAGTGGGACCTTTGCTCACAGCCCAGCACCAGAGAACAGCAGAATTGGCAAGCTCACCATTGTTGCTCTCTTCCTTTTCACAGAATAGAGCAGGTTCACACAGAACGTGACAGATGTGAAAGACTCCGGGGTTCGGCATGGCAAACGCATCATTCAAAAGAAATTTGAATGGTGACCTCGCATGATTGGGTTTTCTATCGCTCTTGCGTCACGTCATGTTAATGGGAGATGAGGCATGGTGCATAGTGGCTATTGATTGATATTTTATCTACCTGTAAATTAAGTAACATTCATAATTCATTAGAATTATGAATTATGTAGCCTACCATATAGCATGCTATAGACATTTAAATTAAAGCACTGGGCCTTAATTAAATTATTATACCATCTAAAACTACACCAGTCCTTGTTATAGTAGTAATGGATTAATAACAAGCCATTCTAAGGTCTGGTAAGGCAATTAAACCAATATAGGGGCGTTGAAAGGGATGTTTACCCTGGGCACCACACAAGCTTAAAACGTCCCCTGCTCAGACTTTACATTGATTCAGAGGAAACTCCCACCAGGTTCCTCCTGGTACAGAACAATGTTTTGCCTCATGTGGCCAGAGTGTATAGACAAAAAAAACCTGGATGATGAATGTATTGATGCCATTGACTGGTCCTCAAGTTCCCCTGACATGAATTCGTCTGAGAATCCCTGAGAAGTTATGTATCATTGCATCCAATGACGCCAAGTAGCGCCACAGACTATCAAGGAGGTCACTGATGCCCGGATCCAAGTCTGGGAGGAGATCCCTCAGGACACCATGCTCCATCTCATCAGAAGTGCAGAAGGACACTTGAAGGACCAAAACCACCGCTGGGACACATTATGAGTTGTTGTGATGGTATTCACACTTATACTTGATTTAAGTATTATAATACATTTTTTTGAAAGTGTATGTCAGTTCAAATATTGCATGCACTGAACACTGATTCTGCTTAGCTCACCTCTGATGTCTCTGGGCCACGGATTTTGTTAATGGATTGGATTCACGACATGCCGCAGATCCTTTGTGTGAACGCAATAACTCAAACTATTTCATAGATGATTTTCAAATTTTATACTTATATGGACATCTGTGCGACGATGAACTGTACATTCCAACACTAGGGAGAGCTTTACACAAATACTTCTACAGAAGTATTTGGCCGATAATTTCCCAACCACTGATCCGACTTAATCGAAATATATATGTATACTAGTGGACATTCATCTTGATATATATCACATAAATCCATATTTTACTTTAATAGTTTTCATGTTACTCAATAGGGGGAGCGTTTTCCCCCAAAATTACTGTTTTATGGACATAACCTCGTAACCGTTGGTCCATTTAATCCAAATTTGATGGATTAAATATAATTTAGTGTGAGAATAGACTGGATTGGGTTTGGAAAAGTTTTTTTATTTTCATTTCTGACACTATGGAGAGCTTTACTTACAAACTTTTTGGGCCTCAATTTCTCAAAAGTTTATCTGATTTAGTCCAAATTTGGTACATATAATCGTCGAGCTCTACCCCGTTTATATAATATTTTATCCAAATTTTAATCTAATAGTTCATATTTTATTATTTCTGGAGTTTTTATAATTTAATGCTTTTTACTATAAGCATTTAATGTAAGGGATTCAATAAGGTTGTCGCTTCCAGAGACAACAGCAAAGGTCTAGTTAAATTCTGTTGATTAAAGTTTTGAATTATTCTTTTTTTTTTTGATAAATTATTAAAACAACCTAATATTAAGATATATCACAGTTTGGACTTGAAAAAGATCAACATTGAAGACTCAGGTAGCGTTTGAAGTACCTCTATTACTGAATGGGGGTATTGGAGAGGCTACCAGATCTTGCTGTAGTGGGGGCAGGAGGTGTAGCAAGAAGGAAGGCTTTTAACTAATATTAATAGTCATAGTTACATTAAATCAAGTTAACTTAAAATATTGATATTACTTATAGATTTACTTTTTTATTATATTTAATTTAAAGGAAATACATTTTTGACAGGGTAGGAAATGTAATTTGATGCCAAATTAAATTGTTCAGTCTTTCAGTGTATTTGTTGAAGAATATTTTTGAGTGAAGTGTATATATTTGACATCTACTAATTCCTTAAATGTAGCAACCACCCATTTTCTTGAACCTGGGAGGCTGGGTTTTGATAACAATACTTGGAGTATTGTGTGACTGAACTGTGTATTTTGTCAAAATAACATTTGGAGATTTTGAGACTGAAGAGTGAATTTAACAGCACTGGTACATACTTTGCAAAAAGCTTATATTAATCAAACTGTATGAAAAAAAAGAAGAAGCAGATGCTACTGATGGTCAACATTTTCAAATTAAGAAATTCAAAGCGCCCTGATTTGTCCCAAATCCATGATTTTCTACAAGCTACAGTATGTATTACTCAGTAAATGATGAGTTTGATAAAAACAAAGGTAAGTAAAAAGTTACACAACATTTATGCTTTCCAAGAAATTATACACAAATTTTTAGTTTTAGTCATTGCAATTAATTAAGTTGAATATTCATGTTTACAGTGAAGGAACACGGCTAAACCAGTACTAGTATCCTTACTGCTACTGTGGACAGGAGATCTGGTGGTGGGCGGAGGAAGCAAACAGAGTTTTTGACTGTAAGGATTGAATGGATATGTGCAGTCGGGTGCAGCCCACGACACCACGTGACACAGACATACAGAACATACAGACGGGTGGGGGAATGGGAGAGGGAGATTGGAGAAACCCTTGAGAGAAGAGCAACATTACAACTAAATCAAAATATATTGACAAGAAAAATTACATTGAATCTCTGTACAACATTATATCTTCCTATTCCCTGTTGAGATTAATACATTTTGTTGTATTTTATTCTATTTCCTGGTGAGTGAAGATGAAGTAAAAAAGGTGACTTTGTTCAAGCAGACAAACTCAGATTGGGTTTTAGTAGAATTGATGTGAATAAGCCAATATTTTTATAGCCTGCTCATAAATCTATGCTTCTAGCATAAATCTAGTTTGTCCAGCTTTTTCCAGCTTCTACAAGGCATAACCTTCATCAGTGACTCTTTCCTCTGGACATCATTCCTCTTCTGTCCTCATGTCACCTCAATTTACTACTAGTCATCTCATTGGTCTTTACTGCATAGGACAAACTCGACTCTAGGACCCTCCAGTCCCACAAGCTGATCAGAACTGAACAGGATCCCATACGATATATACTGTATTTATACATAGAATAAACCAAAAATAAACAAAACGGTAAAATCAGGATGAGATAAGATAAGATAAGATAAACCTTTATTAGTCCCACAATGGGGAAATTGCAGTGTTACACTAGCAAGAGCATGTTACAGAATACAGAATAACAGGATGATGATATTTTGTTTTGCAAACATTTTCTGATTATGGTTGTCAATGCTTAAAGCGAAACATCTTGAAAAAAAAAAAAGAATGTTTTATAAATGGCTAAAGTAAAAATTAATTACATCTTTGCCTATTTCCTTGAAAATGTTTTTTTTTCTTTCTCCCGTGTTCATTTGTTTGCTTGATTGGTAGGAGCGGGTCATAAAACAGTGAATACATTTTTTAATGCCAATCCAGATGAAGGAGCAAATCCAAGATTTTTTTTTCAATTCCCTAAACATTCTGAGATTGACATTTTCTCTAAAAACCTATTTCCTTGAATTTTGTCTTTTGTGAGTGCATGTGTAGGATTGTTCAGACTTGTCAGAGGTATGTCATTATTGAGTGTTAGGGATTACATAAACAAGCTCAATGTTTACCATGAACGGGTCTTACAAATTCTTATATTGTTATTAATATTGATCTGTTTATCTGACAGGTATTTTCATGTGAGGAGCTCTTTCATCCATTAGAGAAACGTTTGTTTTGGAACTGAAGTGTGTGCAGAAACAGTGCCTCCATATATCTGTGGACTCATATTGCCCGCAGTGCATAGTAGAATGGTAAGATGTCTCATTCATAAATTAAGATTTGTTCTGAGACACATTTCAAGGGTGAGCATGGAAGGAAATCTTTACTGTAAAGAATCACACATTTAATATACAGTACAATCTGTAAGCTTAATAAGCATCTGTATGAGGTTGTTAATTTTCTTAAGAGTGTATGTTTAAGCAGATGTCTCATTAAGCCAATCATTATCTACTTTGAACACTTTCAACTGAGGGTGTTTTTGCACCTGTACTATGAATTTATTTTCCACAGGGAAAAAAAAAAGCATACACACTTATATTTGTATGGTTCCTGATCATTTAAGGTTTTTTTCCCCAAATAAACCAAGAGGAGTGAAAATAATGTTGGAGACATAAAGAGGTAGCTCATTGATTGGGTAGTTTTGGTGATGGTCAGCCTGGATCACCGGGACCCACAATATTTGGAGCAAATAAATCAGCGGCAATGGGGAGAGGGTTATGCAGCATTATGATGTGTAAATTTGTTCTTTGGAGTCACACAGCTCAGTAATGATAATAATAATAATGATATCGTTTGACTACAAATTGGGTGCACAGTATGAACAATGACTGGTAGAGGTAGAGGTAGAGACATGAAGAACGAGGGCTCTGGTAGAACAATTATTGGAGGCTCTCAATCACAACACAGACTTTTTACAATTTGTTTCTTCCACGCCATAAACAAACTACTCTAGGGTTTATTGGAAGTCATTTCCTTTACAATCTCATCCTGCTCGTTTTGTCTTGCGTTTACGTACAGCCATTTTCTTACGTTTAGTCTGGTTGTGGTAACAGCAGGCCAATAACTGTATTCCAAATTTCCCTCTCCCCAGCAACACTCTCCAGTTCATCCTTTGGGATGTTAAGACGTTCCAAGGTAGGATGAGATGTATAGTCCATCTGGCAAGATCTGAGTCTACACAAGGGTCTCCTCCCAGTTGGGGCCACCTGGAAAACCTCCAAGGGGAAGCATCCTAGGCTGATTCCCGACCCACCTCAACTGGCTCCTTTCATCTCGAGGGAAATTAGTTTGCATGACCAAAGAAACCGATCTTTGGAGGAGTATACTCTTTGGTATGAAATCACAACTCTTAAGGACCTTTCCCAAAAACTTGTCACTGAAATGATATAAAAAATATAGCAATTAAGGAACCACTACTTGGAAAGGAGCAGTTTTTGGAGACTGTAAACCCACAAATTGCTGATCAGCATTTGCTCAGTCCACTTTTCCTGTCATTGGAAAAGAAAATATTAAGTAATAATAATAATAATAATAATAAATTTAATTTATAATGCACTTTACATTTGGATCAAATCTCAAAGTGCTACAAAGCAGAAGCAGATAAAAGCATCAATAAAAAATAAAATAATAACTATATAAAAACATGACCAAAAACATTAATGTTAATTACAGTTATAGGTTCTGCTAAAAAGGAAAGTTTTAAGTCCTTTTTTAAATGTGTCAGTCATCTGTGGTAAGTGATTCTAAGCTGTTTACGGTCCCTTCACTCTTGTTAATGGCCAACGGTCAATGTTATTTGTTAGTTTAGGCTTTCTTTTTTTCAAATACTGTTATAATGTTTGTTTCTCATCTCTTACTAGGATTTCATTACATGTGTAGCATGTTGTATTATGTATAAAGTGTTTTTGAATCTTGTTGAGGGACAAAAAATGACTGTGGCTGAAAATACGCCTACTGAGCATCAGTTTCTTGTTTTTTTTATTTCTTCTTGTGACTGTGATCCCAGCAACATATGCATTCCCTCTGAACCGTGTGAATAATACAAAGCAGGCTTTCCACGTGATATAAGGCAAAACAATTTAGACTAAAACAAAATGAAATAACAAAGACAAATCAAACCCACACACACTTACGCACACATACACTACCCTGCACTCTTACTTGCCAATTCTTCAAATAGTTTGAGTATGCCAATAGTCAATCTTCTGGCATTCGTCTCAATCTATCAAATTGTAGTAATGCCTTCACGTGTCTTCCTTGTCAAATGAAGTAGTGAAAAAAAGAAATACATACAAAAGGTATAAAAGATCAATGAGTGACATACAGAATGGTATATATAACAGATTTTTGGAGATTATTTATCCTAGTTGAAATGAGATTTTTGTTAAAACAGTGACATTGACGTGAAGCTCTTCCTCCAAAGTGTTTTACTAAACACTACTCACTGTAATGAGTTAACCACTCCATGAAATCACTCTAGGGAGGAGGCATAGGAGCAGAGGTGGCTCACAGTTTGAGAGTGAAGAAGATTGAATAGCATATTTGGGTGGATATATAAAACAAATACAGAAAGACCTTATCTATTATTGATGCCACACTCGATATCTAATATGAAAACAAAATGGGACCCCTCATCCTATTTTGCTGTGCCTCAACTAGTTTTGGTATACATAAAAATCCAGCATCCTGTGCAGCTGGTACAGAATTGCTCTTTTGGTGTGTGGGTACAGTTTAATAGAATTGAACTGGGGTGTGACATTTCTTGCAATTGTGTTTTTTTGATGGAGTTTACCAAAAATTTGTTTCAAATGGATTGAGGGATAAATAAATGAATCACAAGTGCATCATAAGGAATGAAGTATAATTTATTTTGCCAAAATGTATAGAATCTGTAATGTATCATGTGGAAGTAGCAAGGACGCCTCGTGCATAGGGGTAAACTGTTTTAGCCCTCCATAATTGTGGTTTCCCTGACTGTATTTTTGTAGTGCCATGGATGGTTTGACAGAAACATCTCAAGCAGTATAATAGATAATTGGCTTTTTTCTGCTTCATTCAGTCATCAACGATGAAACCTTCACAGAGTCGATTGGATTGTGCTGCTCACTGGTCTGTCATTGCTCTGTTGTTCAACTTCCCGTAAACATACTGGCTGTTATACAATAGGTAGAAAACCTCCCTTTTTAATGAATAAGCTGAGGCAATTCTCATGCATTTATCGTGAGGTCCAAAACTTTTTCCTGGTTTAGTCACATTTACTAGTATTTGATAATTTAAAGCTTCAGTCTTTATATATATGTGTGTTTATGTATATATATATATATATGTGTGTTTATATATATATGTGTGTGTTTTTATATGTATATATATATGTGTTTATATATATATGTGTGTAGATATATATATATGTATAAATATATATGTGTATATATATTTCAAAGTATTAAGTTTTCATATTATATCACAAAGTTGTGAAAAGAAGAAAAATGTTATAAGTAACAGTCCCAGTTGCCAATAATCAATCCCTCTAAGTATGAGCGTAGTTAAATCACGGAGTTTGGTGTCTAATCTAGAGAATCTTTACAGTTTACTGGAAGTCTATGGCGAAAGAGACTGAATTATCGGTGTTCCCCTTAGGTTGCCAGGTACCAGACCAAAATTCAGCCTGCTGGGATATAACCTGATAACATCCCACCTGATCAGTTCCTTTGTTGGATGGCTTCCTGCCTGGTGCCACCTCCCACCTCTCCTGACTATTTTTTCAGACAGGGCTGAAGAAGAAGTGTGTCTCCTATCAACATTGACACTCAGCTGCCTAGATCCTTTTCGTAACTTCTGCCCATTGGGTCCACCACACAAACATTGTACAATATTTTATTTTATCAAAAACTGGTACTTTTCCCTAAACTAAAGTTGGTACACTCATTTTAGCATTTTAATACAAAGTTTCTCTTTCCAGTCAAGAAAAAGATTAGAGGATGAATTCTGTTCACATACCTGAAGAGCCTCTCCCTGACCAAATTTCTTAGATACCTCAGCTAAGATAAACTAGACAAAATATCTTTTTTTTACTTTGAACAACCCCATCCAACTTCCTCTGCTTCCAGCCTTTATGCTAACCTAAAGTCCACTAGTCTCATCTGAGTTTCAAGTAAATGAATAAGCATTCACAAAATGTGGAACTGTTTCTTTAAATGAAATTGGTAGTTTAAGCCACGTTCCTATTCCATGCATTATATTCATTCTCCAACACCCCAGCCCTTAAAAGATTTGAATTATCCTTAACATGCAAAATGTGAGCACTTGCGTACACAGTCTGCATCGTTAATGAGGCCGATGTGTTCTGTATTTAAATGGAGACCGTGCGGACTGAACTGCATTAGCTGTAATTTCAATGCAGGCCACATCATAGAGGGGCCAAAACAGCAATGTACATTCATTTCATATTGGACATTAAAACATAGTGCATTATTATAGTATTGAATAGTTCACCTGTCGTAATGTTCATGTGGGAAAATTAAGAGCCATATGCTGCCAGATAATTTATTACTGGATAAAAAGAAAATATTTATAGCACTCTCTGTTTTTCCCCTTCCCAATTTCCTCTGAGTCTGATTTTAATGTAAGGGCAGCGCTATACACCAGGATTAAAGATGCACCGTGTGTCCTCGCTGGAATTGCTCTGTTTTCCAACACAAAGGTTTTATGGCGTATTTTCCTTGTCCACTCCGCTTGTAGCTTTTCCAATTATCTCTCTCTCTCTTTTTCAGCCCCACCACCAAGGCCTTGCTGTCTCAGTTCAACAATCTCTGCCTTCCTTTTAGTACGCCATATCCCCATGTCCTCTTTAATGGCTTCCTTTCCCTCCCATCCTTTTTATTTCCTACAACTCCTCCTCTTTCTCCTCCCTTAACTTCTTTCCTTTCATCTCCCACCGCAGCCTCTCGATGCTCCTCCGCTCTCATGTTGTCGGATAAAGGTGAAGATCTTACGAATGCTTGGCTCTCCTTATTCTTCAGTTTTATCA
This sequence comes from Lophius americanus, assembly GCA_037951165.1. Taxonomy (NCBI): domain Eukaryota; kingdom Metazoa; phylum Chordata; class Actinopteri; order Lophiiformes; family Lophiidae; genus Lophius; species Lophius americanus. The sequence continues at coordinate 3,588,215 of JBBDHG010000190.1, read as the reverse complement.
CCCGCATACTCAAACAATAGAATGTTCTGTTTGAGCTCTGACGATGGCTTTTCTGATTGGCCGAGAGTGTGGAGGGAGATTTTTTGTTGTGGGTGACCTTTTGCGGATTTCTAAAGCTCATTATTCCTCATTGGGCTCAGCTGTGGCGCTGTAGGGGGTTCCACCAGTCTAGTGACAGCCTCTGCTGGGCCAGTGCAGATCCTAGTGAATCCTTCTTCCTTTCTTCTGTTTTTTTTCTTCCTCTCATTCATTCTTGTACTGATTCCTTCTCCTTCTGTTTCTGACCTTTTAGACTCCTCTCACCAATTTCTATTTATTTTTATCCCGCTTAGATCCTTCAGCCTCTTTGTTCTGTTCTCTCCTCTCTTATAGGTAGCGCCGATTTTAAAGTAGCACAAGGTGAAATAAACAATGACCTTCTGCCATATTTACCTCCACATAATGTTTAAATGTTTAATATGCTGTAAAGTAAAAGTTTTTCATCGTAATTGCAGCAATACATATGAATAGTAATACTCATATTTAAATTTTTTTTTTGAATATATATATATATATATATATATATATATATATATATTTATATATATATATAAGATAGATAGATAAGATAGATCTTGGTGAGTCGATTCTTGTGCACCAATTTTGGACTAAATTGGACCAGTGGTTGGGTAGTTATGTTCAGGAAACAGTGTTTTTAAAAGTAATAAAGAAGCTCCTCCTATTGATTTAAATATGAACTATTACAGTAAACCCCAAGATATACTACATAGATCTCCTCAAGTCAATAAACATGCACCAAATATGGTTCAAATTTAATCGATGGTTGAGAAATTCTGGCCCAAAAAATTTGGTAGATAAATATCCCCCCAATGTCAGAAATATGTAACTGACCTTACCAAAAATATATCCAGGTCTTCTGCTCTAAAGTCAATAGTGGTGTAACATTTGAAAATTATCCATGAAATATTTTTTGAGTTATGTATGAAAGACGGTGTTTTTCATTAAAGTACTCCCCCTAGTGAGTAAAACAACAACTATTGAAGCAAAATATGATACATAGAAGATAGATGTCCTCAATTAATTTCCTATGCACACATAAATCCCCCATTATAGGTTTGGAAATATACAAGTGACTTAATCTAAAATCCAGTTCTTCCTGGCGCTAATGCATATAAGGGTATAAAAACTGAGAATGATCCACGGAAAAGTTTTTGAGTTGTGGCGTTAACGCAAAGGTACTGAGGTGGCAGCGGCAAACGCAGTGTGGAGATGACATGACGGTTTTGTATATTTTGTTGTTTTATTTTTTCATCTTTTGTTTCAGAAACAAATATTTGAAAAATGAAAAATGAGTGGTAATTGGATTAGAACATTATTACCAGTCACTAGCTCCTTTAAATACACAATGAAACCTTAATAACTGTTTTCCAGTCCAAACGGTAAAAGATGATATTAATATTGCTACCATCGTGGGAAATATGGAGCAATAACAACTTTCCATTTTATGGTGGTCTATGTCACAATCTGGCAGCATAAGTGGTCTGGAGTCCACTGCACCTGAGATCTTTATATCCCCAAACCAACTAAACTAGTTAAAGTCATGTCTCATCAGCTCCAGGGTGGATCATGCAGTAGGAGCATCTGGTTGCTGCTGTCAGTCTGCAAATAGACCAAAACATAAATTCTTCTTCTAATATGATGGACTACAGCAAAATTGATCAGTTATTATCGGACATGTGTGCATATTTTTTCAACACCTATGCTACATGACATAGTGTCCAACTAAAAATCCACCACATACAACCACATAAGTGCAGCTAACTGGTGTTAATGTTGAGGCTGATCGGTGTTTGTGTCCGCGGTTAAACTCAGATAACCTTGATCTCAAGTCTGCTGGCGTATTTCATATTAAAAAGTAAACAAATTTTCATATATGAGTTTTTGTTTGTTTACTATCTGATATGGCAGGTTTTTTTTATCTTTATTATTGACCATACCTTACTTTTTTTAAAATAAAATAAAAAATGAAATGTTTTTTCATCAAATCCATTTTGAATGTACACATGAAAAACAATTAAAGAGCATGCGTAGCCATTGGCTGGTCCTCAAGGACACCAGGAGCGTGCATGTTCGTTAAATAAATGATTTCACACTTAACATCTAGGGAGGCTTTAACGTCTCAGAAATGATGGAAACATCAACGACTGCAACAAGTAGCCTGTAAAGTGATGAGCTTTCTTTAGATATTTGGATAATGTATTTATTTTTTAGTTATATCCCAGCAAAGCCGGGGATATGATGGATTTGTCATCGGCGTGTTTGCTGGGTCGGCAGCATATCCTTTGTGTTCCCACTATATCTCAAAAACTCTTTCATAGATCATTTGTCAACTTTTATCCACCAATCTCTTAGTGGGAAGTTTAGGAAATGTTGGTTGTATATAACTGACACTAGGAGGAGCTTTATATAAAAAACCTTTCGATCCATAACATCTCAACTGTTGACCCGATTTAGTGCATATGACTCCACTCAAGGGGATATATCATGTAAATATATTTTACTCTAACAGTTCATTTCTCCTCACCATTTTTCATTTTTCTTATGAAAAATATAAGGCGTGGACATGACTTCACATTTAATTTGAGAAGTTCAATCAGGGGGATTTGTTTTTTGTTAGATTTAAATTTACCCCCCCCCCCCCATGGGATTGCTTGCCTAAGAAAGTTAATTGGAGGCTTTTTGGGGATATATCTTTGCTGTCGGGAACTTAAGGGTAGGCCTGGTTTAATAATTTTCACAAGAATAGTTAATGTAATAAAAATTGTCTTTTAAGTTTCACTCCAATTCAAAAACAGTTAAATGTGACGCAATCTTGCTATTAAATTCAAAATATGCCACAATCAACACCTCCTGGCCTTTTAGCGAACTCAAACTGGATTGGCTGAAAAGGCTAGAACCGCTTTACAGTTTCATATTTGCTATTATATTTTGTTTTCGTTTAGCGTTGAAACAAAACATGCTAAATAACAACTCAAAACAAATATATGCATCAGTCCATCAGCTGTTTGCACTGGTCTTTTACAGTCAAGGGAGGTCTAGCAGATCCTAGCTGAGAATAGGGGCAGAGTACACCATGCACATATTGCCAATCACAGGGCTGACTCATCGACAGGGAACAAATCAATCCTGCCTTCACAGCTCGGGAAATGTTTAAATTGCATGCACATCTTTGGTTGGTGGGAGGAAACTAGAACAATTCGAGCTGTGCAGGCTCAGTGAGAAAATCCAGGCTCTATATAGAATGGCTCCCCACCAGGCAGCAAGTTAAAATCTAGCACCTACGTGTTCTAAAGCAGCACTGCAGTCACCACAGGTCTTTTGAAACCCCATGCTGTTAAATCGTCCAATACTCCAAGTAGCATCAGAACGTGTCAGAGAGAAAGACTAATGGAATTATTTTAGCAGCATGTTGTCAATAACACCAGCAGCTGCATTTGATACTCAAGGTTTACATGCCAAGCTGTGGGATTGCACAGAAGTACTTATTAAAGGATCCACTAACACTTGAGAATAAGACAGCAAGCGAAGGATACCTCTCCCACGGGTTTGTTTCATTCAAATATTCTGTCCAGATTAGATTTGGGTGTATTGATGATTATATTCAGAAATTAATTGGCGCTCGTCCTCACTTTTTTGTTAAAACAACTAAACAGTTGTATCTTTGACACAACAACAAAGTTTCATTGCAATTTTGTAATAGTAAATGCATTGGGATTACATCGTTGTGTTTACAAAATTAAACATACCTGTGTTTTAATAAATCTGCAAAACCCTTCAGGAATATAATGAATAAATAAATTCTATTTGACTCACTTCACAAAGACACAATTTGGTGCGGGATGGCAGTCAAGATACAATAATTCAAATCAGTTTTCAGGGTTACAGAAGGACCATGAAAAGGACGAGGAGGTTGGACGACAAACGACACGTGCTTGGCATCCCATCACAATTAATTAATATGTGTCACAGTTCTAATTGTATGTAATGCAAATTAAAAAAATTGGGTTGGACAGCGCGGCTGTACAGCATGCTAATAATAACAGTGAACACATGATAAATCACTTTTTGTGTGATTTACACACTGGGTGTGTGTTCTGAATCATGATCAGCCATGTAAATATGCGTAATTATTATTCAAGTGGTATCCACGGTAATCCTGCAAGGCTGTACTGACGACTCACTGGTACTCTTAATAGTGTCATTGTATGTATGCTGTTCGGGAAAAAAAAAAACGGCCATAGTGAATATCGTCATCTGATTTAGTGAATAAATTAGGGTCAAGCACCAATATTGCATTTTAAAAGGGATTTAAACTTACCCAATGTCTTAGAAAGTGATGATAAATCTTTCTAAGCTCTTTCCAAGGCAAACAAGAAAATGTACAGTCCTCAACAGACAGGCCACATATCAATGAAGTTCTGATTTCTTTATCAATTTAATATTTTGGCAGTGTTTGACATGTTAATATGAGAAAAATACCCTCGCGGACTTGCAGTATTATCAATATGATTCACTCAAATCTTGTACATGGCTCGTACCAATATATCATAACCTCTCTGAGCAGATGTGCACTAAATTACCTTTTTTTTTTACTCATGCTTAGATCAAATATCTGCTAAAAGACATGGTATGGTTGAAAGGTACTGGTTCACAACTCCTCCAAAGGAGCCAGGTGTAAAAACATCTAGAGTGGCCGATACGCCAGAATTTGCACAACTGCTGTTTCATGGATTTCTTATTGCTTAAAGTTAACTTTTTGATTTAAAAAATCCCCTCAGTCAGAAGTTCTGGCTGCGAACTCCTGAAATCAAGTTGAGATATTCATAATGCTACTCAGCGGTAAGTTACAATATGATGAGCCCAATTGGCTCTTGACTCAAACCAGATACGTCACTCTGTCAGCAGGCGGCAGATGAGAGAAAAAACTTTCAAACTGAAACGCTGCTGTTTCACACATCACAAATCAGGGAATGGGAAATTTGCAATCATCTCAAATTGCTATCATATTAGATCCCAAGTATGTATTTCTATCTTGTCTGGCTTGAACTTTTTCTTTTTGTACATTATGTGAGCAGCCAGAGCTTGGAATTGTTGTTTGCTTGAAAGACAATGTCTTTCTACCTACCTGCTTTGATGTAGAAATACAAGATAGCATTATATGTTTTCTTTGCATGTAGATTATCAAAGAACAGCAGCATTTGGAATTAAATGGTATTGAAATAATCATATGTGCAAAAAACAGAATGGATTTTTATTTAGCAATACATAGTATTGCGGAAGTTTTCCTTTTGCCACCAAAAACGCTCTGGACCCTCAAAGCATGGATTATACAAGACTTCTGAAGATGTACTGTGGTATCTGACGTCAGGACGTTAGCTAAAGATCCTATCTAAGTCCTGTCCTTTGTGAGGTGGTACCTCCATGGGCCAAGCTTGATGGTCCAGCACATCCCACAGATGCTGGACTGGATTACGATCTGAAGAATTGGGGTTCAAGTCACTTCATGTTGACCGACAACGTTAACCTACAGTGTCCAACACTTTAGGGGGCGTAATATCCAAAGGTTTTTGGGACCCAATTTTTGGGATATAACGTCCTAAATGTTGGTCTGATTTAGTCCAAATTTGGTGGATTTGAATCAACTGGAGGTGGTCTTTCCTGTATATCATTTTGTACTTTAATAGTTCATATTTTACTCAATAGAGGGAGCTTTTTTTTTTTTTAACAAAAAATAATGTGAAAATAACATCACATTTAATTTGAGGGGTTCAATCAGTGTGTTGCTTGTACACTGTACAGTTTTGTCAATATCATCTCAGAAAGAAAGGAGGTTCCAACATATTGCAGATAATAGAAGCCACTCCAATTGTGAGGGACCAAGCAGGTAGATACGATGAATCTGTGAATTTACAAAAATTAACAACAGTTCTGGGCTCATAATGGAGGTCAATTAAACAGAACTAACTCTGTAGATGATCTGACAAAGAACAACTTGCCTCCCAAAGAAAGAGAATCAGGGATATTTTATGAGGCTGATGACACCAAATGAATAAACAATGGAGTAAAATTAAACATTGATAAATAATTAAATACAAAAGGGAACATGACGCAGCCAGTTAACTAACATAATAAATATACAAATCAAATCCAAATGATAAATACATATAACCCAAGCAAAATGCACAAAAATATTTTTCACGGATCAGGAGTGACAGAGAATGAAGAAAAGATGAAAGACTTATTGCATCAGATGATGTGGAATAATTGGTCTATTAAAAACTCAGACTCTTCAGGGAGATTGTGATAGAAGGGTCTTTGCCCTGAGCAGCAGCATTGAATATCCACCCTTCAGAAAATGGATAGTGTTGGTGGTGGTGGTGGCTAATGAGTCCACTGACAGTGATGAGTCTGATGGATCTGGGAGGACAGGGTGGAGATAGGAAGGTGGAGGGGCACACAAACAAAAGACAGCAACTGGTGGAGATAAGCTGAGCCTGCAGGTGTGACACAGTGATTGTGTGGATGACAGCGCCTGAATGAATGCAGCTGATATTAAATGATGTCCCAGACCGGGAAGCAGCATGTGTGAAAGGTGAGGATACTAGAGTAGAATGAGAAGTAATTGCAGCCTGAGTATGCAAGAGGATAGTCTTTCTGACTGAACTTTCTCCAAATTATGTAAGTTGTATGAAATCAAGAATTATGTATCATTGTGTACATATGTGTTTGTGTGCGTGTGTAATGTAGGTGTAAAACAATGTCCAAATTAAAAATGATAAGCTTCTGGTTGGGCCTATGAACTTGTGTCGTGGTTTGTCTTCAAATGTGACCATCATACCACCCCAGCTGACTTTGAAGAAGACATGGGGTGCACCCGGATTCATTGTGACTCACAGTTTTAGAGTTCAGTCAGACAACTCGCGTTAACATTGTTTATTACAATGGCAAAACATCTAATTTGGCGTCTAGGCTCCGACCTCATCACTCCCCGCTGATCATTTACAGCAAGATTTTTGGGAAGTGATGAGCAAATATCCTAACCCCCCTGTCGGAGCCTCTAGGTGGATGCTGGGGTGGTGGTGGGGCTTTAACAAGCAGCGAGCAAATACTGATGGGCAGTTCCGGCAGAGGTGGAGAAGGGAAATTTTGCAGTTTAAATACACCGGCAAATTTGGAGGGCGTGATTGGTAAATGTTTTTGGAGGGTGTAACATGTCATGTGAGTAAGCAGAGCAGCTCGAGTTGACTGACTGAAATAGCTCGCAGACGTTGCTCCATTGCTCACATTAGCAGAATTCTATCAATCAAATCTAATTTTCTATCAGAGCTGATATGTTTGTATTTTTCTTTTGTTTTTTTCAAATTAGCTTTGGACCACTTAAAAAGCCAATGGATAAATATGTGATGCATAGATATCCGATTCACTGCCAAGCAACTTGAATGCAAATGACCTGCGAGGAGTGATGACATCAACCAATACAACAACAATAAATCTACTCGGGAACAGCAGACAGAGTGTTTGTCTTTCTCTCGATCAAACTATTATGCATATATTTGTATCTAGCGCTCACATATGGGTCATTTTGTTTTTGTTGGTAATGCAGATATCGCGAGCAAAGTCAGTTTCCAGTGGAATAAATAACGACCTCTCCACACAACACAACACCGCTACACATCAACTGACTGAGCAGTGGTTTGCTCCTTTCCTCGACATTATTGGTAGATTCTGGCGTGTAAGTACAGCAGCTGTAATTGAAAGTCATTGAGATCCATTAGGGAGTTTCCCTCCACAACAACAAAAAATCCATCCAGAGAAGTGCCCTTTTGGTGATTGTGCCTTCCCCCCCTCTTCAAACGCTCCCATTGCACACTCAAGGCGCCGTTAAACCGCGCAGCTGCGACGTCATCGGATCGCGACCGCAACATTCCCAGTGGAATCGAGACCTTAGCATCTTGCAATGAAACAGTCCAGGACTATACAGTGAAAGAGACCACTGTCTCTTTCACTGTGAAACAGTCCACATTCATACAGGTGTTGGTTTGACCAGAAAGCACACTTCGAGAAATTTCATGCCTCCGTTTTCAAGCACGTCCTACTGGGAGGAGACCCGGGGCCAGAACCAGAACTCACTGGAGGGATTTTATGTGTATCTAATCTGGCATTGCACTTTTTCCTTTTTGTTTTTCTGAAACACCTCATCGTAATGTAATGAAAGGTGCTTTATACATAATGATAATAATAATAATAGTCATGATAATAATGATAATAATACCTATAATAACAACAGTGATAATAATGATAGTAATAATAATAACAATAATAGCAAAGATAATAATAATAATAACGATAATAATAACAATGATAATAATAATAGTAACGATAATAATAACAATGATAATAATAATAATAACGATAATAATAACAATGATAATAATGATGATAATAATAATAATAATGATACTTATAACAATAATAATAATTATAGTAATGAAAATAAAATAATACTAATAATGATTATAATAATAATAACAACTATAATTATAATTATATTAATAATAATAATAATAATAACAATGATAATAATTAAATAACAATAATGAAAATAATGATAATAATAATAATAATAATAATAATAATAACAATAATATCAACAATAAAAATGATAATAATAATAATTATATTAAAAATACCAATAACAGCAATAATAACAATAATAATAATAATAATATTAATAATAAAAACAATAATAATAATTGCAATAATAATGATAATAATTACTAGTATAATAATGATAATAACAATGATAATAATGATTTTAATATTTTAATTTTAATTTTAATTTAATAATTATTATAATAATAAAAATAATAGGAAGCTAATGAAGTCTCTGAGTTGACATCCAGAGTGGTTGCAGTGTTTGTGTGTGTTGTGTATTTTTCTTCCCACTGCATGTGTTGGCATACAGGAGAATCAGTGACTATAAATTGCCCGTAAGTGAGAGTGGTTGTTCGTCTCTTTGTGTTGGCACAGTGATGAACTAGCCTGCTGTTAGCTGGGCAGGGTTTATGAGGTGAATAATGAATAAATAATACAGGTTGTATTCAAGAGGTAAGTGAAGTCACTTTAGACAGACAGTGCTGTTTAAATTTTCATGTCGTTTGTACAGAGAGCTCTTGGATCTGTACAGCAGATGTTTGAGATTTGGGTTTAATAAAGAAACAGTTTCCAGTGGAATAAATAACGAGCTCTCCACACAACACAACACCGCTACACATCACCTGACGGAGCAGTGGTTTGCTCCTTTCCTCGACATGCTTGGTAGATTCTGGCGTGTAAGTACAGCAGTTGTAATTGCAAGTCATTGAGATCCATTAGGGAGTTTCCCTCCACAACAGCAAAAAATCCATACAGAGAAGTGCCCTTTTGGTGATTGTGCCTTCCCCCCCTCTTCAAACCGCTTTGATTAATGAATATGTTTGGATAGATGCTTCCCGTTGTCATGTTGGAGGAAACGCCTCAGCATAATGCTGTCAGCATTCGTTATGATAAGGGCACCCACATGATTAATTAGACTTAAGTGACACATTGTGTGTAAGAGCTACCATTAAGTTAAATGGGTGATGCTGTTTTGGAGCACTTATTCTTTTTACCAGGTAATTGTCTTGTTTACAACAAAACTAAATGTGCTCATGTGAATATCCCTAACTACATTAAAAACCCTGCAATTAATTATTTAAGGCAAGCAGATTTTGTTATTTCGTTTCAAAAAGCACAAGCCAAAAATTACATTATTTATTAATGTTATTTATTGTTATTCTAATTTTGAATCATTATTATTGGTAGTAACAATAGTAGTAGTAGCTGCTATTAATAATTCATATTTTTAATCATGTATAAATATTTAAGCACTTAATTATTTTCATATGCATTGACCTCTTTATGATCATTATGTACCAATAATGCTATGATGACAACTACTTCTACTGCAAGTAATAATAATAATAGCTATCATAATAATAGTAAATATTTTTAAATGATTTATATGTAAATGATTTTTATTTATTAAATGTAATGATTATTATTATTTTTAGTAGTAGTAGTAGCAGTAGTAGTAATGATAACAATAGTATAGCATTAGTATTAGTACAAAGATTAGTAAAATTAATTGATTACTGTTAAAAGTATATTTTATTTCATTTGGTAAAAATATTTTAGCATTCTTTTTTTATTAATTTATTATCATCATTATAATCAGAATACCAGTATACTATACCATAATGTTAATAATATTATTTATTTTATTATTATAATAAATAATTAAATTATTATTCATGTTAGCAGTATTGAAGCCAGGTAGAAATGAGATCCGAAGCATCATTTTGAGATGTGAGAGATTTAATATCCTGACTTGAGATTAATATATCAGGGTTGCTTACTTGTAATCCATTTCTTTATGGACTACTTCATGAATATTTGACAAATTGCTATGTCCACTGGCTTCTTGGAAATCTAATTTGTTTCTGAAATTTGACCTTTAGGACTAGCGTCCCCATTTTAATTTGCAAGCAATCAAGCTGAATTGTTACACAGCTTCAACTACATTTGTTGCTCTGGTGACAGCACCAGTCCATGTACGTATGTTCAGCGTGTCCCATGCATATTGACAAAGGGCAAGCCGGAAGGCTAGAAGGAGAACGGAGAGCCTTTCACGTATCACTCTGAAATATTCATCATGCCAGACAGCATTAGTGATATTTCATGCAGCCGCCACAGCTTTGCGTGCTGGATGTGACAATTTAAGCATCCAAGTTAAAACAGGTCCGTGTAAACTTAAAATAAATTACATCCTTCAGTCACTTGACATCCTTGTTAGCCGGGACATATCTCATATCTGTGTGATTCTAAATTTAAACCATAAATCAGACGTGCAAAAATACGACTGAACATTTTAGTGTTTATTTATAAAGAGTACATATGACAGTATTAATCACCTTATTAAGAAATCGTACTTGATTTTATGATGTTGTACACATCATATTGATGTTGAATCATTTATTTTAATCAAAATTTTATTTTTTAAATGCCCTTTTTCAAATTTGTTAATTCTGCCAATGACATTATGTTTTCACCTCAGTGTGTTTGTCTGTCGTTTTGTTTGTTGGCAGGATTACAGGAAAACTAATGGACGGATTTGTATGAAATGGCATATCCAAGAGATTATAACATTTTGGTGACTTGACATGATGTCATAATACATTTAAATGTTAGCAATACTACGGACAAACTATTGGATGGATTTAAGTGAAGTTTGTCTGAAGACATTATTTAATTTTGGCGATGTTATGACTTGCAGCATTTAAAATAAAACAAAATAAAAAAGCCGATTGGAGTGGTGACACCGACTTATGGGGAGTGAGCTGGGGACTTCATGTGCTGAGCAGAGACATAGAAGTGGAAGGAGAAACAGAATAAAAAATTTCCAGAGTATTTGAAAGATTCTTAGAGACTTTTTTGAAGTTTTGTGTGGATTTAGAGACCGACATTAACTCTTAAATTAATGGACCAATCTGAATGACATTTCCCTAAGTAATGGTCTAAATGATTCTGATCACAATAATGTCTACCTTGGATGATCTTGTTCCTTGGCAGATGTTTGCGATCTCTGGCTGCTTTTTCTTCTTAGTCATGGTACTATTTTGGCTAAGGGGATCCAAGTGGTCTTTGGTTGTTTTTTTTCCCACGATTTTATTACCATAAAATATGCTAGGCATTCAAGCAAGAAGATGCACCAATCAGCCACAACATTGTTACCAGTTACTGGTTCTAATGTTGTGGCTGATTGGTGTATATCCAAATGAAATATCCAAGAATTTCAATTTCCAAAATATTGTATTTTCAGTTTATACCAGAGCGGCATTGGCATAGTGGGCGGCAGGGCATGTGCTCCTGCTTGTGTGGTTTCCCTTTGGGTGCCCCACCTTCCTTCTCCCACAGACAAATAACATGAAATAAAAGTGAATTAATGACTTATTTCTTGGTTTGAATGTGATTGGTAGTTTGTGTCTATGTGTTGGTCCTGGAATAGGCTCCAGCTCCTCTTTGAACGTTCACAAGATGAGCAGTTAAAGTCAATGGACTGATGGATGGATGGCTAGATGGATGGTTCATGACTCAAATACTTGCAATAACAGTTAGATTAGAAACAAAGACAGTAATTACGTGTTCCAGTTAAGTGCATTCTCACTATTTAGTCAAGGCCGGTTTCTGAATCACAGATGTTTGTATAAAATCGTGACACTGTGAAGGCAGTGACTACACTAATAGTGTCCCAACTATCTCTTTACACCATTGACCTCAGCTGCACAATTATCATCACATTTATGGTTAATCAGCAAATTCTATTTAGCTAATACTTCAACTCAGATAGTGATTGAGTGGTACACTGTCAAAATCAAATGGCAACAATATAATACCATGAAATTTTAAATAATACATTTCTACATTCAGTGATGAAAAATAACGTAAATAATGTACATTTACTCAAGTAACATACCTAAGTACACCTTTGAGTTACTTAATTTGTTAATTCCCAATTGAGGCAATTTGATACTTATCTGCCACTACATCGAAGATAATACATTTATTTAATAACTGCCTTTCATCTTTTTCAAAAAAAAAAATCTGCCTCACAGCAAGATGGTTCCGGCAACCTCTGCCCTCACCTTTTTTTTGGTGGAGGTTGCCGGACCTCCACCAAAAAAAAGGTCTGTGGAGTTTCTATCTGGGTGCTCCGGCCTCCTACCACATTCCAAACACTTGCAACTTAGGTGAACTGGTGACTAAAAATGACCCATATAGGAGTGAAGGTGAGCATAAAAGGTTTTTTGTCTCTATGTGTTGTTCCTGTGATGAACTGGTGACTCATTCAAAGTGTAACCCGCCTCTTGCCAAATGTCAGCTGGGATGGGCTCCAGCCTGAACTTAGTGTGGCTTTTGCTGGTACACTGGAATTTTGGGCTCCCCCTCTTGCCGAATCTGACTTCCATCCTGGTTACAAAGTGAGGCGTAGTTTTCTGAAGAATAAGATAAAAAGGAGAAATGTAATGAATGACAGTTGATGTTGCTTCGTTATTCTCCCAGAGTTGGAGTTTTAGAGTTCAATCCAAAAATAGAGTTGAAGTAGCAGGCACCCTGCCTCAGGAGAAGTTTTTTTATTTTTTATTCCGGCATCCATCTTCTTCCTGGAAGTCTTACATGTTGCCATGTTTATTCCACAGGTAGTCCACATGCACATTATTGAGGTACTAAAATGTGGATGTTTCTTTAAAAAACATACTCCAATCTCACAGCTGATTATTTATGGGTAATGTTTGTCGGAATAAAGTCTTCTTGAAAATGCTTGAATGACGACGTTTTGGATTTGACCAGACAGTTGGCTCTGACTTCCACTGATTTTTCATTGGCAGGAAGGCTTCATTTAGTGTGTGATGAGACATACGCTTTCTATCAGCAGCTCTGTCTGATCGGCAGTAAAAGTCATCAAATTTGAGTTCCTCTGACTTGAGCCACCAATTTATTTTTCATTGGCAATCAAAATCAGCTAGTTTCCACACCCCTCATACTGTTTGTTAAGGTTGACAAAAATAGAAGTTTCAATCTGGATCATGGCTATTCGATGTCGGTAGACATCTGGAGTAACAAAAAAAATGGAAAGAAATGACATGATTACAATACAAAAAGGTTACTAAATCCAATAAAAGAAGCAGGAAATATACTCATATGTTACCAGATCACGATGGAAGCATATTGCACTCTCCTAATTAAAAAGAATCCCTTATCTTGTAATTACAAGACAGTATCTTATCATTCTAAGATTTGTATATCATAATTAGATAATAGATAGATCATAATAATAAGATATTCTGATGAGATAGCTTCTCATATTTTTGAGATAAGGGGTCTGTGTTTTTATTTGGTGAATGCAATGTGCTTCAGTAGATTACAGATATATTTACTAATAAGACCTTAGCATTTTCTCCCCCAATACCCTACGTTATACAAGCAATCCCTGTGATGTAACTCCTCAAATTAAATGTGATGTAATGTCTAAAAAAGGCTGTTTCCGTAAAAAATGTCTCCCCTAGTGAGCAAAATATAAACTTTTTAAGTGAAATGTTATACTGTATATATACAAGGTAGTATGTAGTACATGTAGTATATGAAGTACAAATATGGACTAAATGGTTAGGAAGTTGTGTCTTAAAAAAAAAGTTTAAAATAAAGGCTCCCCCTACTGTCACAAATATACAACTGAGCATTACCAAAAACAATCCAGTGTTCCATCCTGGAGAGATTATATGTAATCAGATTTATTGTCTTTAAAATATATGCCATATATATATGGCACTCCACAAGCTAGTCTTTTGGTGTCCCCGAAAGACTAGCTTGTGGAAAGTGAGGCCTGAAGCCTTGTAACGCCGCTCAAGGACACGCCCAGCTGCCTTCATTTTCCGTAGCTCGCTGGTGATCCTGGGGCCTGAGCGGGAGAAGGTGACCGTTCTAGTTTTTACAGGGGCTTGACGATCAATCAATCAATCAATCAATCTTTATTTATATAGCGCCAATTCACAACAACAGTTGTCTCAAGGTGCTTTCCAGAAAGAGCAGGTCTAGACCAGACTCTTTATATAAGATCCGGGAGTTATTGTAGCAATCCACAATTGACAATTCTCTGGAGACGGCCTTGTGGTCGGACACACCCAGATCGTACACAAGAAGATTGCTGAGAGAAGCAGAGTCAGTGATAACAAGATCCAGAGTGTACCTCATTGTGTGGGTGGGGACATCAACAAGTTGCCTGAGATTAAAACAATCCTGTAGTTGCAGGAATTCGGATGGTCCATCTCAATGATGAATGCTGGGTTTGGTTTGGGTGGTCGGCAGAATAGCAGTATGGTCATGGAGAAAGGGGGCTTACCTTTAAATGTCAGGCATTCAAAAGGAGAGATCTCTGGTAAGTTCAATGGAGATAAGTCCAAATCACTGCGGTAGATGACAGACAGACCACCACCACGATCAGTGCTGCGGGCTTTCTCGAGGTAACAGGAGCCGGTGGGACGGATGTCATTCAGGACAGAAAAAACTTCTGGTTGTTTCCAGGTTTCTGTAAGGCACAGAACGTCCAGACACTTCTCCAGAAGGTGGTCATGTATGAGGCATGATTTGTTTGTGAGAGATTGTGTATTAAAGAGTTTGATTTTAATACTAGATGGAGCAGTGAGTCTCTGTATTGGCCGAAGGAAACTGAAAACCACTCCACGTTTTGTAAACCGCTCAGTGAGTAACTTTATGGAAACTCCAGTGCCATAAGTGGGAAGAGCAACAGTGTTCAACTTTTGGTGCGCACGTCGCACCAAAAGGACGGAATGGAGTTATCGGAGAGGGTTTAAACAAACTTAGAATGGCAACTTCTGTGAACATAAAGGGGACGGCGAAGGAGTCCAAGTTTTTAAATAACTGATATGCAAAACAAAGTGTTGTAGTTGTTGAATTTCCTCAGTTGGGTGGTTGAATAATTTATCACCATGCCAGTCGTGGAAACTAGCCCGTTTTTAGCCATGGACGAGACGCACAAAGGACTTTATTAGTCGTTATTTTCATTGACATGCCCAGAATAAATCTATCTAACAGAGAACGTTATCAAGGGTACCGGAGCGTTCAGCTATCAGGCTCCTCTCCTGTGGAACCATCTCCCAATCTTGGTTCGGGGGCAGAAACCCTCTATACATTTAAAGTATGCTTAAAACTTTCCTTTATGATAAAGTTTATCATTAAGGCTGGCATAAGCTAGCTCTTAGCTATGCTGCTATAGGTTTAGACTGCTGGGGGATCTCCCATGATGCACTGAGCTTTTCTCTCTTCCTCTATCACTGTCCCTCTTTATACATCCCTCTCACTTTAATGCATGTCACTGGATTAATGCATTTTACTGCCTTTGTGTTTTCTCACCCTGTAAGGTCACATGGTTGGTGACTGGTTCTGCTGCTATGGACTTGCTTGATGTCCACTGATCACAAGATGCTCATTATGATGATTACTATTATTATTATTATTGTATAGTATTTCCTATGAAGCTATCGCTAAATTTTACATTAATATTAATGTTATTATCAACCTGGGATCCCTGTTGCTGCCGCATCCCGACCATGGAGCAGTTGGAGAAAGTGGATTATAGCTGATATCTTTCCTGCTTTTTCCCCGTCTGTATCTCTCCTCACCAGTGTCTCTCTCTCTCTCTGTCTCTCTCTCTCTCTCTGTCTCTATTTTTTTCAAACCCGACCGGTCATGGCAGTAGGCTTTCCATCCTGAGTCTTGGATCTGCTCGAGAGTTTCTGCCCGTTAAAAGGCAGTTTTTTCTCTCCATTGTCGCCAAGTGCTTGCTCACGGAGGAATTTGTTGGGTCTCTGTAGATATTTATATAAAGAGTTTGGTCTATACCTGATCTTTCTGGAAAGCACCTTGAGACAACTGTTGTTGTGAATTGGCGCTATATAAATAAAGATTGATTGATTGATTCATCAACAGCGGCCTTTGCTGAAAATGTCACGGGGGGCAGCGATGAACAAGACGGATGAACAAACAGACATAAACGATGAAACAAACAGAAACGTAAGTCTCCGATTGGGTGATAGTACACCTGCAGCAACAGGTAGGCAGACCGTCACCAGACTCAGTAGAATCCGACGAACTACAAATACAAATACAAATATAGAATAACAAATAAAAATACGGATAGAAATCCAAAAGGTTTGCCGTTGGGCAACAGTAAACATATATGCCATATATTTGCATGGCATATACAATGCTCAAAGCAATGATAAGAACACTGTGTTCCCTTAATTTTATATTTTTTTATATTGATATTTTAGTTTACAATTTCCTGTGCTTCTTTATCTCTTATTAGGCTTTTGCCCTGATCTTCTGCTCTGTGGTTACGCTGCCAGCTTTCTCGTCGCTGCTCGTTGACTTTTTGTGAGCAGTCCGGACACAAACTTCTCATGTTGCTCCAGGGGTGCATCCCCATTGGTTAATGAGTTTTTCACTGACACAGTTCAGTGCTTCGGTGTTATGTGGAGCAATTGCTAAAAACAACACAGACATCCCAGACAGCCTCACTAGCGAAGGACCTTCAAGATATGCATACGATGAATATTTAGATTTTATTAATCTTAGTAAGAAGTGAATGCCAAGCTTTCACTTTGGAAACCTTCAACTCAATAAGGTACCTTCATATGCAAATTAATATGTTTGGTTTCTGTTGATTAGCATAAGTACGAAAAGCAAGTTTTGTCGTTTTATCTCTTACATTAATAACCCAATGTTCTTTTCAAATGTTACATTGTTCTGTTGCCTTAAAGAATAGTCTAAAGTAGCAGCTGTCTCTATTGATATTGGTTTGGTATTTAATTCTGTATTTTGCATCGAGGTAATACAAAGGTAATGGAAAGAAAGTGAGATTGGTTGAATTATGTGGTAATTGAATAACTGACAACATTAGTTAAGGAAGTGGCTACCTTGCCTTTATACACTTAAGGTGGAAAAAGTCTAGTGATCCTACAATATATATATATATATATATAG
The DNA here is from genome assembly GCA_037951165.1 of Lophius americanus. NCBI lineage: Eukaryota > Metazoa > Chordata > Actinopteri > Lophiiformes > Lophiidae > Lophius > Lophius americanus. The sequence goes on along the minus strand of JBBDHG010000190.1, from coordinate 3,570,515 downwards.
AGAGAGAGAGAGAGAGAGAGAGAGAGAGAGAGAGAGCGAGAGAGAGAGAGAGAGAGTGAGAGAGAGAGAGAGAAATAGATATATCTATATTTAAAAGTACATAGAACATGAAAACACATGGACGATTAAGTACACAAACATACAGAGACATTACATAAGAAAAAGACAAATATAGACATATATATATATAAATATACATATGTATATATATATATATATATATATATATATATATATATATATATATATATAAATATATATATATAGAGAGAGAGGGAGAGAGAGAGTGAGAGAGAGAAATAGATATATCTATATATACAGTACATAGAACATGAAAACACATTGACGTATAAGTACACATACATACAGAGACATTACATAAGAAAAAGACAAACAGTGATCTTAAAAAAGCACCTCTGTTTGAAATGTTTGTTTCCATGCAGACAAGATGCTCATGTATTTTCCATTTCAGGCATCCACCACTCCACTCTATCATGCATAACCGAAGCATGCTGAGCAGTCACTTAGACAAAAATGGCTGCCTATAATACACAGAGGAGGGCCGCAAGCGCTACAATTTCATTCTTATGTCTTTTGAATGTCTGAATATAAAACAGACATAATTGACTGCAGTTGCAGCAAATAAGGCGTCATATCTCTCATCTTTCATCCCTGTTGCCATATAGAGACAGAACGTGACTGAGCATTTGTCAAAGATAGCTGGATGAGAGCAGAATAAGAAGCGTTTGGAAAGAAGTAGAAAATAAGTATGTGATTCTGATAGTTGACGGAGGAACTGAGAGATAGGGCCAGTTGGAAGGGAGTTTGCAAAAAGATAGAGAGAGGATAGAAAAATAATGGGGGAGAAGAAAATGTCCTGTGTCGATAAGCAGAGCCAATCTAAGCCAACATATGGAGCAGTGTGGAGAAGGAGCTCCTTTAGCCCAGGCCTTATCTGCCGAACGACTCCTCTTCAGCCTGATTGAATGACTAATCTCCTGGTCTGACAGCATAACAAGGCTGAAAGTACACTGAGACACAGAGCTTGAGGAGATGGAAGAAGCTGGTCGACCTGGGAACACTACAGGGCATTCAGCCTCAGGATATTGGCAGAGAGACATGGAAGTAGAGTGGAATAAAGTGATTGGCAATAGACAAAGGGAAGAAATGTATTTCAGAAGATGAAACCCAAAGAAAATAGCAAAGCAAGGCGATACAGTCGAATGAAGGAACAACTCTTTCGACAGAGGTTTTGCAAAACCGTCTCTGTGTTAAGAGAATGAATAAGTTAACATTGATATTGTGTCGTTTGTCACGCAAATTTCCCCAAGGAGAGTCACCTGCGGCATGCCTGAACTCTCACTTACCCACCGCTTCCCGCCACTGATATTTTCATTTAGACCTCCAAAAGTAATTATAGTTCATCATAAGTATTCCTGATTCAATTACTTAGCTAATGGAATCTAATTAAAAACCTGCAGTTTAATGGCCCCTATTGTGTTTGCTTTGTATTACAGCATTGATACCTGTTATTATCAAGACCTTTAAATCATTGGAAGATAAACAGAAAAGGCGAAGGATGGGCGCAGTCTGCAAAACCATCCAGGATGCTTTCATTATTGTTTTTGTTGTTTTGAGTTTTCCTAAACCAACTCGAACCAATCGACTCGAGTAAACATCAGGCCGACTCCCCGATGACAACTTTCAATAAACATGTCCAAAACATTTCTCTTTGTCATTAATCATATATATAGAGGCTATTAAAGGGAATACACAACAAGCAGCACTGTTCTTGTTGTGTTGCTGTTAAAAACAAACCCTTTGAACTGGCCTCTTCCTCCTGACAAGACTGGACTCAGAGTGGCGATGGTCAAGCAAAGTAGACAGTAAATAAAGACAGGGAGCACTAGAGTGTAGTTTGATATGGTGGTTTTGCTCTAAGCAGAAATAAACACACTCACAGCTGCACAACACTGCAGTAAGGTGCATCACGAGATGCAGGTGTCATCTTGTCTGCATGTTGACATGCAGCTCACACTAACAGCAGGCAGACATCACAACACTGACGGGTGCACAAAATACATGCTTTTTCAACTTAGAACTTCTTACCAGCAGGATCAGGGGTCACCAATCGTCATACCGGAGGTCAGATCTGGAGTGGCATCCGTCCAGAGTGTAAAGCCACCATCTGCTTGTGAACTGATGATGGAGTGTGTGTCGTCCTGCAGAGAAACATGTCATACATATGTTCTCTACTAGTGCGTCCGCCACACAAATATGACATATGTTGCTGTTGGTAGTGTAAATGACTCAAGGATTACTGTGTTAATGGGCTCATGTGTGGTGTTCCAGAGGACGGATTACAGCTGTGAGCCATCAAGAACCTAATCTGATTGGTGCGGAAAGAATTGACCAATGTGGTTTATTATGTGGATGAAGCCGAGAGTCTGTGGTACGTCATAGATAGACACATAGAAACAGGGTCCATGTAATGTTTTAGAATTTCAATTTTCCTTTCAAGTAACACATATTGAAAAATGAAGAATGAGTCTTTTTTCTTTTATCTTTTTAAGACAAAAGTATTAAAATGCAATCTCTTTTCTCCCTTACATGACCAAAAAGGAATGAGATCAATTTAAAAATGGTATGATATTAGTTTTCCTGTTTGAATAAGAATAATGAAATTGCCTTGAAAAAGCAACAAAAAAAAAGGTCTGTTTTATTAATTTTCTGAATGCAGACAGCAAATTATCAGCTCGGCAGTAGCAGTTTGTTTCAAAGCAAACTAAGAAAAGAGGGCACGACTCTCAGCTCTACTGACGGGGGTTGTCTGCATTACGTTTCCAGGGTACTTTTACAGGAAATACATTAGCAGCTCTGATCCTAACTCTAAGCTCCAACTTAATCTGATTCCAACGGCAGATACACACACCGGTAAGCCACAACATTAACACCTGTTACTGGTGCTATAGGTCTGGTTGATTGATATTGGTTCTACATAGCTGGAAACTGACTTCACTATGCAAACAAATTGAAGAGATTTATGAGCATATTGTCACATAACAGAACACTGATTTAGCTAACAGATCCGTGTTTCGGATTTGGATGTTTTCATCAGAATGCAGGCTGGCAGTCGCTACAAGGCGCACCCAGTACATGATCAATCCTGGAACTGATGAGACACCAGTAGTACTGGTGGAGTGTGTGGCAAACTGCAGCTGTAAACATCCAGCATAAAAATAATAATAATAATTAATTAATTAATTAATTGTTTCAGTTTTTTTGCAATTGGATTTTTTTAAATTGGAAAATGGAAATCAACAAATTTCTTTAATTTTTGAATTTTATTTTTATCATAAGAAAGAGAAACACTTTGTCATCGCCGTCGCTGCCGCAGATCCTCCATATGAATACATTAATCAAAAAATATTTCATGGATAGTTTTTATACCACCATAGACTTTAGTGCGAGGAAGAACTGGATTGATTTTGAGAACGGTCAGCTGTATATTTTGACACTAAGGGAATCTTTATCTCCAAAATATTTCAGGCTATAATTTCCCAACAATTGATCTGATTTAGTAAAGAAATTGGTGCATGTGAATGGACTGAGGAGATCTATCTGGTATACATTCTGTTTTACATTAATTATTCATATTTCAATCACCAGACAGACCTCTTTTTTTTTTTTTTACAAAAAATACGCTACAATTTAATATGAGGAGTTCAATCAGGTGGATCGCTAGCAGAACACAGAGGATTGCACTTTTTTTTTTCTTGCTATCTTGCCATCAGGGATAACATAATAGTCCCAGTTACATTATATTAACCACTTCATTTTCTCAAAACCATTCTGTATGAAAATCTACCCAGAGGTCAGTGTTGTGCACAAGGGTCTGGTCAGTGTCCATTCTTAAAGGGCAGCCATTTATTTTTCCTCACTATGAGGATCATCAACTAGACATTTTCTGGTAACTTACTTGAACCAGAGCTGAATAATCAAATTTGAATTTCATTTTCATTTTCATTTTCATTTTCATTTTCATTTTCAATTTCAATTTCAATTTCATTTTCAATTTCATTTTCAATTTCATTTCCATTACAGTCATTTTGTACCGTTGGATCATTGTATTGGTATTTACTGTTAAATCCTATGCTCTCTCGCTCTGTGTCGCTCTCTCTTTTAATTTGTATCTCTTGATCTCGATTTATAGTGCAACTGAGTAGCATGTATGTATGTATGTGTGTCCAATTGTATGTTGTTTGCTCTTGTTTTACTATGTTTTGCAAAACTAAAAACCTAATAATCAAAACAACTAGATTCAAGTACCATACCCAGACGAGTGACACATAGTCAAAAAAAGATTGTGATTATAGACTTACATCATCTTGCTTCCAGGTCCTGATACATAAGAGCAATGTTTCATCTGAGGCTCAAGCCTCAGCCCATCTCCCCTGTTGGGAGATAAGGAGCCATGTGGTGATGCATGTTTATAACCTTTGATTTGAGCATATTTACATTCAGGAGCGTTGCTACAAAGTCACTCATGCAAGACACATTGACTTTCTGCTCAGACCACACTGCTCTTTGATATGACCAGACATGAATCATAAAGGGACTATTGATTTCTGGAAAGGAGCCACATTAAAAGATCATAAAAACATGCTTAATATGCCATTCATGAATGATGGATGAATCCAATGTGTTTTAGTGGTTTTCTTTTACTTGAATAGTCTGCTTGATGTCTCATAGATTTTACTAACTTAGCATGCTCATGAATAATACCAAGTTACAATTAACACCCAGTGGTTGTATATCTCAGATGCAGTTTTCATCCATGTCTATGATTTATAGCCAGTGAAGTGATTGATGGAGTCTTGTCACATGGTACGATGGAATCTCTATACAGCTCATTGGGAGCAAAACCAATGGGAATATTAGCATGAGGTAAGGGAAAAGTTTACAAGATGGTAGTGAGACCAGCTCTGCTGTATGGTTTAGAGATGGTGGCTCTGACCAAAAGAGAGGAGGCAGAGCTGGACATGGCAGAGTTGAAGATGTCTTTGGAAGTGACGAGGATGACTGGATTAAACGGCAACATCAGAGGGACAACCCAGACTAGACGTTTTAGAGAAGAAGTAAGAGAGGCCAGATTGGGATGGTTTAAGCTTGTAAAGTGAGGGATAATAAATTAATTGTAGATGGAGCTGCCACTCAGGAGAGAAAGAAGAAGACTGAAGAGAAGGTAACTGGATGTGGTGAAAGGGGACATGAAGTTTGTTGGAATGTATGAAATGAGAAAAAACAATGACCTCCTAGTTAATGTAGGAATAATATAACCCTAAAAGGGAGGAGACTCCAGTGTAGATATAAAACTCATAGAAGGATTAAATATCTCTTCCGGCCTGAGAACACCTCAGAGTCCCCAGGACAAGCTGGCGTGTTGTTGGGGATAAAGGACATTTGGAAAACCCTTCTTAGTCTGCTTCCACCATCATCTGAGCCACAATAAGCAACATGATGATGCTACATATAAGAGAAGAGAGAAAATATATTATAAAGTCATTCTGTAGTATCACATTCATGACAATGGGACAGACATGAGCAAACAGGGACCTTGACCTTTTACTCTATTAACCACCAGTGGACAAGAAATTCTACTTATGTGTTCCTAGTATCACATTTAGGAGTTTGGGGTGGATGAACAGACAGAAGGACCCACTCAGCTCGAATAATGAGGTAAACACACAGTTGAGCTTTCGTCATTGATAAAGTATAGTGTCCTGGTGTTAAGCAATTAGATGCCATACTTTGTAGTGTTGTTGACCTTTTACGCCATGACTGCTCAACTGTCAATATATATGAAGGTTTGTATTACAGGTGAACCCAGCCTCTATACCAGCGGGAAGCTTCATGTCACTTCTTTATGCAGTACAATACAACCCCGAGGACAGGCTGTTGAAGACCCTGCTTTTGTTGGATCAGACCTGGCAAGGAGTTTACCTCTACAATCATCTAGGGGCTGACCACTAGTGAAGCCAGATGGAGAGTAGAGCATGTACAATATGGAAGTAGTATTTTCTTGGATATAACTCCAGTTCTATGTGGACATACACAGGCCTAATGTATTGCTAAGTTTCAAAAGAAAAAAAGTAAAGAATGGATATGTTTTATAGGAGGAGGGTGCTGACATTGATGGTATTGTAAGTGCAAAAATATTGCAAAATTATCAGATATTGGCAATTCTCATCAGCCCGATTCATCTGTCCAATATGACAGTGGCATGCCCTCAGTGTTAGCTTATAACTGTGCTGCTATCCTTTCATCCATTCATCTAGGTCTTTCATGCTGCTGGTATGTGCATCCTCCACCCAAGCCCTCACAGGTCCATCGACTTCATTAACAGTCTCAGCAAAGTCATCAGCCACCAAAGCAAGTATCCAGACTCCATGGGAGGATATAACTGTTGCTGCTCACAGCAGATTCCCTTAGAACAGAATATCATTAATAGACAGACCATTTATTACATTTAATTGATCATTTTCACTCTGTGTCCCACACCTTATCTCTCTCTCTCTCTCTCTCTCTCTCTCTCTCTCTCTCTCTCTCTCTCTCTCTCTCTCTCTCTCTCTCTCTCTCTCTCTCTCTCTCTCTCTCTCTCTCTTCTCTCTCTCTCTCTCTTCCTGATTCAAATGATCTAATCAAGTAACTTTCTATCAAACTTAGAAAACGCCCACATTGTCAACTTGAAATGAACTGAAACTTCTGTTGAAAGGGTCCTTATCTCCAAGTGCTGACCCTCTGTTACAGTTGTTTGGTTACAGAGAATATAATAATGCAACAGTAAACTTAAAATTGTCATTTATAAATGCATGTTTTAAGAGTTTATATTAATGGCTTTAGAAAACAAAGTGTTTTTAATTAATTCAGTCCATACCAAAATTTCACATTTGCATAAAAATGCTAGAATGCTGTAGATGGAGCTGCCAGGCAGGATAAATGGAAGAAGACCAGAGAGAAGTTTTATGGATGTGTTGAAATAGGACATGCAGTTGGTTGGTGTGTCAGAGGAGCAGAGAGCAGGGCAAAATGGAAACAGGTGATCCACCGGGATAACCCCTAAGGGGAACAGTCAAACAGTCAGAGAAGTCTGTGGGGAATGGGTGCATGAGTGGGGAATGGGTGCATGAGTGGGGAATGGGTGCATGCATAGTGCCTGTTGGAAGAGGAGCGACAGAGGGAGAGGGCTGCTATGTAAAACCAGGAAAATCTTGGCCCCACAGTGGTTTCAGTAAATCATATTTCCTGCTCCCTTCTCTCTGGTGATGTTCATATATGACATCCCAGATCATTAACATCTGCTAAATTGGTTTTGTCTGGTTGATTCCTAGCCAGGAGCCACCTGTTGTGATGTAATGTCCATGCCATGATGTGATGTATAATTGCGAGTCTGCACGAGCTCCTTATTTTAAAACTGTATCCAATGCTTAATATACTGTAGTTCCTGTGTTGGAAATCCTGCCCGACTCAATCAACTGTGTGCATCTTGAAATAACTTAAGTCAGAAATAAACAGTATTCATAGTTAAGCCGATCGGAGTAGAGCACTGCTCCAGGGAAGCTTCCCACACACGGCAGAGCATCCGGTGCATGCATTAACATAGTCAATCAGCTCGGTCAGCCACGCGATCACGGCATAAATGGCCCGTGGACACACAACAGTAAATGTCAACATGATGAGATTCATGATATTTAAATAAAACTAAACAAAAATAGTTCCTTACAGAATCTTAAGCCATTACTTAATTACTATATTATTACTATTCATCATTTCACATCTTCTTCAATTGGATGTTGGAGATGTTTAGACAGGATACAAATATTTTGTTATATAAGTGTCAAAAGATGCATTATATAAAATAACTAGGTGGTAAATAAAAGACAGAATAACTCGTGCTTTTATTGTATTTATTATATTTTTTAACTCGAGAAAATGGTAATTTTATGAAATAGCTGTTCATTACAATGCGCATTCCAGCTGATCTGTTTTACACGTTAAATATGTATATATACATCATTTCTTTTGAGTGACTCCAGTATAACAGTACAGCAAGACAAATCAGAACAGTCTCTGTCTCTTATTCAAAGGAAGTGATAACATAATCTGTAATATTTGATTAATTTACACTAGGGAGAAACATATTTACAGTTTGTCATAGACAAGGATAGTGAAATTCCCCATATCTCAATGCAGACGAAGAGAAAGTATTTAAAGTACCCGCTGTTAACACGGAGGGAGGTTAGGCTCATCCATAACTGATTAGTAGATCTTATGTTAATTCCATGTGCAAATGTTATTATATTACATTATTTCTTTTAGTTTTGTATCATTGAAAGACCTTTATCAGCATATCTCCCTTGTCTGAAAAAAAGTAATGCAATTCAACCTTTTTTTTACCAATTTATGGCTCATTTACTTGTCCATATTATGATAATACAAAGGATATTATTACCATTCAGAAATGCTGGACAATTATTTACACATTACACATAGTCATTATTTTTGAAGTACTGTAACCTCATTGAATGGTTGGTTTGATTCAAAATTTCCCACCTTACTCCCGGCCATGCTAGATAACATTCTGCTGTGTGTTTTCGTTGATGATATTGTTGTGATGGTGCTGCTTCACAAACCATGTCTTGATCCAAAGCCTAAAGGAAATATTGCCGGGTGAAAAGGTTTTAAGAAGAATAAAATCACTTTAATTCAAAATCAAATCAGTGTCTCCTCCTGCAAAGACAGTTTCAACCAAATTGTCTGTATTCGCAACGAACACTAGAGTGTTTTAATTAAAGTCTTAGACATTTTCAAGTTGTTTTTCACTCCCAAAACTGCACTTAAACATATTTTGAGTGAAGCAGTGCTTGTTGATGGATTTAAGTGTCATAGTTGATCTCATAAGTGTTTATGCAACTCCACAGAGATGTAATTAAGCTCCACCCACACAAAAATGAAGGCGGGGGAAGTTTAAGAAGTCATTCTGAGTACAAGACCTGAGACTCAGACTGTTGAACTAGTTACAAGTTAGTTACTTACTTCACTTAACACTGTCACTTTGAAATAAACAAAATTTATAGAAATGTAATGAGCAGTAGAGGTTGGTCTATGTGCTTTATTGTGAAAGAAAAAATAGAGTTTGACTGTAAATATTAAACAAAATGAATACTCCCAGCGAGAGGTAAACAACACAATAAAGTGTTGAAAGAACATGATTAATGTATTTTGTAAACAAAACTTTGAATATTAGAACTCAACACTATTAGATAATTTGAATTAAGGACCAATGCAAATGTGCCCTATTCCACAAACATTTCAAATTCTTATGTCAAATAATATTTAAATATTATGTCAGTGCTTAGTCTGGGAGGGGATTTTCCATTATTATTTAAGTTACTCTATTCACAATCACTCGTTTTGTCTTTTTTCTGAATGCTTAATGCTGCTCTTCAAAAATGTGCACGAGGCTATTTAACCAGAATCTGCAACGCATTTCTCCAACTGTATATTTCTGTTGAAAGGAGAATGGACTTGCTGTTTAATGAATGCACTGACAGTGGAGATGGAGAAGGGGGGTGCACTTGATAATGAGGCATTGCTTTAGACAGCTATAGACATGACGCGCTTTAAAAACAGAGTGAGGGACGAGGAGGGTGGAGGAGTACAAAAATGGAACATGACAAGACTGTTGGATCTCCACTTATTCTCTCCAGCTGAGCTGCAGTTTGATCGCAGCACTGGGACTAATTTCTTGGCAGTTTTCAGGCAGTCTGCCTTTGTAGGCGGGCAAAGGTTTAGTTGGAATAACTTGAACATATTTCCCAAAAGTCCCCGGGCTTGAGTATTGGGACAGTGAGGATTTCTAATTAAGTCAATTATAAGGGTGTGTGTGAAGGGCAGCTGAATGCTCATGTTTTACATGAAACAGATCTGAGGGGACTGCCTCATCCACAGTGTGGGAGACTGTTGAAACAATGTTTTAACCAACCAGTTTTCGAGTTAACTTGGGAGTTCTCGAACATGCTGTGACTCTCTGCATTCATCTTGCCCAGCAGGGATGATGCTTTGAGCAGTCTGACGCCCCTGATCGCCCGGCCTCACGAGCAAAATAACAAAAATATTAAGATTTATGATGTTTCTGTAGGCTACCAGCATCTCACTGAGGTGCGATATGAGATGTTCAACAGGGAATCCTAAGGCGCTCACTAATGGATTATAATGAGCTTCATTTGGTTCAGTGTAAGACATAAGTCAGTGGGGGCAGCGAGGCGTGGTTTAGCCTCCCTTTTAGATATTTCAATATTTTTTTCATTTTGGCAAGTAAAGAAGTGGTGTAAAGGCTTTGGTATAGTGTCACGCAAACCAAACCGGTCATACGCCCAGATACACACACACTCTACACACACGCTCAAACAAGGGAAAAGTCCTGTATTGTTTATCGAGTGCACGTCATGTCACTGAAGCAGACAAGAAGAATCAGACTATATCACAGAGATGAACTGAACGGCAATCACATATTGGAGATTCTGGATGCGATATTTAACCTACTTGAGATAAGGTGAAGGAAATTTTTTTTGCATGGGATGTGTGTGTCCATGCGTGATAGGGCAGGTCGGTGTGTAGTCAGATGAAGTTCACGTGGCACTTGTGTGCAGTTCTATCATCTGGATGTAATGGGCACATGAAAGCATTTGCTGTTTTCATTTTGGGTTAGGTTTTGGGTTGTGTGTAAATCGATTTCTCAATAATGTGTTCCAGCATTGGAGCATGATCACATTTGGAGTCATGGTAATGGTGAAAATGAAAAAGAAACAAACCACAGCAAAACAGATAAATAAAAGCAAAAGGTGTTTCTAATGGTCAGTTTTGTTTTTTATAGCGCCACATCACAACAAATGTTATCTCAATGCACTTTCCAAGAAGTGTAGCTCTAAACCCTACTCTTTATTCCCTTAGACCCAACCATTCCCACTGGAGCAAGAACTCTGGTCACAGTGGTGAGGAAGATAACTGTCTTTTAACAGGCAGACACTTTGAACAGACCCTGACCAGTTGGTATGAGAGAGAGATTGAAAGAGAGAGTGAGAGGTGGGGAGGTGATACAGACATTCACAGCAACGATAATAATAGCAGCTATTATGTTAGGATAATATAATTTAGTTTTAATTTTAATAAACTAATAGTAATAATATAATCAGGCGGCATCAACCAGGTACACAGCAGCAGGTCCAGCCATGATCCTTGGGACCCCGCAGAATGGAAAAGCTCAAAGTCTAGAGGAAAGAAGGCAAGTTAGTAACATGTTTTAATGGAGGAAGGGTGTGCAGAAAGGAGAGAGAGAGGGTGAGGAAAGAGACAAGCTCAGTGGATCATAATCAGTGTATCACCTGGAGGTCCTCATCTTCTGTGTATGGAATGTCAAAAAATATGCAATATATTGCAGTTATACGCCACAATTTGTCGCAATTTGAAAATTCACCTAAATGCCCAACCTCACTGGTTCAGTACAGGATTGAAGGAAAGCCTCTGTGGATTTGGCATGTACAGTAATTTGAATTTGCCACCTGTAGCTTGAAATAACCTGTGGATTAGACCATTGTTTCACCCTTTAACCTGTCTCCCTGGTACATCTGGGATGTAATTATTTTCCTCATATCCTTCTTATTACATGCAAAGACACATCTACTCTCACAAGATGCTTCAACAGTGTCAAGCTTTCAAGTGGGCAAGCACAATGTGCTTTTCTGATGTAATTAATGCACCAATTAAGAAGGACGAAAACCAGCTTCCCAAGGGCAACTTTGCCCAGGGTCTACTAATTAAATCTTGGAAACATGAATGATAAGCTTCCTAATTGGATGTGACAGCTAGTTCCTTGGTGCAATAAGCTACCATAGGTAAGGCCACATACACACACACACACACACACACACACACACACACACACACACACACACACACACACACTCACACACACACACACACAACAGGATGTCCATGCATGTACTCATGCATTTGTTTGCCCCAACAGAAACATGGAAGTAGGAGCATTCCAATGTCACGTGGCCTGAATTTTTGTTTTCCTGCAATGTCAACATAAAATGATGCAGGTGTGGCAATTGTGATGACCAGAAATCCTCCAGAATACAGGAAGTGATGATTTAGATGGTTGATTAACCCCACATTCTACACAAAAAGTAGACCCAAGCTTACTGTTTATATCTACTCGATGAGGATGAGCAAGCTCGCTAATTAAGCTAACAAAGCTAAATAAAGTTAGAGCTCAGCCAAGGAGGACACCATTAATCTTTACATCCTGTCCTGTCATGAGCCTTGTCCATAATTAGATGCACTTTTCCCTCTATACAGTGATCCGTTATAACTCAGGAGACAGAAAACAGCTCTTACATAGAACTACTCACAATGTTTGTGGATTATCTCAAGTATCATGATTTCTGGAAAGACAGATGGGTGTTGAGTTTTTTAGGAGTATTTTTGGTTGTTGTTTGACATTGTCAACAAGTCATGCCGAAAAATTTGAAAGTGAAAGGAACTTTGGCAAGCGACAAATTGTGTTTGCTGTAGGTGTTGGGTGTTCCTGGTCTGCAGTGGTTAGTACTCACCAAAGTGATCCGAGGAAGGAAAACTGAACCGGAGCAGCTTCGTAGGCACCTCAGTCCATAGTTGTGAACCGGAAGTGAAGGTTACCCTGTGTTATCTGATAACATAAACATTTCTGAAAAAAGTTTGAACTAGCGTCAGAGCGATGTTACACAATCTTTTTTCTAATTACTCTTCGGTTTGCCACTTTTCTCAATCACTTCAGCATATTAACCCTCTCTATCCTATAATAATGTGTGATCAATAACCCTACATGATTTGGATTCAGTATGCTGATACAGTTTGTTAAAGTGAGGAAATAATTGACAGGTCAAACAGCTGATGTTGTAGTGCATAAAAAACAAAACCTAACATTGGCATATTGGCACATTTTATGTGATATATAGGTGTTAGAGTTAGGGTAGAAGACCCCCAGATTCCAGAGGGTTGAACGTGGTGGTCACAACTTTTTGGTATTCTACAAAAATACGAGCCAGCCCCTGACCTAGTCTTGTTCTTGTGTGTATACCAGCAAAGACTCCTTTCCGGCACATCAAATGCGTCCCTTATATCAGATAATTACTCCCTTGACGAAGTTACTGCGTTCCTTGACGGCACTTTTTTGAAGTCTGTAGATGTAGCGGACTAATGTTCTTGACTAGAATAGAATAGAATTGAGTTCAATGTTCGCTTGAAGTTGTGTTAAAAGTCAAAAGTCTCTTTTCCTTTCACTCCATCCCTCTGTTTCTCTCTCATGTTTGAAGGATAGGGTTTCTTTTTTAACCACTTGCTCATGGGATCATTATTTTGGTTCATGTGAGTTATATAAATAATTTCAATTAAGGTACAGGAAGCAAGCAAATAAAAATAAAGTTTTACTCATGTCGCCATGTCTCCATCTTGTTCCATTTACCGCAGAAGACTTTATGTGTGCATTCCCTGGGAATGGATTTTGTAATATGGATGAAGTGACATCCAACAATCATTTACTCTTGATGCCAATGTATGACAAACACTTCCTCACAGCACTAGCATGGCCCCACCACCGTATACTGTTTTTAACTCTTTTCATAAACTTGAACGATAAGTCAACCACAAATGCTAATGTCTCGTATAAACTTTACAGACTAAAAATGTAATTGATAAAGTCTGTTCATTCCCACATAGCTTCTAATTAAATCAATCGCAGCCGAAGCCAGAAGGGCAATTAATGAATTATCAGTGCTGGAGGCCTGCGACAAAAGAGCAACTATTACCACGCAAAGACAATCTAATTTAAATTCTGTACTTCAATCATTGTTAAATAGCATTTGAAAGGGAGCTTGAAATATACGTTTTCCCACCTTTGTTATCTTGTGTGTGCCTGACGGACTGAAATGGGACCTGTGTTGGACATGCCTGATCAGGTATTTATGTACCTGTCAGTTTCTGCACTCCACTCACTCGTCAGCATATTCAACCCATGAGAACACAAAACCCATTTCTATTGAAAAGAAGGAAGTATAAAACAGACCAAAAGGCTATTATTTAAAATTGATACTGTTATATTTGTACGATGTTTTATATAGATACATATATATATATATTTTTTTTTTTTTCATTACTTATGAAAACAGATCCCCTTATTAATCATTATTAATTGAGTTAATATGTAGATAATTAATTTGGTTCCAGATGCACTGGTTCACCTCTGATAATTGTGAGGAAACCTGTCCCCCGTCAGAGGTCAGCAACTCTCTCCTGTGTTTTGTAACATTTTTTAACCAAGAGAAGTTGGGGATATTATGGAATCGACATTGCCGCTGTGTTAGCAAAATAACTCAAAAATTCTATCATGGGTCATTTATATAGCCCCGTAGACCTTAGTGCGAGGATAAACTGGATTGTATTAGGGAAATGTCGGTTCTACATTTTGGCCGATAGGGGGAGTTTTATTTCCAAAGGTTTTCTTTCCATGATTTCTCAAACATTGATCCAATTTAGTCCCAATTTGGTGAATATGAATCGACTTTTATCTTTTAAATATCTGTCTTGTACACAACACATTTTACTTGAACTAATAGTATATGAACTAATATATGAACTAATAATTCATATTTTAAACACTAATGGGTGAGTAAAAAAATTATCATTTTCAATCATTCGATCATATTCAATAGATCTTAGTGCGAGGAAGAATTGGATTGATTTAGGGAAAGTTTGGTTATATCTCTGAAAGTTTTCGGGCTTTAATTTCTCAGCCGTTGGTCCAAACCTGGTGTATATGAATCCACTCGAAGATATTTATCTTGCATATATTGTCTTTCACTTTAGAAGTTCATATTTAAATTCACTGTGGGGAGCTTTTTTTAATGAAAAATACTGTGCACGAAATTTCACATTTTATTTGGGAAGTTAAATCAGGGGGATTGCTCGTACAACACAGTGGATTGGGAATGTTTTTTTCCTAATTCTTTGTCTTATTTAGTCCAAATTTGGCTAACATGAATAAATAAATATTTAAATATCATGCTTTTATGTAGCAGTGCATATTTTACAAACTAGGGGGATCTTTTTTTTATGATAAACACTGTTTCCTGGACAAAACTCAAATACTATTTCAGGGATCATTTTCAAACTTTTCAACACATAGATCTTAGTGCAAGAAATAACTGCATTGATTTTGGGAATGATTGGTTGTGTATTTCAAAAACTGGTGGGATCTGTATCTCCAAATGTTTCTGGTCCATCATTTATTCAACGTTAATCCAATTTATTCCAAATTTAGTTTATATTGTTGACTTGAGGAGATCTAACTTGTATACATTGTGTTTTACTTTAACATTTCATATTTCACTCACTAGGATTGAGTTTTTAATTAAAAAAATACTTTGGTCACAGCTTGACATTTAATATGAGTACAATCAGGGGAATTATTTGTACATGCAAGATACAAATGAGGACTTTTCGGGGATATACACTTGCTGTTGGTGACGACAGCAATGGTCTAGTTCTATATTTTGTCATGCTTGTAGGCATTACAGGACTCCTATAAAACCTGGTCCTAAAATGTGGAGGTTGGCACAGTCCATTAATATTAACCAGAGTTGCACAATACTAGTGAACACCACCAATGGAGCATTAAATGCCAGGATTCACTAGCATCACTTACTTTCTAAGCCTTACTCTAGCCACATCATTGAACCATCCCAGTCCTGAAAGTTTCAGATGAAGTTTAATGGGCAATTTTCAGGGAGGCTAGAATAAATTTTCCCTTAATCTTATTTTTTTCGCAACATACTTGTTCACAAAAGCTTTTGAGCCCCATCATCATGATGAGGAAGGACGCTGTAGTTGTGGGGTCGTCAGGTATGAACGTACAGTATATTATGGACCCTTCTGTCAGTTCAGTTTCAGGAATACATTTTTAATTGAGATTCCTGTTTTCCTGCTTTCTACCAATAGCTACTTGTTCTATTCTATAAGTAATACTGATTCTGTTTCATCCAGATAACTTGTTAAGGAGGGACTTGTTTTTCACCAATTCGTCGACATTGTAACAGTCAGTGAGGCTGACACAGTTTGCAGCTGCCGTGAAAGCTGTCTTGAACAGCAGTTGCCCACGGAGAAGTTGGGCTTGGCACTGATGGTGCAGCTGTTGTGATGGGTATGATCATTTTATTATTCAATGTTGATGTGTTTAAGAAGGAAATGTGTATGCCACCATCATGATACATCACTGTTTATAAGAAAATACTTATCCTGCTGTCAAAATGTCTAATTTCATGCATTAACTGCCATTATGTCTTTGCATTTTGTAAACACTTATTTTCATGTGAAATGTTAGTATGCCCACTTTTAAAATTAGTAATAATTTTGCTTTTTTCATATATTATTCTTTTACTTTTGAGTGTGGTTTTTATATAAGCCTTTATAGGTTTCTACCATGCCCTCAAACATACTTTTTTTTTAAACTTTCCTTTGAATTTCCTTGCCATGTCTTGTTTTAATGGTAGGAAATAAATACATTTAGTACCGAGCAAGTTCGCATCCTGGCGATTTGGGGGTTGGAATTCATATCTGCAGTTTCATTTGCATGTTTGTCTGCCTTTCCCGATCAAATTATGACAGCTGCGTTGGATATACTGAAATAATGTTTTGAACTGGTGTTAGAGAAATGTCACTCATCAATGTATCCTACAATTCACATGAATTATCACAGCTCGCTGCAGTCTTCATCACGTCTCGCTGGACCCGAGGCAAAGGACCGCCTCATCGTTTGTGCTGCACTTTGGGGGTTAAGAGTTCAAGCTGGTGGGTATCCCACAGCTCAAATCTGGTCTTTGCCAGGCAGCGACTGAAAGAGAGAGCGAGATCGAGACGGGAAAGGAGTTAGCTATGAATGTGGGGATAAATTTATAAAATAAATAAACATGTTAGCTAAATTCAGTGAAACCTTTTGTACTTAAGAATAACGAATGACATAAGAAAAAATTACAGATACAGTTAAAAACAAATGTAAAAAACAACTAATCTAAACAGTGATATTAAAACTTAAATTTTTTTTTGCATGCCCTTAATATCATAAGACAATTGAGAATCTATCCATATAAATCGGATGTTAACCCAGGTAAAGGTTCCAGCAGGTGTTGGGGTCAGCAGAGCTTGAATGGCTCCGGGCTTCACGTGCTGTCTCATCTGCAGATCTTTTCGCCCTCAAACAGCTATGAAAACAGGGTTTGAAAGTCTACTTCCCTAATGAGTCAGTCGTCCTGAGAGCAAAGATACCGTATTTAATCATTTGACCATCAGTCTGGCCGCTCATCTTGAACACGGCTATTGTTAACTTGGCATTTGGTTGTTTTATAGCTAGCATCAACAGTCTCTTCGCTAATAGCAGTTTTGTTACTGTTAGCATGCTGCTCCCCATATGCATTTTCTGGATCGGTTATATTTGACTGTTTGGAAGCTTTGTCAACATCAGACTCTGTTACCTTTCGAGTTCTATTTGTGCCCTTTTGGAGCCAAGCCTACATTACTGCCATGTACTGCCATTTTATTCATGTCCTTTTCCAGGTAATCACACAATGTGACTCGTGAGTGAGCGTTAATGTGACCTTAAACTTCTGCGAGAACAGAAAGAGGCGATCGTCACATAGTCCACCATTGGTAATGTGGTTTAAGTATCGTTAGGGGTTGCCAAGAGACAGTCTCTGGTATGGAGAGGACATGAAAGGATCCTTTCCAGAAGTCTAAAAGTGCTGGTACTGCATACCGATGAGTACCGGTCCACTTAAAGCAGTGATTTTAAAATATTAAATCACATGATCACATGCTTTGCTCCACTTCCTACCTTTGGTTTATAACTCGGTCCGTTTTGCTTTCACACGACAAACAAACTGCATCCCAGTTGTTCGAAGAGTTTTTGTTCTTCTTCTACTCTGCCAATTGTAGTTTGCAAGTCTTTACAATAGTGGCCTGATAAGCAACCGAATATGCAGGTTCCAAGATCTGGACATCAACAGTGCATTCAGCATTTCGGGACCACAGTTCCCAAAATGCTGGAACTGCACAAGATGATTACCAGGATAACTCCCATTTTCAGCTCTGTGTAAAAAGGTTTCTGTTTTGGAAGGACACCTCATTATTCCAGGAGTCACAGTCCTCCATGGAGCACCTTCAGGTGGGTGAATGATACTGAGTTTGCACCTTAATATTATATTTAATTGGATGTATTAATTATCTTGGGGCTTGACCATTAATATAAATGTAATCAAAATTGCAATATGGCGTACGACTACTTCTAAATCTCAGGTAGGCAAAAAATCTCTTTCAAAAGAATGAACGTTTCTGTCTACATAAGATTTGAATTAAAATACTGTGGTGCTTCAGAATTGTCGTTTCCCACACGTCATATTCTACAGACTTAAAAATAGACTCAAGATCTTTGTTTGGTACAGATCGCACTACAATCATTTTAATATGTTCTCAATGAAGATGAGAATAATGATCTGAAACTTCCCTATAATATCACAAATCAAATCGCATATTAGTCCAAATGATAAAAATAATAATAATAAGAAGAAAAAGACCTTTTTTTTTACTTTTTACAAAAAGGTTTATTTATGATACATTAACTAAAATGATTCTTCCCCATTCTTCGCCCATTCTGACATGAAAAATAATGAGAGAAAAATTCTGCTCAAACAAACAAGATTAAAAGTTCAGCACCAGAGACGTGTCCTCCACTGAACACAGGATCTGCTTGATGCCGCACACAGCTTCAAACCCACCGATGTTGTGAGTCAATCTGTAATAAGTATGTTCAACCCTTAAACAAGCTACCACCAAACCTTTCAGGTTTCAGTTGGATCTTCTCCCAAACTCCGATTTTTTTCAGCTCTTCCAGATGGCAAGCTTGGCATTTGCAAAGATAAGATTTATCAGAAAGTTAAAGTTTTACATTTTCTCAGTGTGTACTTTTGAACAAAAACAGTGGGACAGAGAAAGCCTCTCCCAATGCCTCCACTCATCTCTAAAGTAAAACATACAGCCCTACCAAACTTGGACAGGACACCACCAGATGTCTTACATCCTCTGTTTGGGAGCAGAACCGGCAGCCATCCCCGTTACAAGGGTCCAGGTGAGCTCTGTATCTGTTTGTAGCTAGTGCTCCGTGTATAATCCTCCACTGGAGGTCACCCATCCGTTTTTCAACGGGTGGCTTATAAAGGACCCGCCAGCTGCATTAAGGGGAAAAGTCTGAGCCAAAGACCCCCGTCCACCTCAACTCAATGACTCCTGTTAGCGATCGGAGGTTTATTATCTTGACGCAGCTTGAGTAAAGCTGCTTCCCTCCACAAGAGCTGAATGTTCCAAGCACCGGGGTCCCCAGAGTGAGGAACCGGTTGCTCCCCTCCACCCAGTCACCAACAGCAGAACCCACAGTCAGGGAGGGGAAGACTTGTCTTCACTGTTATCAATCACCGAGCTGTAGAACGTGGTAATTCCAGAAAGATCACGCTCAGATGACCTCATCAGGAGTAACTGTTTATGAAGTTTGAGGTGACCGGCTTTCCACAGCAGCGACCGGGCAACGTCCAGCCAAGAGACAGAGCAGCCATACAGGACCCTTTACCTGGCTCAAGCAGCTGAAGATCAACCCGCCGGTTCCTAAGCCTATACAGCAGAGGCTCGATGGCCAAGCTGTACAGCTGGCCTGAAAAGGGGCAGCCCTGCCTGATCCCTCTCCCCACTGGTACAGGACAGCTCAACCCTCCCCCCACCTTAATCACACAACATTCATCATTGTGCAGTAGTTTTACCCATGACAGGAAATGCTCCCCAACCCCAAATGCCTGCAGTGTAGCAAACAGGAAGGAGTGGTCTACACGATCAAACATTTTCTCCTGGTCAATTGCAACTATACCTGTGTTGATGTTCTACAGACTGCACAGATCAAAAGTGTCTCTCATTAAAAACTAGTTGGCAGATATTGACCTGTCAGGGACACATTATGCCAGATCAGCACCAACCCGCTCGGCAATAAAAAACCTTCAGTCTATTGGAGAGAACCTTGGACAGCATTTTATAGTCTGTGCATGACAGGGCCACTGGTCTCCAGCTTTTGAGCAGTGTCAGGTCCCCCTTCTTAGGTAGTAGGGAGATCACTGTGCGCCGACAAGAAGCTGGAAGTGTCCCTTTGTTAAAACATTCTTTAAAAACATCCAACAAGTCATGCTGAAGAATACTCCAGAAGGGTTTGAAGAAGTCACTGGGTATTCCATCCAATCCTGGGGATTTACCAGAGGACAACTGGGACACAGCAGTGGTCAGTTCATGCAGAGAGAGGTCAGAGCCCAGGGTGTCCACTGGACTCAGCTGTGGGAGGTCCTGTAGGAGGTCAGCAGTAGCATCCACATCACAAACCTCCACCTTAAATGGATCGGTGTACAAATCCACAGCTAGCCTCTTCATCTCAGATGGCTCAGCGGTCACACGTCCATCTGGTAGATGGAGGCAGATCAGATGTTTCCTCTGTGCCTCCGACCTCTCCAAGTTGAAAAAGAAGCTGGTCGGAGAATCCATGTTCTAACATGGTGAATCTGGCCCGAACCAGCACCCCTTTAGCTCTCTCCTGCACAAAAGAGTTCAGATTCTTTCTCTTACAGAGCGGTAGATCCGTTTGTGAGGCAGACCCACTCTCCAGCTCCCTGAATCTGAGTCTAACTGTTCCACAGCTCTCCGAGTTTTAGCCATGGAAAAGGGTGGGCCTTCCCCACCTCCACCTCCCACCACTGATCCAGTGAGGGAAAGGAAGCTTTCTCAGATCTCCAATTGGCCCAAAACAGTTTGGAGTTTTCACAAAAATTTAAATCCTGTAAGAGTGTCAAGTTAAAATGCCAGAAAGATCTGGGTTTCACAGTTGGAGATAAAACCAGCTCTGCTAGAACTAAATGATGATCCGTGAAAGCAACTGGGAGGATCTGACAGTTGGCAGCATGAGTAATAAAAGAGGCCGACAGATAGAACCTGTCCAGCCAGGCCGCACTAATCCTGCCATCAGTTACTCTGACCCAGGTGTACTCCTTAGCAGATGGATGTTTGTTCCTCCACAAGTCCACTAGATCAGCCTCTTCCACCATCTGAGCCAGAAATGTGGACGATTGAGGGATGGAGCTCCTGTCCCGTCCTGTCCATAAGAACATTACAGCAGCAGTTCCAGTCCCAGTTTCTTATATCTGGAAAGTACTCTACAACCCTTCCAAAAGTATCATCCAGAAAATCTCTCCACGGATCCGGACACTGCAGAGCTCCGGGCAGTGGAGTCCGCTCCGGGTAGTGGAGTCAGCTCCGATAGCGACGTCCACTGCCGGCCCGCTCCACGCTCCCCGCCTCCAAAAAGCTTCTGTTCTTTTTCGAGCGCCTCGTTCGGGATGAACGGAGGGACTCCGGACATGGTGATCCAGGTTGAGGGCAAAGCCAGCGGAGAAACTTGGAGAAATTCGTTTTCCAAGCTTGATCCGCTCTCAATGAGCCAAGCGACGCAGTTCTGCACTCTGAAGAATATCACCAGAGCTTTGCTCATTCTGGAGGCATAAGAGATGTTAAAGTGTCCTAGTTGATCTCCAACGGAAATCAGAACCTGCTCCACACTGGAGCATGAAGGTGGCACCAACCTCGCGCCATGTCTCAGGGACACGGACGGCGTCTCAGAGGACGCCATCCTCACCACGAAACACTGTCAAACTCATTCTAAACAATACTAACCTTTACACAATTTATCTAATATAATACAATGGCCATACAAGTAATACACAGTAGGAAATAGATCGAAATTTTCCTTCGCTCTTCACCACCACACTCCCACACACCGGAAGAAGAAGAAGAAGAAAAGTAATAATAATTATATCTTTTTTCAAAACAACAAAACCTTTATTTATCTTCACAACTAGTGCTCATCTCTGTAAATCTAGACCATTTACCTTTGTGCTTACCTGTTAGGAACTTTTTTATTGTATATAAATCAAATTCACTTTTCTCACCTGTCACACTAACTGTAAAGAAAGCTCCAAGCAAATCATAGTACTCAGTCTCAAATTTCTTGTTATTCAGTCTATAAGAAAGGTTTAAATATTTCGATTTAAGCTGCAGATACGCGTTGTTTAAATTAAATGATTATATCTTAATAATGACTTTGATAGGACAAGAGCCAAGCAGACACAATGACCCTCCTAGCCAGCAAGTCTGATGAGTGGGGACAAATTTAACCAGATGCTTAGCCGGGCAGACTTTCCCCAGAGGAGATCAATTACAGCAGGGCATTAGAACTGTTTATTTGCAAATCCGTGGAAGATCAAATGTCCAAATTCAGGGTCAAAAATCTGCATGCAGTAGTTTTGGGGGTGTGGGGGATACAAGTAGCACGAGCAAAGTTACAGTATCTAGTTTACTTAATGTCTAGAAAATGAACATAGGTTCCTGCTTTTGTTAATTGTATTTATTTTACTGTAACCCCTACTCTAGTCAGTTATTGTTATCATTATAGTTACTGTTATTATTATTATATGCAGCTATTTATTCATTTATATGCGTCACATTTATCATGCACATAACAGAAAGTGTGACTTTCTGTAATGTCACCATTCCCATCAATCAACATCGGCGATAAGATTGGATTGTTTTCAAGAGTCAAAAAATTGCTTGCAGAGCACAACTTTCATTCTGGATTTAGCCTTTTAATTTTGCTTTCAAAGTGAACCAGATTGATGCATTGAAATTAAAACGGTACATAATTTTCACCCACCAAAGTTTTTTGAAAATACTGGGGGTAACACTTGATACTGTTAGAGAAATGTGCTTATTTAAAAACCCTTTACATTCATTCTGGATTCATTAGTTTACCTTTTTTCCCCCTTTTTATTTCAGTTGTTTGAGTAAGACAAAGTAAAGAGGATGTTACTGCAATGGTCACTGGCTCAAAATGGCTCAATTTAAGATGAATTGCATGCAGTAACTATTTAAAACCCCATATTATGATTAATTGTTCTATAAGTCTTATTTTCTGTCTGTGTTGCAAGCTCCTATCTTTCCTCCATTACATTTTTTGTTGACATAATGTGATTCTCAGAGAACCAACCATGTCAATTTAACCACTCAATAGTAACCTGATGTACTTAAATACCCGACTCTGGACGAGCGTGTTGAGAATAATCATGGCTTTGTCCTTGCCCCTCTGCCCTCTTTTCTGTAGATCCATCTTCCTGCAATCATCACTGCCTCCAGAGAACATACAAAAACAAGCCCAAGGCCACCAGGTTTTTTGTTTTCCAGCCTTGATCTGCTGAAGACTTACTTGATAATAATGTTGATTGAACTTGAACAAAGACCTTTATGTACTGACACATTCAAACATTTGCCACATGCCCTTCACACCCCTCTAATTGGCAGT
The DNA here is from genome assembly GCA_037951165.1 of Lophius americanus. Taxonomy (NCBI): domain Eukaryota; kingdom Metazoa; phylum Chordata; class Actinopteri; order Lophiiformes; family Lophiidae; genus Lophius; species Lophius americanus. The sequence continues at coordinate 3,546,928 of JBBDHG010000190.1, read as the reverse complement.
TTCTGTAAGAATGAAAGGAAGCATGCAGACTAATGGATGCAGAATGGGGCTCTACTGAGGGGACGTGTTTGGAAAGAAAAAATCCCGGGACTGACTTCACAGACTGCATTCTATAAAAATACTCCATTGTACTGTAGTTATAATATTGATGAAGTGATGTTGATGGACAGTTAGATGATGTTTGACAGTCTTCTCCACTCAAATTTAGGTCTTGTGGCAGCTTCTACTAGCAGGACTGGTTTGGTTGTGGGCAGGTGATGGTCCAGGGAGACAGATCTTTGGATGGTCTAGGAGACCTCCACGGGCTAGCCAACAGTACCCTGACTGCTGTTATGTACCAGGATGAAACTCAGGCCCACTATAAGACCTTACACTGGTCCAGTGGATACTGGTATCCTCCTGGTCCAGGACAATGCCCGGCCTCATGAGGTCAATGTGTCTAGGCAGTTCCTGGAAGATGAAGGTATTGAGGCCATTGACTGGTCCTCGGACCTGAATCCACCTGAGAACCTCTAAGATGTTATGTATCGCTGCATCAGACCCCATCGACACTGACCACAGACTGTCCAGGAGCCCTGATCCAGGTTAGGGGTCCAGGAGCCCCCGATCTACGTCTGGTAGGAAATCCCCAGGACACCATACTTTATCTCATCAGGAGCATGCCTAAATGTTTTCAGGGGTTCCCTTTGGCATGTGGAGCTCAAACACACTCCTGGGTCACATTATGAGTTGTTTGATGAAATTCAAAAAAAAAAGAGTGGGCATCACAGTGATCCCAAATCCGACTTTCAGTAAGGTCAAGAGAAGAAAACTTAATTAAAAGCAAATTGGTGAAATGATGAATAACATTCCGTTCACACAGAATAGAGGTGCTGAGCATGAAGTACTTCTGGTGTCACAAATCAGAGATGGCAGGGTGTTCTTTGAGCCATATGTTACGATTTTGATTTCTTTTTTCTGATTAGATTTTGTTTAAATGTATATCTTACATTTCTTTATTTTTAATGAATAAGAAAATGTATTTAATTTTTTCTGGTTTAAGCGCTGATTAAAACCAAACTCTTGCACTTTGCCTCCAGGCAAAGATGGACCAGGTGAGCTTCTTTGAACTGTAGAAAGCCAAGATGGGCCAGTGAGTCTGATTAGAATCACAAGCTAGATGGATGATTCTTCCTTGCGAGCACCACATGGTGTCAGCATGATCTTGATCATGTCCGTCTACATAACAATACTAGAACTTTTCAATAACAACTTAAAGGAATTAATTTTGGTGTGGTCATGTGGATTTTGTAATTACTTTTTCTCCACAGAGGCAATAAGATGTGCCTGAGCAGCAAAATCACCGCATTGCATAGAGATTAAAATGTGACAACGATAAATGCAATGTTAATACAGGTCAGTAATGTGTGCTAACGATCAAAGTGATCAATATAGAAAAAACATTCTTTTAAACGATAATAAAGAAACATTTTCAAAACTATGACCCTCCATTCATCCGCCCAACCCTCCGTTTGTCCCTGGTCAGTTGATGGTGGACACAGACCAAGCAGGGTATACGTCCCTCTTCTCAGCGACGATCTCCAGCTCATTCCAGGGGATCCTGAGGTGTTCCCAGGAACCTACATCCAACTGGATATGTAATGTTTTCAGTAAAATTCTGAACTTGACTGCAAAACGTTCAAAGCAAGGTGTCCTGGAGGTGCAAACCACCTCAACCTTTCTTTTGATGCAAAGGAATAGCAGCTCCAAAAACACAAACACATCCCTCAAGATGTTCATGCTCTGCACCTTATCTTTCAGGCTGAGCCCAGCTATCATATGAGAGGAGGCTCATCTCATCTGTAAATATAAAGTGGCTAAACCTGAGGCCCTTGATATAGAAAAGTCTAAAGTCCTCAACTGATGAAAACAGATAAAATATGTAAAAACTGACATTATCAACAGTCATCTGTGAAAATTTTGAACATTATACATTGAAGAGTTTCTAAATGAAGTTGTATCATGATACTCTCTAAACCAAGATGTTTTAAGTGAAGACTCGTTATTTCTTATTGGACAATTTCCTACATTGAAAAAAGGGTTTACATAATTTAATTATGTAAACTTCTGCCTCAACACAATAATCAGTATAGTATCATTTACTGCTTGCATGCCCTCAACACATGATGACGACAACAACCTTGAAATAAATGCAGGGTTCTTCTATTCATACTCCTTTGATTACACTCAGATGTTAATATTTTCAAAATGTGTATGGGAAGAATATGAAAAAAAAAAAAGTACACAGAAATTAGTGTTGTGTTGTGGTGACAATTTCAAATTTTTAAAAATGTAATTTATATTTTGACAGTTATCAAAATTCAGTCACTTCATAAAATTGTGGCTTCAAATATTTGAAACGTAATAAAGAGCCATGTATGCTTAGTAAACCTTCAAATGTGAAACATTAATATGGATTCCATTCCCATAGATTCACATGACACCATGCTTGGTCTTAATCACCAGATGGAACTCACATAGTTCCAGTTATATGAGCTATTTGTGGCATCTCAGTGCTGTGATGATGTATGGTGTGTCAGCGAAATGATAACTCTCTGTCTCTATTAAAATATGACAAATGCCTTCAGATGAGAATGTCAACCTTGATCTTTTGTGACCCTCAGCCAACTGCTGGTTGATGACTTTGACCCCTTACTATTCCAAGCCGACTTGTGTTCGGGGCAATTTGTAATTTTCCTGTTAAAGTGCTGCCATAGCTTCTGTATTCAATGTCATATTAGTTGTGTATTGTTGTACACATGTGACATGTTAAAGCGTAAATATGGACTGCATCATTAAGGCAATCACAAATAGTTTTTTGAAGTTTAAATAACTGCCAATTGAGTTCATGAATCTGCATCTGTTTAATTTCTGAAAAGGTCATTAACTTGTCAATGTCAGGTGCAGCTCAACATGTAAGAGGTTGAGCCCAATGACTGCATCTGCAAAGTTGGCAACCTGTTGCTGGTTGAAAGAAACATTGCATCCATTAAATTTACTACAGTTTCTACCACACCTGATAACACATGGGGCCTGTTTAACCATCATCACATTTACTAGTGCCAAATTGCAATTCACATTTTCAAATTTTATACCCACATAGACCTGTGTGTGTGGAAGAACTGTACCTATTTTAGGAAAAGTCGGTTGTTCAAATTTACTCCAAATTTGGTGCATATGAATTGACTCCATGAGATTAGGGTATATATATAGTGTTTTTATATATATATATATATATATATATATATATATATATATATATATATATGAAGTGTGTGTGTAGAAACTGTAGTAAATTTAATGGATGCAATGTTTCTTTCAACCAGCAACAGGTTGCCAACTTTGCAGATGCAGTCATTGGGCTCAACCTTATACATGCTGAGCTGCACCTGACATTGACAAGTTAATGACCTTTTCAGAAATTAAACAGATGCAGATTCATGAACTCAATTGGCAGTTATTTAAACTTCAAAAAACTATTTCAGATTGCCTTAATGATGCAGTCCATATTTACGCTATAACATGTCACAACAACTAATATGACATTGAATACAGAAGCTATGGCAGCACTTTAACAGGAAAATTACAAATTTCCCCGAACACAAGTCGGCTATATATATATATATTTTTTTTTTTATAGTGTTTCACTTTATTTTATATGTAGTGTTTTAATTCGATAGCTCATATTTTATTAACTTGGGGGAACTTTTCACAAAAAATAGTTTTTCAAACGTAACATCCTAATCATTCAAATTTAGTCGGATTTTGGTGCTTATCAATTCACACAAGGATATTTAGCTTGTAAATATAATATTACGTGTCCCGGGCAAAACTCATAATCTATTTCATCAATCGTTTTGATACCCATTTACATTGTAGTTCAATGAAGAAATGGATAGATTTTGGGAAAGATGGCTTTTCTAATTCTGATACTAGAGGTAGCTTTATCTCCAAAAGTTTTCAAGCCGTAATCCAATTTAGCATTTATGAATCGACTTGAGGATATCTATCTTGTATACATTGAATTCATAGTTGATAAGAGTTTAAAAGTTATTCAATAGGGGCAAATTTTTTACAAATAACACTGTTTTCCAGACATATCTTCCCCACCCTTGAGACATTTTAGTCCAAATTTGGTGCATATGAATCAACTGAGGAGATCTATCTTGTTTGTATCGTATTTTACTCCTATAGTTCATATTTTAATCACTTCGTTGAGCTTGTTTTATTTAAATACTGTACACATTTAATTTGGGGAGTTCAATCAGGGAGATTGCTTGTACAACACAGTCGATTAAGGACTTTCTGGTGAGATACCCTTGCTTCAGGGACGACAGCAGAGTTGTCCCTGTTCCTAATGCCTAGTTTTTAAGAAAAAGTTTGCATACTTTTAATCATTATTAAAGAGGATTATGATTTGGTGATTAAATTTCACTGTTTCATTGCCATTGCCAAAGTATCTTCAATACCTTTTCAACATTTTAAATGTTGGGGGATTTTTCCAATACAATTTTTCCCAATTTTAAACTACGCTGGTAGTAAATAGGTTGATATTTGCACAATTAATTTTTTTTTCCTATTGATCTTAAGGCTTATCCTAGTCCACTGAATTTTTTAACACAGCCTTAGTGTCTATTTTTTCCTGGCCACAAATTTGTAAACCTAGTAGGGTAAAAGTGCACAGATCATTTAGAGGATAACAACCATTAACAGATTTATTGCTAATAGATGTATTGCTACCGGTCAGGTGCAGCGTAAGAGGAAGAAGGGTAGACTTCCAAATAGAGGTAATGAGAAGCTTGGCGACTCATTACGAACAGTCCTTATGATTTTTAACATTCATTGAACCCTTTAAATTGAGAGATGGTCCGGTACCCCTTTACAAGACTTACCGGGACCTTACGACTTGCATTTGAACAGATTGGCTGAGAGTAAGAGGTGTACTGTTATGACTGTGACAGTGACAGGTTGGAGAGCTCAGTGGCAGTGGGTAAGATTGATTTTAAGTGTCTCTTAGTGGCATAATGAGTCTGTGACTGAATTTGCTTCTGCAGCTGTTCACAGTATGATATAGTTGAAGGGAGGGGTCGACAGAATTTATCAATGTTTGGACATTATATTTCAGCAACATTTCTCAGAGGGACCAGTTTGAGCCTGAGCACAGCATTGCTCCTGATACCAAAGACTGAAAAAAAGAGAGGTTGAGTATTTTACATTGAGTAACCTGAGCTTCCTGTGCAGGTTTATTGATTGTATTTTACAGCAGCAAACAGTATTTGCAGCTCTGTAGTATTGTTAATGTCCAGCCTTTGGAGGGAGACAGGTTTAGGTGGGTCTTCTTTCTTCTGAAGTCCAACACAGCCCTTTAGGGAGTATTCAATTACTTCCTATTATAGACACGTCTCCAATGACACAGTTAATGGCACGGGTTTTTGTTTTTGCTGTAGTTGAATTTGTGAATGTAGAGTGTGAATATAGATGGAGTCATTCAGTATCCTGGGGTACTCCAGTGTCACTGATCCTGTTGTGACACTATACCCAATTTCACATAGAGTGGTCAACCAGTGATAAGGTTAGTGATCAAGATTACGAAGGAGCTGTCCACCTGCAATGTCCTTAAGTTGTCTGCTAGGAACACCGTGACTGCTTTGTTAAAAGGCAGTTGAGAAATAAATGCCTCCAATCTTGTCCAGATGGTAGTAGATTCTATGAAGAAGATGAGCAATCATGTCTTTGACTGCTATGTTGACAGTCCAAACCATCCTTCATGAGTATTAGATGGTCAAACACAACCCTCTCTAGAGTCTTCATTATTTGGGTGCTCATTGTGATGGTTGTTAAACCATTCAGTGTGCCGGCATGTCTATTTTTATGTAACAGAAACCAAGCAAGATATCCTCTAAGATGTTTGGTAAGACCCAATACAGCTTCTAGCACATGGGTTTAAGGCCTGGGGTAATATTCTGTATCATGGCTGCCATGGCTGTAGCCCCAGCCATGGCAGGTCTATGAATAATGTTTGTATGACCATAAAAGGTAACACTTGTGAGATTTATGCAGAAATGAAAGCATTAGTATAGGTTTTACTGTGAAAGAGTAAATGGAGATCAAACAGACCATAAAATAAAATAAAAAACCTGTCTAATGTATGATTTAACACTTTAACATTCCTATCCTCTGTTAAATCATGATGTTGCAGCAATCGACATCTATCAAGCCGCATCACAGCAACTGCACAACACATCTGTCAATATGGTAATAATATGAAGCAGAGCAAAGTTACTAAGGTTGTAAGAGATACCTTTTGGCAGAATTTCCAAACTACCCTTAATTTCATCCTTACAAAAAATTAGTCATTGTTGGTCCGGGATCTTGTTGTTTTCACAGTGCAACAGTACCTGAGTATAAGATTTTAACTATTATCAACCGCTGGAAATCAAAGGAAATCCTATTGAAAATGAAACTTGATTTGAACTAAGCTGCAACTGGTGAATACATAGATAGAAGTGATACGAGTGAATTCCCAGCATAGTGCATATCCTGAATAGTTGAATTAATCTTTGGAATAAGTGTCATACATGGTCTAACTTTTAAAAGTGATCTTCAGCATTACTGCGCTTCAAGGTTATTAAAGGCACTGTGAGAAATAATCAATGGCACGTGTAATAGCCGTGTAATATAAGAATTTTTTTTTTCAACCACATATTTGATTCATGGATTCAGGAAGAGTCAGCTGTTTTAGATGCTGGCCACAATTGTCTTATTTATGTGCTACTATAATGTTTGATGAGCATGGTAAAATCTCCCAGTAATTTAACTGGCTGACAACTGACAATGCTGTTAAGTCTCTCCTGATATTAACACCCAACCAAGGAGCTTCACATAAAATCATTTGCAGTGCTGACCTTGTAGATTATAATCTCCAAATCCCACAGAGATTTGCGCATTCTAAAACTCAGAAATGTGCAAATGCAGTGAATGAATGTGCATATATTGCATTGACATGCACTTTGTGATACTTTTCTTGCTGTCCTTTTCTTTTCATTTTATTATGTGATTTATTTTTGTTTGTAAAAAAGATGTAAAATAGATTAAATTATACTGTATATTTTATAAATAATCTATGGCAGTATGAGAAACTCCAGCATAGTCCTTCATCCCTAATATTCTTTTTCTGTACTAAAAAGTATAAAATGAGTACAAACTTGCAGCTACTGTAAATGTTAAAAGCAAATAATACTATGATTTTTTGGAAAAAAAAACAAAAAAAACAAAGAAACATTTAAAACATACCAGTAAAATCTAATTTGATTTATCTTGGTAATGTCACAAGCAAGCCCTGGCCTTTATCTCTATGTATCTAGAGTGGTGATCTAGATGCCACAAAAAACTGAACTGACTTCTGTGTCATGAAAGTGTTGAACATGTACTTAATGAAACTTTTCTTGTTGTCCTTTTCTGTTCATTTTACTGTCAATTTTCTTTTTCTGTCAATGCCCAGAGTACCGTTCAAAAAAGTGAAGTTGCAGGCTTTGGAAGTGAAAACTTTGTAAACAAATTCCAATGGATATCCGCTTCTCCTGGAATGTATCCGAATGCCAAGGCTCACTCCCTCTCTGCAGCTTAGTGTTTCCTTCGTGTTACCACAAACCTCACTGTTGTCATCTTTGTGCTCTCATTAACACATTAGACTGTCGAACCCTGACAATTACACCATGCACAAACAATGTGGAGACCCAGGATGAGGATGCTGCAAACTGTACCCATCTCCTCACCCTAGATGAGTCAAGTACGTTAAAAGTAATACTTTCATGTCTGCCATACTGTTTTTACTACAGGATGATAAGAGAGGAGGGAGACTTAATTTCACTGCAGCGTATGCTACTTATGGCCAATCTCATCCGTCATGATCAGATGGCCTCAGCTACCTTTAGCAGGCCTGGTTTTGAAACATGGTTGAGCCTGCAGAGAGGCCAAACATATAATGTGTCTATAATTGAAATGTTGCCTCTAGGAGGCTATTGTTCCAACACTGGATAGGAAAATATGGTCACCTGTATAATTATGGCTCCTTTTCCGATCATCTTTAGGGGAAAACGACAAGGAATGAGAGGGCCCCTATTGGAATGAGTTATTAACTTAGATTTAAATATCTCATTAATTTCTCCCAGAATTCCTGGCTGAAATTAAATTCAGAATAGATATACAGAGAATATTGACTTTAATGGTTCTCAGCTGGTTATTCAACAAGATACAATTCATATTACCATCCAGTGTTTCTGTCCTCCTATTTAAGAAAACACAACACAGTTTAATTGATCACTGTTAAACCAAAGCAGGCTAAGCTTACAAATACTCTTGTGAATTCCATATGAAATTGTGTTGGTGAGAATAACTCACATAATTCGTGCACATAACGTGGAATTTAGTGTATAAATTTGTTTCTGTTAATGTATACAGTTATTTTGCAAAATGTAAAATTGATTTAAAGTATACCGTATATTTAGAAATAATCTATGGCAGTATAAGAGACTCCAACATGGTCCTCCATCGATAATGACTCTTTTTCTGTACTAAAAAAGTATAAATGAGAACAAACGAGCAGCTACTGTAAACAGTATAAACAAATAATACAGTGGTACCTAAGTTTACGAGCTTAATTCGTTCCAAGACCTTACTCTTAAACCGAAAAACTCGTAAACCGAGACAATTTTCCCCATACAATAGAATGGAAATCCCATTAGTTCGTTACATACCCCAAAAATATTCATATAGAAATACTTTTCCATGTTATTTTATACAGAATAAAGGTAATTTTACTAACAAATAGCAATAATAAATGATATAAACATAAAGAAGTGAAATGAAGTAAACGATAAAGACAAAATTAACCAGCACTTTACCTATGAGATGAGTTGTAGCTGGCTTGGGGGGAGACGATTGGGAGGTGGAGAGGAGGAGGGTTACTGTTTCTAATGAAAATTCCCTTCCAGAGAGCATCGGCCAACTGAATCCCGAGGGTTTTGTCTCTTCTATGCTGTTTAGCCTCACTTACGGAAGATTCTGGCTCACTCGATTCCTTTTGGTTCGATCTAAAGACACTTGTTTATGCCTACGCTTAAGAATTTCTCTGAAATAGGACATAGCATTATCATTGGGGTGATTATTTCTGTTTTGCCCATTATGAAAATGTCCTTAATCTCACTAGAAGTGAGGGATTCCTCCCCTTGCTCCTCCTCCCCAGACGATATCTCTTCGACAACTTCTTGCTGCTGCACCATAGCTCGAGGAGTTTGTCCGTCGTAAGTTCTTGGTCTTGATCCTCCACTAACTACTGGACATCAACACCATCCACTTCCAGACCCAAGGTCTTGCCCGGAGACACATTTCATTAACTAGTACATGCTGCTCCTGCCCCAGAACAAAACACCCAAAATCACATTTAGAGACACAGTCAGGCCATAGTTTCCTCCATGCTGACTTAAGGGTTCTCATTGTGACTACTTCCCAGGCCTTATCGATAATTTTCAGGCAGTTAACAATGTTGAATTGGTCCTTCCGGAATTCTCTAAGGGTCAGGTTTGTTCCTTCAGTCACCGCCAAGCACCTTTGGAACAAGGCCTTGGTGTGGAGCTTCATGAAATTTTAGATTGATCTGCTGGTCCAAGGGCTTCACCTTGAAATCCCCACTCGCATTGGCTCAAAGCAAGGGGTAAGCCTGTCCTTCATGGGCCTGTGGCTGGGCAATGAAGGTCTTCTTTGGCATCTTCTTCCAAAAAAAGCCTGTCCCATCAAAATTGTACACTTGCTGTAGCAGGTACCGATCGCTATCCACAAGCCTCTTTAATTCAGAGAACGAATGCCTGTGCTGCTTTTGCGTCGGAACATGCAGCATCCCATGCCTCACAACACTGTGAATGCCACTTCTCTTTTTAAAGTTTTCATACTAAACCCGGCTCGCATTGAAGGCCTCCTCATATTCAAACGGCGAGCCAGGGGTTTTCTCCAATAAAGGGCCTTTTTCCTTCTCGCAAATTATTTCTCAATGTCATTTTTGGCCGTTGTTTCGGTTACTCGTTTTGCCAAATCTAATTCCTATAATGAATTTTTCTTCTTTAGGATGGTGCAAATGGACAACGTTGACTTCTTGTAAGATTTTACAAGGTAGACCGCATGTACATGATCAAAAATTTCATCTGACTGCCGGCAATTAAATTATGAGTAGTCCAATCTTTTATTTTTTCTTAATTTTTACTTCCTTTTCTATTTCATTTTTTTTTTCTCTCTCTTTTTCCCAATTCCAAATTTTTCAATCAAAGATTTTTAAAGCAAAGCACTCGCAAATGGAGGTACCACTGTACTATAATTTTATGGAAAAAAGACACAAGACAAACAAACAACTAAAACAAACTAATAAAATCTAATTTGTTTCAGCCTCGTAATGTCAACAAACAAGCCCTGGCATCCATCTCAGTGTATCTACCCCGGTGCCCTAGATACATCCAAAAAACTGAACCAACTTCTTTATCTAGCAAAGTAGACATGTGAAGGGTCCTGAACCCTGGCCTGATTATTCTAGTTTTTCTTAAATGACCACGAATCATACCTATATCTGATCTTGGACAAGGCATAAAAGAAAAAAAACAATCTGATATTTGTATTCACACAGGCCTGAATAATTAGATTATGTCACATTATGGCAAAAAATGGATGTGGGTCAATTCAGCCTTCAGTCTCTGCATACCCCGAATAGGTTCTTAATACTGCCAAACACAGGGGAGCAAACTGTGACTGGTGGTGCTGTGGCCCAAACTGTCCATTGACGCAAGCAGAAAATGTAATCCTAATGCAGCAATGACTCTCAGCGTGGACAGGTTTGTTTGGATTAGATGCCTTCAGCAAAATTTAATTTGGTCGCACACCTCCAACAAATCTACTGACTCTTGGAGGATCATTTGTGCACTGTATAGCTAACACACACATCGTCAATTTTAGACTTCTTTTTGTATTGTTCCCATCAATTTCAGCCTGGGATGGTTTTACCCTTCTATGGTTTTAATCTTAGGTTGGTTTGCTGTTACTTTGCACTTTAATATATAAAGTTATTCATCACTGAGCTGCATAGTGAATATGTAAATGTCTACCACAACTTTCCAGCAAATGAAACTCTTGATCTCCCCAGATCCCTCTGTCTATTTCTGGACCTTTTTTTAAAAATAATTTTATTTTATGTGGATACAATAGCCACCCTCATTTCTGGGCAAAAAATTTTCAGATCAATTCAAACTGCTTTACTGGTCCAAGTCCAATGAAAAGAATCTCATGAGCAGCGTCATCGAAAACTTAATCGAAATACAAGATATAAACTACAATTCCTACACATTTCATTCTACGTAGACTAAACTGAATGAGATAATAATGATAATTATACATTTAATTTATAATCAGGGTATGTAACATGTCAAGTGTCATTAATGATTGCGTTAATAGAATTAACCTTGACAAGTCAAAACTGAATTATAGATGTCTTTAATGTTATTTTACTAGTCAGAATGACATCATAGACATTGTGAATACCAATTTTGACTTGGGAAAAAGAGAAAGAAAAAAGAATAAAAAGGGAAATTGAAAAGAAGGGGGTAAAAGAAAAAAGTAGAGACAAAAAGGAAGAAAAAAGGGAAAGAGAAAATAAAAGATTGGACTAGTCATAATTTAATTGCCGGTAGTCAGATGACGTTTTTGATATCTGTGATGTTAATTGTCAAGATGGGTGAGTAATTTTGTCTGTGTTTCTGTAGACCAGACATTTTCATGTTTCATATATGTAATGCATATGTGAGTAAACGTAAAGTGGCAACTTGGAAAATTGATAAAAGATGATAATAAAATTTTATATTCTAGGTGGACAGTGTTTCAGCTGTAGTCGCAAATGTTTTTGAACTGCACAACCTAGTGAATGTTGTGATGTATATTTGCTTGACCTTACAAAGACTACAATCACAGACATCTTGATCTTTCATATTGTTAATTAATATGCCAGCTTTATTCAGTGGTCAGCAGTGAATTTGTCATGACCAGCTCAAAACCACGACAAGTAATCGGAGATGAAACAATAGTGTAAAACAAAAATAACCTAGTATTAATTTCAAACAATATTGTTAACTACAAACCATTTGAAAAAAAAAATTCAATGAAGTCAGTAAATCGTGGGTAGGTGCGCTGGGCCCAGCGTAACAGCCACTAGGGGCAGGGTTGTCCCAGTTATTAAAATGCAAATTAAAACAAATTGCAGGACATTTGGTTCACATGACAATATAATGATCGTTTCAGTTAAAAAAACAAAAATCCGGGTCGCAGATTTGCTGATATCAGGACTAAAGATCTTTTGTCATACTCCAACATGTAAGAATAAGAAAGAACCCAGAATCTTGGACTGGACTAACATGAATCACCCAATGTGTTAGAGGGAAGTCAAAAATTAAAAAATGATGACTGCACCATATAGGTTGGGAGTATTGCTTTCACCTTATAAGTATTGTTACTAAAGCTCCAACAGCTATTAAACAATTTTCTTGGCCTGCCAACATCCCCATAAGTAACTCTGCTCTTTGGCACCATGTCCATATGTTCTGTCAAATGTTCTGTCAAAGACCTCAAATTCAGAGGATTCAGGAGGAGAATGCAGGTAACCAATCCACCCGACCAACAGAACCACCATTTGCAGAGTTTAAAGTAAGTGTGTGAGGCTGTAAAGTACTAGTAAAATTCCGGATCTTTTCATTATTCTATTTTGCGGCCAGCAGCAACAAAAATGAAGCGCTGCAAAGTGTTTGGACCCAAGATGGACAGATACAATATACATGCATCAAGTGTGAGAAGTACATATGAAACACACACACAGCAGAACTGCCCCTCTTGTGTTGTATAGGCTGGCATGAATACGGCTGATGTGTTGTCTAAACTGACATGGTGACTGTATGTGTTTGTGTTGTGTTCTGTAAACTGACCTGAATGGGTAAAATTTGTAATGATGTTCAAATAGATAAAAATCAATAGTCATGAAAAATCTTGCTTCATTTGTAAATGTTTTGGGTAATTTCCACTCATATCTTGATTATAATTGATTTTCTTTTTTAATTATATTTTATTAAAAAACAAACAAATAACAAGTAACACTTTAATTCGTAAATGCGATCTAACAAAGGTAAAGGGTAAATATAAACCATATATGCTGTTTATATTGCTTGTAATTGGGATGAAGTAAACATTTGATGAGTATTTTAACATGATATTGTTTGATTGTGTTGAATTAAAAACCCCAAAATGCAGCGGGTCCACCAGACCCACGAACACTGGCTGAATAACAAAAGCATGAACACCACACAAGGGTTAAAATTATAATACTTTTGCAAATGCAAAAAAATACAAACTTTTATTATACACATAATTAATACTTGTTTTAAAAAGAAAATAACCCTGATTTTCGAGAAAGAAAGCTCTCTTGTGTTTTCTTCTTTCGATTTTGATGGAATATGTCAGTAAATTGTAATTTTGATTGCGGCGATAGTTGAGGTAGGGAGCCTCAGCATGCTTGGTTCATTGCAAACTGTTTATTGACTGACAATAATACAAGTGTTGAGAGTAGGAAGAATTGAAATATCTAACAATAAGCAAACAAATTTATACGACAAAATTTCTGTCGTATTGAGAGCTATTCTCATTCTGAATGAAAATTCTTGTGTAATTTCCACGACCTGTTTTATCCTTAAAAGACGCTGTTATAATGTTGAATTTTAACCAAACGATAAAATGATTTAGTTGCATGAGATGAATAGGATCCGTACAATGAAACTGAAGCAGTTTATTCTTTTAAAGTAATGGATTAATGACAATGGAGCTCTTTTACATTTCATGACATGGATTACCATAGGTCCAGTGCAAAGATGGATTAGAAAATTTAGAAGATCTAAATTGATTCTCATGTGTGACCTCATTCACAATCACTTTTTTAGTTTATATTGACAGCAACAAACTCTTAGCTGTAAGAAATAGAGTACAATAAGGTTATTTCCTGTTAAGTATGTTTCTGCTGTTTGGCTCTTACCACAACACAATGGCAACTCTCTACTGGTATATAATGGTTTCCCATTGCTAGTATCCAATGTTTTGTGGACACTTCGGTAAAGTTGGATTTGAATGAGCTGTAAACATCTCTTGACCAACCCTGGTTGGAAATATTGGAATTTCGGGTCTGCGATGAGGCTCCTCCACCTCCATCAAGGAAACTGCATCGTCCGGTTGTTAAAACTGAAAGTTCGGATTACCCTGCTGTATCTTTAAGGAATATGGATTGGTAACTCACCACATTTTCACCTTGCGCTCCCAGGATCCTGTCGGCCACTGGCTGATACCTGTTGTTGGTCTGGATGAGGAAATCCAGTTCCCCGCACCAGTTAGTCTCGGCTTCGCCAATGTGGGATAAATCAGAGAAGTTCCCAGGCGACAATTGTCCTGGCTCTTACCAAGTTTGCCCTGGTAAATGCTTGACCGCTAGAGAATAAGACATTCATCCTGAGTGACTTTTTCATCTTCCATGGACTGGATTTCCTCCTTGTGACTGAAACCCCCTTATAACCCCATTGAAAACGAGATGATTCATCTCAAAGGGTTCATCCTGTAAACTTATACAACAAACCTGGCAGAGTGTTGGTTGTACTACTAGTCGGGGAGGAGGATTAACAACCACATTTTTAAAAAGTTAATTGTAAGCAAGTCTGATTTGATTGTCTAAGCTTAACGTGCATATCTGTTTTTCCTCCAAGCTGCTGGCGAATTACTTTTTGGATCTTACTGATGCTTTTAATCTTGTACAGTCATTAACTGACCCCACACAAGGGAATGGGCACATGCAGTGTTTTGTTTTAATCTGTGGTCTTTTTTTTTTGTTTTTGAAGTTTGGGATATTGCCTTCTCTGATCGCATGCCTCTTTTATTTGAGGTCTCTTTTCACTGTCCTAACACTAAACCATTCGCTTTTGCAAGGCATTGCAATGTGGTTAAATCCACCGATGCTGCACTACTCTTGGCTGCTTTAAAAGATGCCATTCAGTCTGACACTGACAGTCCAGTAGTGTGTCTCTTCCACTTACAACCAAGCATCACAAACCTAAATCTGAACCCTCTGAACACAAGCAGGAGAGCGCTCAGGAAGGCATAGTGCCCTCCTGCTCTCCTGCAAGTGGAAGAAAAGGCAAGCTCCGGATGTCTTATTATGTTCTAAAAGAAAGCTGGGAAAAAGATGAGAGAAATGTTAAATCTGAAAAGAATAAGCAATACTCTGATATTATTTCAAATAATTGTCACAAACCTTGTGTTCTTTGTACAACTTATCATTTCTATCCCAACTCCCAATCTACTAGTGTTGAGGCGTCCACATAAGTTTGTGTAAAATTTCCCCTCTTTTTATTCACATGTCCATTGGAGCTAACATCTCATTCCCCTTGATTTACCCTTCTTTACTGTCACATGCTTTGCTGTTTTTGATCAGTTTGAAAAAGAGACTTATTTTGTCTCACCAAAATTGCTACACAACTTAAACCTGCAGGCTTTCCAACTGAGGTTATCTGTCTTCATCTTCTTAAAAAGGTCGGGGAAACTATTTGACCTAACATCCACATAATTATTGATATGTCTCTCTTCAGGCGTTGTGCGATCGTGCTTTAACAAGCAGTGATACAACTGTTAATTAAAAAGCAAAATTGGACATATCTGTCATTCGGTCTGCAGCACTGCACTTTATTTTGATGTGAGCCAGAGCTCCCTCTCACACCTGCAGTTGGTCCAAAATGTAGCTGCTTGGCAAGTGTAAGCAAGAGTACATCTCACCCCTTCTGGCCTCCCTCCACTGGCTCCCTGTATTCTTTGGAATTCACTTTAAGATTTTATTGATTTTAAATCTTCGAATGACTCATTACCATCTTATATTTGTCCTTTAGCCTAAGCTGAAAATGAGGGTCGCCCTAGCTTTTTCTGTTCCGGGCCCCCAAACTGCCAGCGGAAACTATGCTACTGTTGGTAAAAGAAAAAGAAGATCGAGAGGGGGAAGACATGCCAGAAACAGCGATAAATGAGGAAAGGCAGCAGTGTAGGGGGGAGAGTAAGAACTTTAAATGATGGCACAATGACATGAAAAGGTAGAGAGTTAGCTGATATGGTGGAGATAAGGGAAGTACATTTACTGTGTTTCCAAGAGGCCAGGCAGCAAGGCTTAAAGCATTGGAGGAGGGTACAAACTGCTCTATCATGAAGTTGATGGAAGGATAAAAATGGGTTGACTGATTCTAAGGCCTGAGTAGGTGTCCTGGAGGGGAAGAGAGTTTCATACAGAGTAATGAGTATGAAGATAAAAATAGGATCTGTGTTGATGAACATTGTCATTTATGCCCCACAAGTCTGTTTTGAGTCGGAGGAGAAAGATATATTCTGGAGTGAGTAGGATGAAGTGATGGAGAGTTTTCCCAGGGGTGAGAGAGTAGCGGTTGGGGCAGACTTCAATGGTCATGTTCGAGAAGGGAACAGAGGAGATGAGGAAGTGCTTGGCAAGTATGGTGTTAAGGACATGGAAGGATAGATGGTGCTAGATTTTTCATAAAGAATGGAAATTGTTGTGGTGAACACATATTTTAAGAAGAAGTAGGAGCAGACGTGACATATAAGAGCGGAGGTAGGAGCACGCAGGTAGACTACAACCTACAGAGAGGATGCAACCGGAAATAGATTGAATATTGCATGGTGGTGACAGGGGAGAATGTAGCCAGACAGCATACAATGGTTGTATGTAGGATGACTCTGCTGGTACAATAGAGGAAATCAGCAAAGGTAGAGCAGAATATCAAATGGTGGAAGTTGAGGAAGGAAGGCCCTTGTGGGAACTTCAGAGAGGAGTTGTGACAGGCTCTGAGTGGTAGTGAAGAACTGCCAAATGACTGGGCAACACATCAATTGTGATAAGGGAGACAGGTAGGAAGGTGCTTTTTGTCTCATCTGGGCAAATAAAATAAAATAAGGATACTTGGTGGTGGAATGAAGAGGTTAAAGATATTTTCAGCCTGAAAAGGTCAGCAAAGAAGAAGTGAGATAGCAAGTAAAAGGAAGAAATTACGTACAAAAAGATGTGACGTAAGGCAAACACTGAGGTGGCAAATGCTAACAGGGGGCTTAGGATGAGTTGTAAGAGAGATTGGACACTAGGAAAGGAAAAAAGGACAAGGAAGGCTGTGCAGCACGATTGGGTGATTAAAGATAGAGGTGGAAATGGGCTTACAAGTGAGGAGAGTGAGAGGGCAAGGTGGAAAGAGTACCTTGGAAAACTGATAAATGAAGAAAATGAAAAAGAGAAGGGTGGAAGGTACAAGACCTGTAAATCAAGAACCCCCAAGGATCAGTAATGTTGAAGTGAGAGCGGCTTTGAAGAGAATAAAGAATGGAAAGGTGGTTGGTCCGGATGACATACCGGTGGAGGTATGGACTTGTCTAGGAGAGGAGAGAGTGGAGTATTTAACTAGATTGTTCAACACTATAAATTGAAGAATTAGAGGACAAGGTTGATGTTCGGAGCTGTATCAACTACAGGGGTTTAAAGCTGATAAGCCACATGATGAAGATCTGGCAAAGGGTAGTTGAAGCTAAGTTAAAAAAACCTTGTGACAATTTGTGAGCAGCAGTATGGTTTAATGCCAATAAAAAGTGCTACAGATGCAATGTTTTTTAATTGAGAGCGCTGATGGAGAAGTACAGAAAAGGTCAGAAGGAGTTGCATTGTGTCTTTGTGGATTTAGAGAAAGAGTGCGACACAGTGGCATGGGAAGAATTGGGGTATGGCATGAGGAAATCTGGAGTGACAGAGAAGAATGTTTGAGTTGTACGGGATATATTTAGGCAGCATGACAGAGGTGAAGTGTACAGTAGGAGTAACTGATGGATTTAAATTTGAGTTGGCACAGCATCAATAATGGTCCCTGAGCCCCTTCTTGTTTGCTATGTTGATGGAAAGGCTGACAGATAGAGTCAGATATGAGTGTTCATGGACTATGATGTTCACGGATTGCATTGTGATCTTTAGTTTGAGCAGGGAGCAGGTGGAACAAAACCTGGAGAGGTGAAGGCATGCACTGGAGAGAGGAGTAATGAAGGTCAGTCCCAGCAAGACAGAATACATGTGTTAAAATGAAAGGGAAGCAGGAACAACGGTGAGTCTGAAAGAAGTAGAGGTGAAGAAGGTACAGAGTAAGTACTTGGGGTCAACTGTTCAGAGCGACGGGGAGTTTGGAAAAGAGGTGAGGAAGTGAGTGCAGTAAGGATGAAGTAGTTGGAGAAGAGTGTCAGGAGTTGTCTGTGACAAAAGAGTAGGGTGAAAGGAAAGGTCTACAAGATGGTAGTGAGACCAACCCTTCTGCATGGCTTGGAGATGCCAGCTCTGACCAAAAGTCAAGAGGCAGAAGTGGAGTTGGCAGAGTTAATGATTTTCTTTTGGAGTTAAGAAGATGGACAGGATTAGAAACGAGCAAATCAAAGAGACAGTCCAGGTTAACTCTAGGAGACAAAGTAAGGGAGGCCAGATTGAGATGGTTCGGACATTTGGAAAGGAGGGATAGTGGTTAGATTGGTAGGAGGATGCTGGAGATGGAGCTGCCAGTAAGGAGAAAAAGGAGAAGACCAAAGAGGCAATTTTTGGATGTAGTGAGAGAGGACATACAGTAAGTTGTTGGTGAGGAAGATGCAGAGGACAGGCCAAGATGGAAACAAATGATCTGCTGTGGCAACCCCTAAGGGGAACTGCCGAAAGAAGAAGAATTGTATGGCTGTATTATTTATTTACTGTAAAGCACTTTGATCATCTCTGTTATTTTTTAATTTGCTTATGAATAAAGTTGAGCTGAGTTGATTACATAAATGCAGAATAAACATGTTGCAGAGTTACAGCCGTGTTTGAAGGCCATGACTGGAAGCCTCAGACAACGGTTCCAATGATGAGTATGTAAAGAACTGAATGAAGAGATATAGAGAGATTTTGTTTTTCTGAGGACAGTTATGGTAGATGGTTAATAATAGAGGCTGACAGAGTCCTCAAATGGGATGCTAATATATTCGGGGTGAACGTGCGGTGCTCTCCTCATTAGTAGCTTCCAGGTTTGACAGAGGTGTTGGGGTGGCTGCCATTCAACCCAGCTAATTATCCAAAGTCTGCTCTGAAGAAACCCATTTTCTCCAGAACGAAATTCCCTGTGAAAATAGCCAGAGATAATGGTACAATATTTTCAGTGAATTGTTTTTCATATATCTTCAAGAAGGAAAAAGCCATACCTGATACACATACACAGTGAATTAACATTCTAAAGTTAGGTGTTTATCTTTTCTTAAGATCTTATTTTATGATTCAATTTATCGTTTTCTCAGCCATTATTATTTCAACACTGAAAAGGAGTAAAAGCTCTATGGAGGTAAGTTGCCAAAATAAGATATAGATGGTATTACGTACATTTTACACCGTCATCAGCTATACCATTATTAGTATTGTATAGTCAAAATAGAATTATTTTGACTGAACCTCCCTAGACAGTAGTCTGTGTACAGAACTGACATTAGTCTTTTCAGCTAAATATGTCAAATAATCTTTTCTGTGTAGCCTTTGTGCCTCAATCAGCCTCGGACACCCTTGACACTGCCATCTGTTCACAAGATGTGCATCCTTCAACCACGTAGCTACTCATCACTGCTGACTGAACACCTCAACACCTCCTGCAGTTTTCTGAGGTTTTCTGAATGAGTCATCTAGTCATAACAATTTTGCTCTTCTTAGAATTGCGCAGCCTTTTCCACTTCCAGCAGGTCAACATTCAGACAACATATTAAATTGCTGTCAAAGGTGACTACTTTGAAACAACAGTTTAGTAGTTCCATACCATCAATATATGTGCCGTGCTCCAGAAGGATGCCCAAACATCTATGAATACATCAGAACAATTGTTCCTTGGTTTAAACTGCTAAGAGAGAGTGTCTCTGGCAACAGGAGAAAGAGGAGCATCATGAGGAAGAAGGGGCTGTGTCATGAAAGACAAAGCCCCCCCAATGGAATGTACCAGTGGCAGATAGAGGAAGAGACTGGCATCAAATGGTAGCAATAGACACCAGACAAAGTGGGGATTGACAAGGAGCAGAAGAAGGCAGTTGTGGTAGATGTGGCAGTCCCAGCGGACAGTAACATCAGGAAGGAGCAGGAGAGGTTCAAGAAGTCCCAGGAGCCAAAGTAATTCATCTAGAGGTTGAAGAGCCAAAGTGGTGCCAGTGGTGATAGGAGCATTAGGGATTTTGATTCCTATCTTTGGAAAGGGCTTCCGCTAGGTTTCAGGACAAGCTGCAGGTTCATTACGGGACAACATTTATTTTGTCTGAGAAAAATAAAATATGGAGAATTTTTGGTCGAGCAAATACAGTTAGATGTAGTCAAATTAATTTAATTGACTCACTCATTTTATGGCCCGTAATAATGGGGCCTGTTTGTTTCCGTCAATAACACTGGTTTGGACTCTACTACTGAATAAGTTTTGCAAAAATGTTTGCTTTCAAATATTCTAAAATATTACATAATTGAGTTTAATTTTGTTTGAATGAGTTGCAGAAATGTTTTCTGGAGAAAGTGGTGGCTAATACATAAGTTCAGGCCAATGATGTCCTGTTGATCAGTGGAAGGAATAATTAAACGTGAAGCCTCAATAAAAAAAAACTCATTGTGGGGAAAAAGGGACATTTGATTTCCATTTGACTGCAGCACAGCTCATTTCCCACCACTAACTGTTGTGTGCTTGTTATGCAGAGGAAAGAATAACCCTAAACACACGGATTGCCTGAGATATAATTGAGTTGATTTCATTACTTTCTCCATTGCGGCAAAGAGTGTACAAGAAGAAAATAAATAAAGAAGAAGCAGATACCAGCAGCCGCTGAGAGGTTGCCTGGACAAATGGAACCGTAATGGGTAGTCCAATGAAACAGAAACAGAGATTAACCGATGGTGTGACAGTTAAGTCAACTCAGGTATGGAGGATGCATTTGATGAGGTCTTTTAGCCCTTAATTCGAACCTAATCACGTAGATGGATCAACAGCCATCTTCACACCTTTTATAATTTCCACTTTCTCCAAAAACCTTATTCATGTTGGTTCAAGAATTGAGCTGAGTGGTGTGACAGACTGTTATATTTTTCTTCAAAAAAATATTTAACTATCTAAAAGTGAGTGGGTTATCTTTGGTTTCATAGAGGCTTTTCAAAAAAGCAGCGCAACTGGTTCCCTCAGCGGGGAGCGTGAGTGAAAATGAAAAAAAAAGATGAGAAGAAATAATGATGTATCAAAAGAAGTAGAAATGAAACTGCAGTTTGTGATCGCATTAGAAACAGCAGCCACCAATTATCGGCAAATAGCACTTAAACAATGATCCGCCATAACATTAAACCCTCGGGCGTAATATCAATAATGGCCATCGAAGAACCCTGTGCTCTGGAATTCCTTCATTGAAAGGCAGTGGTAGCCACATTTCAACAAGCCTTTCTTCTTTATCACTGTTATCCTGCTAACACTAGTAACATACCAGAATTTACTCGCTGCTGTTTTTGTTCACTCTTCTAAACAGATGAGGAGCAATATGGAAAAAATACAAACATGATAGACTTTTCCGAGCGAAGACATGGTGAATCCCAGAAACAATATAACTGCTTATTGATTATGTCCATTGAAATGAGAATATCAATGTGATACTGACATTACCTGTTGGTGGCTATAATGTTATGGCTGATGAGTGATTAAGTTTATTCAAGCCAGTGCAGTGAGCTTGTGCAGAACATCACATCTCTGTATTTTTTGCCAACAGAGCAGAGTGGGAAAAATGAAATCAGCAGGCAGGCTGGATATGTGTCAGTAATCAGGTTTCGGCATCCCTTCCTATCGACTGCTGGGTCAAGATCACCATCATGCATGCCGCACTCCTCTTTCCCTCTTTCTAAATCTCAGCGCTTCTCGGTGTGCTCCTCGGCTTGTTTGTTTTTAATGTGCCATCAATGAATATAATTCAGTTTGGGCATCAATAGGGGACTCAGTGGGATATGATCTGATTTATAGTAGCTCACATCTGATTATGAAAAAAAGAATAAAGCTCTGCATGACTTTGTGATTCCTGCATGATGTTATGAACAGTGTACCGTAGCTTTGCCATCAAATACTGAGCTATGTCTGGGACAGATGTATTCCTCTTGAAACTTTGAATGTGGTTTATTATATTTGACGACCGTTTGTTCTGGCAGAGACTATTTTCTCGTACATTTATCGATTCAAAATCTCAGAATAATTAATGAATATTGTTGGAGGCACCTACAAACAGCAATAAGGAGCAGATGTGATGACTTACAGATTTTGATCCTGCGTGTTTGCTTGTAGGGATTTTATAAAGCACAGGAGATGACAGAGTCGGCATGTAATGAGCCTTGATGAAACTTTATAGCGGTATTGTCAGATGGGGAGCGCTCCATTTCACTGTGATGGAAGAGCCTGTCTCTTAAAGATCCATTTATGTCTCACCAAGGTCAGCATTTCGTCTTTAATGAGAGTAATCTCACGGATTTGCAGTAAATCATGGAGCACCTATGCTTGAATTTACACCAAGATTAATAAAAGATTTTAGTGGTACGCAGAACAAACAAATGGTAGCACAGATCCAGGGCATTATCACATTCATTAGTTAAATTGAAGTGAATTTCCAAAGTTTTAACTAGGTTTAGAAAAAGTTTCTATTAGATTCTAAGAATTACAAGGAAACTCTGAGACAAATTTTAACAACAGATATACCCAGTCTAATACGACCATTCTGTGACCATATAGGTATTTTAATTGTTTGGCTCAGTCTCACCGCATATATAAAATGCCATTGCACAATTAGGAATAACATCCAAAAAGGATAATAAAGGGAAAAAAAAACCCATACAGATATACTAAACAGACAGAATAGATATTGTATCAATTGTATGCAAGAGTTCATTTTACAAAACAATGAAACAGTCTGAATTTATTTAAAAACAAATAATAAAACAACACAAACCAACACTAATTAACCTTTATAACACAAGGGACTGACGGGGCAGCCAAAATAATTAAAAGAAGAACAACCACCCAACCAGCCCACAAAATGCCGTCGGACTGGGCACTTACCCTCAACGCTAAACAAGCAATTAAACTAATCCTATAAGAAATTAAGCCTGAAAATATGACTACCAGCGTCCTAAATAAACAACAAAAGAAGAGGTTAGTCTCTATTAGAATGCAGCATGCAAGGCCAGGTGGTGGAGGAGAGGGACAGCCAGAAGTCCTACTCTCTTGTAGGTCGCTCCGTCCATAAGTCTGAATTGAATGCATGTGAGGATGAGGAAAGAATATAGGCCCATTGGTGGTTAATGCTCTATTTCTTTCATCAAAAATAATAGAAAATGGCCTCATAATTTCTTTCATACTTTCGTTCATACATTTACATAGACTTTTTTTCTCAATGGGATAGGGAACATGAATATATTCCTGCAGCAAAAACACATTAGTGTGATGCACGCTACTGCTTTGGTCAGTTCAACTCCCAGCCTATGATGAAATGACGCGTCTCATGGGGCATCACTTTTGTACTTGTGCTACATATCATTTTGTACACATTTTACATCACATGAGTACTGATTTGTCCAAACTGTGTTTATTCATTATGTATTTCTCACATTGTGATAAAGGTGTGATTTAGATGTGGATATTTTTAAAGAAGCTACCTGTGTCTGTGTTGTCGCAAAGAGAACAGTATATGGTGCAGGTTTCACTGTATGAACCTTTTAAGGAAGTGCATCCTTTGCTGGAGTCTCAAGCTCAGGAGGTGCATCAATGCAGGTAAGCACATTGTTGCTATGGATACCGACATAATTATCGGTACAAACCATCTTGATTTGAGTGTGATGAATTTTTATCTATCCCTATCCAAACAACATTGACATTAATCTCAGTACGAGCTACAGCTCCTGTCCTTGCATTTAAACAAATCAAAGGTGTGAAATACAAACATCGTATACTCAATATTTGCTTTTTCAGGAGATTTTGAGTTTATGGGGAAATTCTAGACTGGTGTAAACAGAAACATTCATAGCATTCGTCATTTGTAAAAACGAACATCAAAAACAGCAAGCACATGAAGGAGGACGCAGCGTGACAATTTTTGAGCACTGTGATAACACTTAATATGTTTACTTAGACTTACAAAGTATGATTACAGTTAGTTATTTGAGAAACATAAATGAAAAATGAAAGCTTTGCAACGCATCATAGAGTTTTATCTCACACCAAGATGCTGCTGTGTGTCTTCTCAGGATATCATTAGACATCATACTGAAATGCAAAATATTTTACTAAATTTCAATACATTATATAATCATAACATAATCAGCTTTATTATTGCAGGAGTTCATATTGTATTATTCAACTTTGCAAAATGAAAGGAAAGGGAAAAGAATGGGAGTAATATTAATGAAGCTGTCTTAAAAGGTCTTTGACCACAGAATTTGGAACAACTGCTGATGAATGTGTTAACAAACTGGTAAGAAGCGCATTCCTATTAATGTCAACCAAGACTAAAGGTCCATAAACTTGTTAATGGCTCTGTAATATGAGGTTGTTGTTTTAATTTGTCATTTGTGGAGCTACTGACACAAAACATGTCATTCTCACAATGTCTGCATACTCATTTCTACCAGAAAATATAGACTTTCTTGGATCAACTTGCTAACATTTCTTAATTGGTGTTAAACAGGAAGTTGAACCAAAGATGATGGGAATCATTTACGAGTGATTCCCATCATCTTTGTACAATCTTGTACATCCATCCACAAAAAAAAAAGAAAAAACATAATTGTTCATAAACGTCCATCGACGATGGATGTACAACAATTATGTATTTCTTTGTTTGTTTTTTTAATGAAATTTATCCACCAAGAATGAGCTATGAATACTACATTGTGACCGAAATTCTAAATCCAACTTTCAAAGACAGAGTTAGAAAAGTATAACTATCAATGATCACCTAAGAATATATACATACATATATATATATATATATATATATATATATATATATATATATATATATATATATATATATATATATATATATATATATATATATCACTGCCTGGGGGAAGAAACAGTTCTTCAATGTGTTAGTTCTTGATCTAATAGATCAATATCTCTTTCCAGAGGGCAGGGGGGAGAACAGGTAGTGTCCAGGGTGAGTGGGGTCCTCAACAATACAGCTGGCCATCTGTTGTAGTCAGCCACTGTAAATGTCTCGGAGGGGGGGTAGTGATTTCTCGATGACACGCTCCGCTGCCCTCACCACCCGCTGCAGGTCCTTCCTGTCCTGTGAGATGCAGCTGGAGAACAACCCCGAGCAGCAGTAGGTCAGGAGGCTCTCTATCGCCAACCGGTAGAAGTTGGTCAACAGGTGGTGGGGGAGGTGAGCATGCCCTAACTTCCTGAGGAAGTAAAGCCTCTGTTGGGCCTTCCCTACCTGGTGGGAGATGTGTGTGGTTCAGTTGAAGTCGGCCGAGATCTGCACCCCAAGGAACTTGAAGTCAGTGTGTTGCTTGAGTTACATTTGGTGGTTCTTTGCTGTAACCATGTTGCATATTCCTGCTTTTCTTCAGTTTGCTTGTTTTTTTGACTGTACTCTTTGGACTTCTCCTAATGATTAGTTCCCTGCACTCTTTCACTGCCTGTGTATTGGACATGATTTGTCAAGTTAAGACCACATTTTTATGTCATGCCTTGCGGTTTTCAGGACCAATTTTATGTGACTACAGCCTTAGACATGTGATGAACAATAAGAACAGTCTCTGGGGCTTTGATATACTAATCCTCCAGTAAATCAATAATCACTTTAGAAGTTCAGAAGTCTTTTATTTCTAGACTCAAACTTGAATAATTTTTTAGACCTTAAAATCATGCCCTTGCAAATCGGTGAGAGATCATAGAATCAGCCTTTTTTTTCAATCCAAAGAATCTCAGAAGAGTCAAAGAAAAGTTCCATGGGTTCTATGAACACCCTCAAATATGTATTATTTATACTTTCATAGCACCTACTGACCCCATACCATGTTTCATTTCAGGGAGACATAAGAAACAATCCAGCTGAACATTAGGGGCATGGTTCTTAAATTGTCCTGGCTAAAGCAAAGATGTCAAGGTTATTCACTCCCCAAAGGTTTTTTCCTCCTACAAATACATCTGCAAGGTACCCACTAAAATCTTAATCCCAGGACAGAGTGTGTGACAAAATATTGTAGAAATTTACTGAAGAAAACCATTTATGCGCTGCCACTTCTGAGCCCAATTTTCTTTAAAAATACTGCAGACCATCACAGTATCTGACCTCAGTGGTGGGAGCTTCTGCAGCGCAACACATACCAGATATTAACCTCATATGTGCTTTATTAGAATGTAATGAGTCAGAATTTGTCTGTGATTCTTCATTTGGGTTGCTCCAAATATGAAATGTGTATTAGATCTACTGCTTTTATTATTTTGTCATCCAAGGACCTAGATGTTTTTATATCCAATCCTCTAGAGTCTGAGATCACGTGGAATCATGAGGACCCTAAGATAGCATGTTTTTCTTTTCAGAATGTTAATACAGTGTGATAAATAAAAAAAACATTGTCAGGTAATAGAGTTGATCTTGTGCAGAAGAATAATATCAATGCAAACAGAAGTTACAGAGGGGTGACTAAGAGGTCCTATCTAAAAGTACCTGAGTATTAACTTTCCCAAATGTACCAGTTTTTGTGATATGTAAAACAAGACATATCGCCTTGTATATAATACCAATGCTTTAACTATATCTTTGATAACTTCTTCTTTTAAAAGTTTTACATTGGAATCATTACCTTTAAGCAAAACAATTCTGATTTATTTTGTCTTGAATATTTTTTTTGTTTACAATTACATTTATTAATTTCTTCATTCAAGGTCATGGGTGTCCAAAAACTTAAAAACTCAAACTCGAAACAAAGCTATTAGCAAAATAAAACACAATCCCTGACACCCTGAAGGGTTGCAGTGTCCGTTTTACTGAAAATCTTACAGAATTTTCATAATGTACAAAAAGCACACCTCACATCCAAAGTAATCTCATGAGTAGTGGAGAGGACTTTTGATCAGAGCTGCTGGTTCCATTGTTTCAACTTGAAGAAGAAATCTGGATGAGTAAAGGAAAAGAATAGCGTGTGCCCCCGCTACGATGACATTCAGAAAGTCCATTAAACGCCAAATGCTCTAGTGGAGCTGCTCATTTTCAAGCAGGCCTGGCCTAATTTCTGGAAGAAAGTTGGAGCCGTGTAAGTGTCAACAGCAAAGAACAAATAAAAAACATACGAACATAGAATGCCTTCAAAACTGACATTGATGAACGACATAATTCCTAAAAAATGTCAGAATATGGACAAATAAGATCTCATTTCTTTGTAGGTAAACGTCTCATCAGTGTAATGTTAGTTTTGATCCGTAGAGGATCAAGAAGTGTTAACGTTTGATGCCACTAATATCACTTTTGAATGTCACCATGGCTGCAAAACCACTTTAAAAAGAGTCAGGCTCACTCCCCCCAGACTGACTGCCTGTCACTTCAGGGGACATCAAACCTGTTGTGACAAACTGACATGAGAGTCAGGTAGAAGCTGTCTCCTCACCAGAAACCCATGTCAATTTATCCTGCTCTGACATAGCATTCAGGAATGCAGGGGATTAAATCCAGTATTAACTTCACGGGCAGAGAGCATTCCAAAACCCATACTGCGTGATAGTGAGACGATCTTGTGACAATTATTGTTTGGTTGTTGCAGTAAAAATAATGCAGCCTGAAGTGGATTCATCATATGTTATTACCCGTCCAAAGAACACCTGAGCAACAATCTTGTTGCTACCAGCATCTTATCAAGTCACACCTGTAGGGCGGATGAATTATCTTGGCATAAGAAATAAGAAAGTTCACCATAAGAAAGGTTTGGTATGGTGAGGTTTTAAGAAATCTGTGAATGAAATCTTTGAAGAAAAAAGTATTTTGGTTGTTAAATGCTCCAAAATAACCTAAACTTGTTAAAAAACAAGTATTTTATTGAGTGTATCATTTTTGAGGACACATAAAAACACAAAACCTTATGCAGTTGCTTTAGTAATTGCTAGCCTTTGATATTTCTGAACCTCAAATCTAAATGTTTCTGTATCTTCATAGATTGTTAGATGGGTACTTTATTCATCCTAAGGATAATTCATATGAACAGAAGTATCATATAGAGTTTCACAAATACTAAGTAGCCAATATACAATATTTAGAACAAGTATATTTGGTAATACAGTGAAATGTGACTACAATTTGCCTCTTCAACATTTCAGTTAAATACAATGGGTGTTTTTGTATTGTATGAGGGGGGTCCCACAACTATTTTGTCTTCTGCAGTAGACAATATGGTTTTGACTCTTTCTTTACTCAGTGGAGTAACGCTGAGCTCTCCAAAGGGAAAACATGTGTAGTGGTGGAATTCTTAGAAATTGCTCTTTTGATTCTAAAAGTCTTCCATATCAAAGACACTTATTATTTTCCCCAGTTCCCAATTTTATAGTGTATATTATGTACAATACTATCCATGAAAAGTTTGTAGCTGTCATTGCAGGTCGTAATTACAATATCTCTATAATATTCCGCCGCGGCCAAACAGATTGTTCATGTTAGCGCGATAACTCAAAAACTATATGATAGATTCATTTCAGATTTAGACCCATATAGCTCTTAATGCGAGGAAGAACTGGAGTATTTTTGGCAAAGTTCTGTTGTATATGTCTGCCACTAGGAAGAGCTTTATTTGCATTTTTCCAGCAATATTTTTTCAACCATTTTTCTGATTTAGTCCAAAGTTTGTGCATATGAGTCAACTCGTATGCACAAACGATACCATATATATATATATATATATATATATATATATATATATATATATATATATATATATATATATATATATATATATATCACTGCCTGGGGGAAGAAACAGTTCTTCAATGTGTTAGTTCTTGATCTAATAGATCAATATCTCTTTCCAGAGGGCAGGGGGGAGAACAGGTAGTGTCCAGGGTGAGTGGGGTCCTCAACAATACAGCTGGCCATCTGTTGTAGTCAGCCACTGTAAATGTCTCGGAGGGGGGGTAGTGATTTCTCGATGACACGCTCCGCTGCCCTCACCACCCGCTGCAGGTCCTTCCTGTCCTGTGAGATGCAGCTGGAGAACAACCCCGAGCAGCAGTAGGTCAGGAGGCTCTCTATCGCCAACCGGTAGAAGTTGGTCAACAGGTGGTGGGGGAGGTGAGCATGCCCTAACTTCCTGAGGAAGTAAAGCCTCTGTTGGGCCTTCCCTACCTGGTGGGAGATGTGTGTGGTTCAGTTGAAGTCGGCCGAGATCTGCACCCCAAGGAACTTGAAGTCAGTGTGTTGCTTGAGTTACATTTGGTGGTTCTTTGCTGTAACCATGTTGCATATTCCTGCTTTTCTTCAGTTTGCTTGTTTTTTTGACTGTACTCTTTGGACTTCTCCTAATGATTAGTTCCCTGCACTCTTTCACTGCCTGTGTATTGGACATGATTTGTCAAGTTAAGACCACATTTTTATGTCATGCCTTGCGGTTTTCAGGACCAATTTTATGTGACTACAGCCTTAGACATGTGATGAACAATAAGAACAGTCTCTGGGGCTTTGATATACTAATCCTCCAGTAAATCAATAATCACTTTAGAAGTTCAGAAGTCTTTTATTTCTAGACTCAAACTTGAATAATTTTTTAGACCTTAAAATCATGCCCTTGCAAATCGGTGAGAGATCATAGAATCAGCCTTTTTTTTCAATCCAAAGAATCTCAGAAGAGTCAAAGAAAAGTTCCATGGGTTCTATGAACACCCTCAAATATGTATTATTTATACTTTCATAGCACCTACTGACCCCATACCATGTTTCATTTCAGGGAGACATAAGAAACAATCCAGCTGAACATTAGGGGCATGGTTCTTAAATTGTCCTGGCTAAAGCAAAGATGTCAAGGTTATTCACTCCCCAAAGGTTTTTTCCTCCTACAAATACATCTGCAAGGTACCCACTAAAATCTTAATCCCAGGACAGAGTGTGTGACAAAATATTGTAGAAATTTACTGAAGAAAACCATTTATGCGCTGCCACTTCTGAGCCCAATTTTCTTTAAAAATACTGCAGACCATCACAGTATCTGACCTCAGTGGTGGGAGCTTCTGCAGCGCAACACATACCAGATATTAACCTCATATGTGCTTTATTAGAATGTAATGAGTCAGAATTTGTCTGTGATTCTTCATTTGGGTTGCTCCAAATATGAAATGTGTATTAGATCTACTGCTTTTATTATTTTGTCATCCAAGGACCTAGATGTTTTTATATCCAATCCTCTAGAGTCTGAGATCACGTGGAATCATGAGGACCCTAAGATAGCATGTTTTTCTTTTCAGAATGTTAATACAGTGTGATAAATAAAAAAAACATTGTCAGGTAATAGAGTTGATCTTGTGCAGAAGAATAATATCAATGCAAACAGAAGTTACAGAGGGGTGACTAAGAGGTCCTATCTAAAAGTACCTGAGTATTAACTTTCCCAAATGTACCAGTTTTTGTGATATGTAAAACAAGACATATCGCCTTGTATATAATACCAATGCTTTAACTATATCTTTGATAACTTCTTCTTTTAAAAGTTTTACATTGGAATCATTACCTTTAAGCAAAACAATTCTGATTTATTTTGTCTTGAATATTTTTTTTGTTTACAATTACATTTATTAATTTCTTCATTCAAGGTCATGGGTGTCCAAAAACTTAAAAACTCAAACTCGAAACAAAGCTATTAGCAAAATAAAACACAATCCCTGACACCCTGAAGGGTTGCAGTGTCCGTTTTACTGAAAATCTTACAGAATTTTCATAATGTACAAAAAGCACACCTCACATCCAAAGTAATCTCATGAGTAGTGGAGAGGACTTTTGATCAGAGCTGCTGGTTCCATTGTTTCAACTTGAAGAAGAAATCTGGATGAGTAAAGGAAAAGAATAGCGTGTGCCCCCGCTACGATGACATTCAGAAAGTCCATTAAACGCCAAATGCTCTAGTGGAGCTGCTCATTTTCAAGCAGGCCTGGCCTAATTTCTGGCAGAAAGTTGGAGCCGTGTAAGTGTCAACAGCAAAGAACAAATAAAAAACATACGAACATAGAATGCCTTCAAAACTGACATTGATGAACGACATAATTCCTAAAAAATGTCAGAATATGGACAAATAAGATCTCATTTCTTTGTAGGTAAACGTCTCATCAGTGTAATGTTAGTTTTGATCCGTAGAGGATCAAGAAGTGTTAACGTTTGATGCCACTAATATCACTTTTGAATGTCACCATGGCTGCAAAACCACTTTAAAAAGAGTCAGGCTCACTCCCCCCAGACTGACTGCCTGTCACTTCAGGGGACATCAAACCTGTTGTGACAAACTGACATGAGAGTCAGGTAGAAGCTGTCTCCTCACCAGAAACCCATGTCAATTTATCCTGCTCTGACATAGCATTCAGGAATGCAGGGGATTAAATCCAGTATTAACTTCACGGGCAGAGAGCATTCCAAAACCCATACTGCGTGATAGTGAGACGATCTTGTGACAATTATTGTTTGGTTGTTGCAGTAAAAATAATGCAGCCTGAAGTGGATTCATCATATGTTATTACCCGTCCAAAGAACACCTGAGCAACAATCTTGTTGCTACCAGCATCTTATCAAGTCACACCTGTAGGGCGGATGAATTATCTTGGCATAAG
The DNA here is from genome assembly GCA_037951165.1 of Lophius americanus. NCBI lineage: Eukaryota > Metazoa > Chordata > Actinopteri > Lophiiformes > Lophiidae > Lophius > Lophius americanus. The sequence goes on along the minus strand of JBBDHG010000190.1, from coordinate 3,514,895 downwards.
AAATAAGAAAGTTCACCATAAGAAAGGTTTGGTATGGTGAGGTTTTAAGAAATCTGTGAATGAAATCTTTGAAGAAAAAAGTATTTTGGTTGTTAAATGCTCCAAAATAACCTAAACTTGTTAAAAAACAAGTATTTTATTGAGTGTATCATTTTTGAGGACACATAAAAACACAAAACCTTATGCAGTTGCTTTAGTAATTGCTAGCCTTTGATATTTCTGAACCTCAAATCTAAATGTTTCTGTATCTTCATAGATTGTTAGATGGGTACTTTATTCATCCTAAGGATAATTCATATGAACAGAAGTATCATATAGAGTTTCACAAATACTAAGTAGCCAATATACAATATTTAGAACAAGTATATTTGGTAATACAGTGAAATGTGACTACAATTTGCCTCTTCAACATTTCAGTTAAATACAATGGGTGTTTTTGTATTGTATGAGGGGGGTCCCACAACTATTTTGTCTTCTGCAGTAGACAATATGGTTTTGACTCTTTCTTTACTCAGTGGAGTAACGCTGAGCTCTCCAAAGGGAAAACATGTGTAGTGGAGGAATTCTTAGAAATTGCTCTTTTGATTCTAAAAGCCTTCCATATCAAAGACACTTATTATTTTCCCCAGTTCCCAATTTTATAGTGTATATTATGTACAATACTATCCATGAAAAGTTTGTAGCTGTCATTGCAGGTCGTAATTACAATATCTCTATAATATTCCGCCGCGGCCAAACAGATTGTTCATGTTAGCGCGATAACTCAAAAACTATATGATAGATTCATTTCAGATTTAGACCCATATAGCTCTTAATGCGAGGAAGAACTGGAGTATTTTTGGCAAAGTTCTGTTGTATATGTCTGCCACTAGGAAGAGCTTTATTTGCATTTTTCCAGCAATATTTTTTCAACCATTTTTCTGATTTAGTCCAAAGTTTGTGCATATGAGTCAACTCGAATGGATCTAGCTTGTATACATTTTGATTTACTCTAATAATTCATATTTATTTCATGAAAACCACAGTTTTTTGGATATAAGTTCCTTACAATTGGTTCTATTTAGTTCAAATTCAATGCATTTGAATCGACTCAAGGAGATCTTTTTTGTAAGTACTGTATTGTACTCACAAAGAGAGCTTTGGTTACGAAAAATACTGTTTTCCGGACATAAATATTTCATGGATCTTTTTCAAATGTTATATCTAGACAGGCAATATTGCAAGGGAGAGCTGGGTTGGTTTTTGGGAAAGGTCGGTTCTATAGTTCTGACACTAGGGGGATCTTTATTGCCAAAAGTTTTTGGGACATGAATTCTAAACCGTTTTTCAATTTTGTCCAAAATTGGTGTATAGGAATTAATTCAACGAAATGTCTTTTGTATCTGTCATATTCCTTTTAAAAGTTCACATTTCCTCATCTACCACAATGATTTCCATATCTCATTTTCAATTGTATACCCCAATAGACCTTAGTGTGAGGAAGAACTGCATTGATTTTGGAAAATGTCTATGGTTTATTTCTGACATTAAGACAAGCTTTAGCACCACAAGGTTTCCGGACATAATTTCTCAACAGTTTGCCCGATTTAGTCAAAATTTGGTGTATATAAATCGTACCGATTCATATGCTATGAATCTCATAATCTCATATTTCATAATTTACGGGAATATACCCTTGCTTTCGGGAACGACAGCGTAGATATAGTTAAGTAGAAGTACAATACAGAAGTATGATAAACCTATTTAAGTTGATGGATGGTTGGATAGAACGTTGAACTTTATTCAGTTCCTCCTCTCCATTAGCTGGGAGGAGTTGTACAATCTTGTAGCCTAGGTGATGCAACGTTACCACACACTTGGTCCAGTACTATTACAGTCACTCCTCAACTTCGATTGTCACTCACCTATCTCTTCTTTATAGTCATATTTACTACAGTACACCACCAAATATCCCAATGGTATGTTTTGAAGATGGTCATTATATTATTCTAATTCTCAGCCATGCCTCTAGGTTTATCTGTTTGATGGAAAATATAAATGTTCTAACAAATCCCCGGTATTATATGCTCTCTTTGTTTTTCTCACCTTTGAAAACTGTTTGTATTCACAGAGAAAACTCTGCTGTGGCTCATTCCAGACATCTAAGAGGGTTTAATCCTTTATAACCAAATTTCGGGCATGGTCTGCATTGCAAGACTTGCTGATCCACTGAGGGATCAATGACGCCCTCTGGCACTTTGTCCAAATTTGCCATTTCATATCTGCAATCCCTCCACTTTCCTGGGTATCTGAAGTACTGTCAGGCCTCTCCACATTTACTGAAGCTAAACAACTTATTCTAAATGTATTATTATTATTATTATTAAATCCACTCTCACTTCCTCCAATCAAAAACTTGGTGTATGGATGCAGCATCCTGATAGCCTTTGACCTGATTTTGCAATCACTACACGGTTAAAGATATAGCCTCTGTGAAGTTCTCGCTTTGTCAAAATGGTTATGTGACAACTTGTATCCCCCTGGTCAGCACCGTTGGTTCACCAGAGAACCTTCTGTATGGCGTTTTCATTTTGCTAACTATGTTTGCATGGGTTCCCACTGGGAAATCCTTCCAGTCCAGTAGCATGTAATATAGGTAAAATGGGGACAGCAAAATTGCCAGTGGATTTGAATGATTGTTTGTCAATACGTGTAGGTCCTCTGATGAACTGGAGACTTGTCCATGGTGTTCCTTAAGTCAGTTGGGATAGGTTCAAGCCTCTCTTTAACCTTGCCCAAGTTAAAGGATTCCCGAAAATGGACATAAGGATGTACAGTATGTTTCCCACTGTGAGTGGTCAAATATCTCAAGTCATACAACCTTTTATCCTTCTAAGCCATTTTAGCAGAGTAGTTCATGGGCTGGTGGTGTCTGTCTGTCGATTAGCTGAAAACACCAGTCCAGATTGACATATCTCACGTTGAAATTTAGAACATGGTCTTCCTGGGTTTTATTGACTTGATGGTGATTCATTGACTTTTTCTCTTGAGACTGATTATGGTTGACACTTGTGACTGGAGTGACTTATAATAAAACCTGCTATGGACACCCATGTTCTGTTCAATGTCAGCTGTAATATATTGATTTTCTGTGATGTCGTTAGCCAAATTTTAAATGTATCCAATGTTTTTTTTAAATTAGACTCAAATAACTACATCTATTTCATCGAGGGCAGCTGTGATTAGAGTTTCAGGCTAACTGTCAAAACACTAAAGCAGGAGATATTACGCCTGATGTACATAAGAATCACATTTCTAGAATTGCTATTGTGAGCATACCAGAAGGTTGATGTACAAATTTAACTCAAAATGCTGGTTCATTAATTAACCTCGCACAGCAGCTAGCATGGCCGCAGATTCCTGATAACTACATTAACCTGGTAGTATTGGTATTTATCGATCATTTAACTCCTTGTCCGTCTTATTGTTTTCTGTTCAGGGCTGTTTATTACATTGCTTTCCTCTCTATTGGATGCTTGCTTTACGTTTGATCAAACACTTTAGGCTCCCTCAGGGCAGCAGGACTTAATGGAAAAAGGGACTTCACTGGAGCAGTGAGCCTTTGTTTAAAGATAGCAGAATACAAGCAGCTTCAGCGGCACAGTGTTGTGTAAACGACAGGTAGTATGTGTGGGGTTTACTGTCCATGGTAACACCCAACATGCTCTTCGAAAAGACGTATAAGGGAGGGTTAAACAGTAGAATGTGTTTAACAGGCCAAAGATCATTTCCTTTTTAATGTCGTGCTCAACTATAAGGTTGAGCCGATTTTGAGTGTCTTTTGCCTGACTGAACCGGTTTATAAAATGGCCCATTGGCCGCATGTATATGTTACAAACTAAGAGGCCAATGATTGAGCCCTGCAAAGAATAAAAATTGCCATATTATTTTCATTGTGATTACATCAAAGGGTTAAAGACAAATATTTATTTTATTTAACAACAGTAACACTGACAATGTATTGCGTTCAAAAACTGTGAGCAAAGGAACAAGCTTTCTTCCAGTTTTTCACTTTTGAGTATATGATCGACGAAGAACTGCAAAATGGTTTTACAGTGCGAACTTGAACCACCAGTCTAGACTAACTTGACACTCTGATCTAACATATAAACTTGAAGCCAAGGTGGTGTAAACCAGTAGTCAGGTTAATAAAGATGTCACAATAAATCTTAAATTATGTTACTGAAAATGGTTTAATTTCACTAGCTGAGCGTCAAAAGATTTGCCACTTTTGAATCTCAGGCATGCACACCCATTATGAGTCAAACAAGGCATATTTAGAATTACAGGATATTGTAAAGATCATCTATTGTAAAGAAGTATGGCATTACAGCTTCAACTTTCAAGAAGCTACCTGAAGCAGCAACTATGTAATGCTAACAAAATTAGAAAGTTTCTGTTGTTGCTGTGTGGATTGGGCGCAGTGAGAAAACAGAAGAAAAGTGTGGATAAGAATAATGTCATGCTTTGTAATTAGTTGTTTAGTTTTCACGTTGTTTACTGATTGCCAACCCTTCCATCGTGATTCTTCGTTTTCCTTGTGATTTACGGTTCTGACCACTGCACGTGTACCAAACCATGTATTTTGCTTGCCCCCTTGGTTATTGTTTGCCTGCCTTTACATAGTAAAGAGTTGATTCAGAAGACGTTGTGGAAGTCGTCCACAACCCAACACAAGTCGTGCTAATGTGGGGCCAGCTTAACAAATATGGTCAGGAGGATCCTTTCAATAGAGCCCGTTTATATTTCAGTGAAAATGGAGCTGAGATTAATGGTTTTCGTATTTTCAAGAATAATGCGTGATAAAGTTTGCTAAATGGGTAAAAAATTCAGGGCAAGCTGCACTACTAGAAGACATGGTTGGCCTGGTCCGTACAACATTTTTAATGCTCAAAATAAAGTGAATGAGTGGCAATAAGTAATTACGAAGGAATCCTAATAACTTATTTAAAAACCTAATACAATAATAAAACAAAGATGGTCATAATCAGTTAGTATTAGCAATTTTAAAATTTGAACCGTCTCAGCAACGTAAATGAGGTCAACCTGAAGTTTTGTTGCACATAATTACTAGACAATGACAACCAAAACTAAAGGAAAGCAGGACTGAGGTACGGACCGGGATCTTTGTTAAATAGCTTTACAATAAATTAAATTAAATGCCGGTCCTTCTTCATTGTCAAGGCAGACCAGTTTTCTGATATAAAAGGCATAACTGTCTCCAGTGATGAAACGTAATTCAGAGTGATAGAGTGCATTGAAGGGTTTGGGCAGCTGGCAGCAGCGTCAGCTGCTCTGGGATGTCTGTCTCATTTCTTCTAGGGTTCTCATTTGGTAAATTTGGTTTTGATGTGTACGTGTGTTGCATATCTTGAATGATAATTAAATTAATCTTGAATCTTGAAGCACAAGAATGAATCTATTTATACCCCACATTACCAGATAATCCCTGTTAAATATTGTGACTGACCACCATGATTGTTTGGAATGTGGAATCAGGTATAATCTTGATAATTCACAGGTGATATGAGCTTGGCTTGCTGTAGAACAGTAACATAATATAAATTTCATCTTTAAAAGGTAAAGTTAACAACATTAAAAAAAGTTCAGTTCCATTAAGTGCCCCAATAATGGTGACAGCAAACCTGCATGCACAAAAGCTGGAATACTAAGCTTCTTATTAGTGCTTTTCCTGCTCCATTCTCAGTCTGCTCTAGGCACCAACCTACCAGCTCTCTGTTTGGTCCAGCTCCTTACACTGTGTTTGCTAGCCACCAGCCAGCTAGCTTTCCAGCCCCCTGCAGACTATTGTGCCTCCTGGGATTTCAGTCCTCGGCCCTCCAGTGACTTTGTTCCCCGACCTTTCAGAGACTACACTCCCTATTTTCCCTGACTCTCAGCTTCTTAGTTTCCCTGATTCTCTGCCTCCTAGTGTCCCTGACTCTCTGCCCTCCAGTGTCCCTGACTCAGATCCTGATTCTGTTCTCCCCAAAGTTCCAGACTCTGACCTGTCAATCTGCTCCCCACTGCTCAACACCTTGACTCTGTGTTTGTGAGTGCTCCAAAACCAAAATCAATGTGCAACACAGTTTCAGACCCTGACTCTTTGCTACCCTGTGTCTCAGACCCCTCTTATGGTACATTGTTAAAAGTTTCCATCGACTGTCACCCAGACAGTCCAGTGGGGTCAAGTGCTTAGGACCGACCTCTGGAAGGGTCTCGTTCCGGCCCCCAGAAGGGTATCTTCTTCGCCGCAGGGCCCCCAGAGTCTCCTCGCTTCCCACCGCCTGCTCTGCACTTTGCTTCCCCTGGGGCCATGCCTTCACCGCCGTGCTTCTGTGTGGTCTCCTCTCCGATTCTAGCTGCCTCGTGACCACAATTACCTCCACAGGCATCCCCCACGTGACAGAATGTCCATATGGGCAACTGGCGGCCTCCTCCTGGATCACCAGAGAAGTTCTTTTAGGTGCTACCAGGCTCCTGTTCAACCTTCAGGTCGTCCACCAGATATTGTCGGTCTTCCACACCAAATCCGGCTCGTTAATGACTGTTGCGATTATTTGTATTTAGTAATTAATTATTATTTTGTATTATTTTTAGGGCTGGGCAAATTAGCATGCTATTTTCACTTTAACACATTGATTAACTAAAGCCGACAATTATTTTATCGAGCATAAAAGCAGTATTTTATTTTTTTAGTATTATTATTAATTTGAAAGTCCGTTGCTCACTGGCTCTGAATACACATATAGACAAACCATGGGTCACAGGAGGGGTGGGATGTTGATCAGTACTGGCTTGGGATGGCGTTATACCGAGATGTGGAACGCTGGTTGAGAAGCGTTCCACATCTCAACCAATGAGAGCATTTGGGGCGGGCCTAAGACTGCTGCAGCGCTCACATAAACCGGAACAGAGAAACGTACCAACCTCTGACATGGACATTTTCATTTTAGATCTCTTCCAGACGGCAGAGTTGATAGAACTAAATTTATTTGTAGCACTGCAAAGTTGAATTTTTCTTTTTTTCATAGGAGAACGAGTGAAGTATCTCTTAAATGCAATAAACACCGCTGATGCCGGCAAATCACCCACCCAAACAAACAGCGGAGGGAGGCTTCGTCAGACTACGTTGGATTCAGCCTGTGGGGGAAGTGTAGATTAACAAAAGCAAGACAAGCTAAAAAATGTAATAGCGAAGTGGATAGCTACACACTGCAGGCCGATTAGTATTGTGGAAGATGTCGGTGTGAGAAAAGTTCTTAGGATCACAACTAATGACGGCACGTATGAGCTTCCCTCAAGGCGCTCCGTCACAAGCTACAGAACATAGACTGTTTATGCTGCTCCCTGATAAAAGAAAAATGTTTTCTGCGGGTACACTGTTCAGAAAAAAAGAAAGAAAACAGATTTATATATGTTAACTTGCCGTTGCTTAGAAGGTGCCTGTTATGTTAAATAGCTTTGGGTCTATATTTGATTTGAGTACATTACTGTGTATAAGCTCAGTTGAAAGTGCGACCCATAGACAATAATTGTTTTAGTCCTCTGGACATCACAATCAAGTTGGCGTGACCACCTATCCTAACCCTACATGTTATCTGGTTCTGTGTGCTAATACAATATGTAATAGTGAATTACAAAAAGACTTACATTCTTTTCTTCCCCTGCTAATGTTGTCCCTGGACTTGATTTTTGTTGATTTCTCAGTTATTAGTGGATTATTTTATGAACTCTAATAAAATAGAAGTGTTCACGATGTTGCTTCAGTTTTCATTTACCTAATTGACCCTATAAAATCTGTTGACGGTGTTTAAACAAATTCTCAATGCAGCATATTCCTCAAACTGACTAGAAATTAGGCACTATCTCTTGGATAAAATGTTGAATGAAACACAACCCCAAATTCTGTAATATGACTGATCCATATTGAACAGAGATATTTTCCTTTTAGTATCAGCAAAATAAATAGCCTCAGTATACCTAAGGTCAAACAAATCAGACATACTAGGAGATGCGTGAAAAATGTAGTTGGCATATGGTCCACTGCTTAAGATGAACAGTATGAATTATGTAGCAGGTACATGACAGTCAGACGGAGATCTGTGATTTCGCAAAGCAGATAAATGATTTCTCTGCAGAACTCAAAATGATTTACACAAGCAAAAGTTTGACAGCTTCTTTACTGGTCTTAATATCCAATGAGCCACAACTTACTGGAGGCACTGCAAACAGCAGAGGACATCTCTCAGGAATTAAAAGCTTGCCTCTTAATAAAGTCCTTAGAATGACTGTCCTTACTTTTTTTTTTTTACTTTTCCAGAAGATTTTCTTTATACTGAGGGATATAATGATACATTTGAAGCAGACTTTTTACTCACTCACTGCTCCAACATTTATTTAAAAAAAAAAAAGGAGAGGCACTCCTCCAAAATGTGAATTTACAAATCCTGCAATGGCAACACCATGCCTCTGATTGACTTGACATGGGTGGTCATGACATTGCTAGAGCAGGATTTGTGAATGGCAACGACATGGCCACAATGGCCGGATAAACTGAGCAGACAGTTTACAAAGCTCTCTTTCTTTGATGCTTGCGTGTCAGTTCTGTCCCTGGCATAATGTTAACTTTTATTATTGTAACTGCGAGTACTAACACATTTCTATCAGAACCAGCAAGGACGTTTTAGCAGTTTTGCTACAGAAGTTATTCAGTGGGATCAGATTAAACAGGATAAATTTGTAATCCACACCCGTCAATGGGCTTTTGGAGCCCAAACTCTTCAACTTCAGGACAAAAGTTTCCCTGGCTGTTCAATATGTCGACCCACTGACAGCAGGGATGATAATGAATGTTATGCATTTCAGCTGTTGGTGGTTATACTAATATGGCTGACATGTCGTGAGAGCTACAAATCTCCCTTTGCATTTAACATTGAATTTCATTGCTAATTTAATGGAGCTGGTTTGGCGTATATGCTCGATGTGTCCGTGCATGTAAATTTGTGCATGTGTCCAAGCATGTTCGTCTGTATGTGTAAGTGTGTCGCGAATTTGGCACATTAATGGAAGACCACAGTGAGCAGGAATGTGTTAACTCCCCTTTTGAAAAAAATCCCTCTGACAGTGACTGCAGCACCAGGCTTGGCTCCTCCCCCTGCCAATCCTCCAATCAGAGAAATGCTAACTAAGCCACATATTCCTGTGTCCTTCCTCTCTTGCTATGTGCCTTCATCCGAGGACAGTAACCTGCAAAGTTACCATTTTCCAAGAAGGATAATTAACTGTTTTAACTTCCCTCTTGGAGTCCTTGTCAGCAGTGGAATTATGACGTGAGGTTGTTGTCACAGTACGTTGACCAGAAGGTATGAAGGGAATTGTTAAATAACTATAATGCACTGTATGATTAGATGCTAACATTAATCTTAGTTATGGAGTCTGTGTTAGTGTCACCTGCCTTTCTCTTCCATGATGAGAAGAGCTACTACTTTGTCTAGCTACATGGTTTGCCGTGAGTTGGGTTTAAATGATTATTTTTAATCTCATGGGGCCAACTTTCAGTTTTTTTATGGTTGGTTTTGTTGAGTTGGGTTGAGGTCCAGTCTATTGGGGAGGCTAGTCACACTGGATGAGATCCCCTGGCAGTTTGCTGTGTTCAGGTGTGGTTCACCTAAATTAGTGTGAGTATTTTCACTTGGTGAAAATACTCCAGGCACAACTCTGTGTAGTTTACCACCCCTTTGATTGGTCACAGCCATTTAAGCTTTTCATTTCCCCTTCAGAATATTTTTAATTTATATAGAATGAGAATATTCATTAATGTATATAATAATGAGACTTGTGAATTATAATCCAAATAATGTATTATTTATTATTATTATTATTATTATTATTATCATTATTTACCTTACAATGTAAAATAGTTTTAGCCTGTTTTAAGTGCTTTATGTAAATAAAATGTCCTTGATTGTGAAACATGGCTCTGTCCTTTCGGCTAACAAACTTCCGTGCCTTGTTGGGTATTTGAAGGAATTGAGAACTAATAATCCATTTTCTCCTCTGTATTTTTCTGATGGTGAAATTCCTCCAGGTAGTTTTGTTGGCTCACATTAGTAAAAAGTCAAAAAATAAACCCCAACCCTTTCTTCGCCACATTTCTAAGAGCTGACAGTTTGTGCTGACGTCTAGTATTCTTGGAGTTGTAGCCACAGGTGATGAGCATAGAAGCCAAAAGCTGCTTCACTTTGTTTGGTTGTGATCCTGGGCACATGGAGCAAACCAGTCCTTGATGACCAGAGGGGTCTGGATCATTCACAATGTACAAGTATATCTGATATTTATTTAGGCCTGAGACCTTTATGAAAAAATACAATGATTTTAAAATATATCCTTTGACATACAGAAAACCAGTGCCGTGATTTAAAAACTGGTGAAATGAGCTAAATCCTCTTGGTGTTAGAACGGACTCTGGACGAGCTGCAGCTGTCTGATTTTTTTGTTGTTTTTTTACACTGAGACCTGTAAACACACCCTGGTTTGGACAGAAATCCTTTCATTATTGAAGTGTTTTTAAGGTGGTAAAAGTCTGAATTTGTAATGAACTTCATGTAAAGCTCAAAATTCAGGACCAAGTCAACAACTACAAGGTTTCTGGCTTGACTTGTGGATTTTAAAGCCATGGATTCACCGTATGCACTGACCTTTAATCTCTATTGTCTTTGACAAAAAAAATGTCTCTTTGAATATAGGCTGGTCACTCTTCTGACAGCGGCCTGTAACTGGTTAAAACAAGATTCGACATCATCATATGACCACCAAGAAAGTAGAAATGTCATAAAATGTAAGAAGGATTAAACAGTGTTTCTGCTGGCATAAAATACATGCCATCTGGTGCACTAGCACTGAATCTGGACTTCATTCACACAACAACCCCATCAAACATCCTTAAAAAGTAATAATCAACAGCTAATTAAGATACTGAAATTAGACCAAGCAAAGCTGTTCCTCATCTGAAGCTATCGAGTCTGTCCTCCTTTCTTTCTTTAGAGTAAAGTCCATTAACACTTTCTCGGGAGAATACCGGTGCGTATCAGTTCAATTAACTCCTTTTCCATATGGCATGGAGTTCAGTGCTCGACCGGAGCTGGATGGATTTTCAGACACGTATTACTGACTCATTCCAAGACTGCCTTAAAAACACGCCCAGCCAACCCTTTGGGTAGCTAGCTTGGCCTGGCATGTCAAAGAACCGCACTAAAGGACTACTTCGAAATCTGATTAGTTACAAAATGAAAATTGACAAAATCATCCTGTTTATTTCGACTGCAGAGGCCTTCACTCTTAAGGCTACTTGCCCCATGCAGATATTTCACCCAGAGACCATGGTGGAGGAATCTGATTGGATACAACAAAGCTCAGTAATATGAGCTCACTGGAGGCAGTCATGGAGAGAAGCATTGAAACTGATGGGAACAAACTATTCAATAACATGTAGTCTCAATTAAAGTATTTATTGAATCATGATTTAATTTAAAATGTTCTGACTATGTCTGGTCCAGCAGAGCAGGCCTTGTTAGCCCTAACAGTCTGCCACTGGAGACAGTTAGAAGCATTTTGTGGTGTAAGGCTAGCTAATGAGAGTGGACTACTTTGGGATGAAGCCTAAGCATAACATATTGGTATGAAGGATTTTGTTTTGATATCAACGGGATAAATGAGTAGGTATAGTTTGGTGATACATTTCTAATGTGTCATCCATTCCCAGCACAAATAATGTTATACATATTTTAGAATGTATTTTCAATGTGTTTTTTTATTTAATAAAAACTAATTTCAATTATTTTCTGTGATCATTATTACTTCACTTGGCCTCAGTCGTCTATTAACTGAAAGATTCTGAATGTACTTTGATAGTTGAAGCGTTCCACATGTTGGGTTTCCAGTATCGTACTGGGAGCGCAACAGTCAGCAGGATTGTTACGGAGACCTATGAAGTGAGCTCCTTGCCTACAGGAGGAATTTTGTGTAGCTTTTTGTGTTTCTTGAAGGAAACACAGACAGAATAACTGATGGTAGGATATATTCCAAAAAACTTACTTTTTGTTGGAGATGGCAGTGTGCCCATAAACATTTTTTGTAACCCCAAGACACAAAAATTGAGTCGACAGGTCTCTATTACATTTGCGTTACTTCACCATTTCTGACTTGAGGGTTGATTGGTATTGTGTAAAATGTCTACTAGCTATGCTGGAAATTACATGCCTCTTAATATTGTGTCATTATCTCAGTACATCTTATTTTGTATTTAATGTTCCATGGTAGAAATTTGATGGCCATGGTTCAATCTCATTTGTGGTTCAGACTGAGTGGAGGAAGATCACAAGACTTCTGCCGATAATATTTTCATTCGACCCATCTGCAAATAGCACTTCAACTGTAACTCTATGTTTTCAAATGCTTGAACTGGGCAGAGTGTCGGACGCTGGTGAATTTGCACAGTCCGACTTTAGATGAACCTGCTTAATGTCCCCCTGGTTGCCAGACTGATGCCATGTTGGCCTCCTCATCAGTGATGAGGAGGCCTTTCCACTGATAACAGACATTGTACAATCAGTCCTCCTGATTGAACTCCTCAAACTAAATGTTATTTCAGTATTTTTTTTGTAAAAAAAGGGTTAGGGTCCAATAGTGAGGGAAATATGAACTGTAGAGTCAAATATGATATATACAAAACAAATATCCCTGGGTTGATTCCTATGCATTTGGACTAAATCGGACCAAAGTTTGACACATCATGGCTCGAAACTTTGGAAATAAAGCCCTCCCAACTGTTGCTATTTTTCTTCTTCGAAAAACACTCGCTGAAGAATAAAAAAACCCTCAACACTTCAGACTACCTCCTGGGTAATCACCAACCTCTGAGTAAAATATGAACTACTAGAGTAATACGTTACATTTACATGATAGATGATATTTTCTTATTTTTTCTATGGGTATATAGAAGCATCAGGACTACATTAAATTATGTTTCCTAAACATTTTAAATAGCTTCTTATAGTGTACATCACATTATTAGAAAGAGCGAGGTTATGAAATGCTACAGCAACAATTATCAAAATTTGGTTTATTTTACAATTTAACATGCAAACATTTACAATACAACATGCAAATCGGATACATATTTAAATAGGAAAAACATATCAAACAGTGCAAGGTTATTAAATGAGTTTTGTTTCATAAATTTTGTTAACATTGAGCAGGCACACTTTAACAAACTTGCCAAATAGTGAGTCCAAAACTTCAACAGGAAAAGTAATTATATGTACAAAATGCCGCTTAAATGTGATGAAACTGTGAAAAATTGTACTTGAGATCTGAGGTTACTGAGGTAAGGAAATTTGAACAATTATGCTTAGAACCTAAAGTAAAATATAGAGGACAGTTATTGCACTGTAGTTGGGGAAACTGTGCTACATTATTCTTGATTCGTGAGGTTGAATGGAGAGGACATATATGACACTTGTGCAAAATAAAGGCTGAAATAGAGGAACACTTTGAACTACTTCTCCAATTCCGTATACATGATTCTTAAGGACGGGGGTTGAGGATTGTAGGTTTTTTATTGGGACTTTTAGGCTGGTTGGGTCTGGGGCAGGAGACTGTACTAGGTCAGATATAGTGGAACTTGCATTGTGTTCCTACTGGACCTGACCTGGTTGAGGTCCCTGAAATGGCACCCCTGCATGTTTAGTGACGACAACATGACTCTCCAGTTCAACCTACAGGCCATGATAAATAAGGTCCATAATAAGGTCATTTTTTATTTCCACCCACTTTGACTTGTTCATGAAATGGCGCATCTCGCTTGCAACTTGCTGGCCATTTTGTCCTCAGTGTCCATTTTCGACAATGTGCTGTGGACCTGCTGTACTAGAGACAGTTTAGATTGGAGCAATTTGTCCTCGTTTTAATATTATGAGGTCTTTTTCTTTTTTTTGCCTTGGAACATGCTGCAGCATTAGGGGACGATGACTCCAGTCGGAAGTGGTGTCTTGCATGAATTTTCTCAATGTCTAAATAAAATCATCTTCCTCTTCCACTTCTACCTGCCTATCCTCCTCTTTCTCAATGTTTATTGAGACCCCCATGTCAAACTGCAGAAGACAGGAGAATTTAAACCAAATGAGGAAAACAATTAGTTAATAGAAGAGATATCCCCTTTTCAGGCCTGAAATTACTTTCAAGGCATTTGATATTACTTATTCTCAATTGGGCTCATTCACCAATATTTTAGTGAGAGTTTTCATAGGCGTTTTCTGAATAACAAATTTAAGACAGAACCTACATCAGCTTCATGAGGCATTCTTGAACTGCCAAATATTTTGCAGCTGTATTCTTAACTTGGTGCACCTGAAACCCATTCTGCTTGTAAGTTTGACGCTGGTACCCGTGATCCTAATTAGCATAGTTAAATGTCACGTCAATGCCATTAAAAAGGCATTAGACTTCGGGTTTTTCTGCAACACACACACACACGACACAGAGACTGCTGAGAAGAAAAAAAAAAATGCCAAAGAAAACGTGTAAAGACAGTGCAGCACTGGACTCAAAACATAAAAAAAGGTCAGCAGTTTTTAAGTGGAGATACTGCTGCAGGAGGTGGGCAGCAAAAACGCTATCTTATTCGGTAATGTCAGTAGGGGATATGAAATAACACAAAAATGATGCATGGGATGCTGTTACAGTGAACGTTGTATCTGGTTGGGGCGCATAATAGAATAAAAAAAAATAAAAAAAACGCTGCTCACCTGATCTCCGACTATTTCAGAGAGCATCAACACTGGTCACAATCGATGACACACTTAAAGAAAGTAATGAAAATACAAAAAAAAGAAACATTTATTTTTTTAATTAAGATAAATAAGTCAATTTTAAATCCTTTAATTACAAGGATTAATTACAGTTAATTTGCTGTTGAAATTGAATAGGAAGTCTGTTATGAAGCATTTATTTATTTTAAAATAACATAATACTTTGTTAAATAATTAAAATCATGATTGTTAATCATTGTAAACGGAAAAATATTACTGTAATTCAAATCTTGTATTATACAACAGTATAATTGAAGAAAACACAATAAATGGTGCAACGCCTGGGGAACTAGTTCAGGCGGTCAACGCAAGCTGCAGCGCTATACTCACGTCACATCACACCCTCAACAATCATGTACCAATCACACCTTCCATATTCGGCTGTGTATTCAAACTGCAAAATATTTACCACCTCGCCTTTTGCTCTGCTCACTCTGCCACTGCCCTGCATCAGGATTACTATCTGATCCTGCGATCTTACCTCCTGCTTCTGTTAGCTGCCATGTCTCTTGCCATTTCTTATTCAGAGAGTGACTCTCCATCCTCAGGAGAGAAGTTTCATCAAACTCAAGATCAGTCTACAGGGGTACCCTCTGAGACTGTATCTCACATCCCGTGTCCGTGGAGTAGCTCCTGCGATACTCGCAACGTCGTACCGGTTGGCCTGTTCCTGGCATTTTGGGTGAGATGTACAGCCGTAGTATTTTAATTGAATGTGGTCTCAACCACGAGGAGATCTTTCATTATCTCCTAGTTCAAGAAAACTCTGCCGACGTAGAATAGATGAGCGGCGTTATGCAGACCGTGCTCCTCCGACAAGTGGAAAAGCTCCAGCAGAGAAGCGCGCTGGTCCTTGTATGTTTTGGTATATTCTTTTTTGTTCCAGAAACCAATATTAAAAAACGAGTGGTAATTCGATGTATAGTTTTGAGATACAAAAATCTAAATTGAAGAATGTGCCATGTTTCCTTTTGGCGAGGAATTATAGAAATGTAAAAAAAAAAATTACGGGGGGGTGGGGGGGGCGGCGCGGAAGGTACCGGGTTCAAAACATTGGTGTACCTTATAAACACAACTCACAGTTGTATTACATTGAACAAGTATACTCAACAACTTTACAGTATTGGACAAGTTCTAATACAAGAACCTCTGACCAAAATTTTGGAATAAATAAAACATACTCAAACTTACCCTTTCATGCTTATGCTAAATTGTTTGAACTAATTATTCACCCATCATTATACATTCATACCACGTAATAACAAAGCAAAAACGTAATTGTAGAAAGTGACGAAGTTGACATTTCTGGCAATGGGGATGTTCTGCAATTCTTCTTTTCAGATGCTCTAGAACTCTGCCAGGTGGGATGGGGAACTTTGATTAACAGCTAGTTTCAGGTCCCTCCACAGATCGATAGTGCAACGAATGGGCCAAAGGTTCACCTCCAAAAATGACATGACCCTCAGTACACAGCCAAGACAACGCAGGTGTGACTTCCTGACAACTCCATTGAAGTCCTTGAGTGGTGCAGCCAGAACCTTGAATTGAACCCAAGTGAACATCTTTGGAGGGGCATTGAAACTGGCTGTTCACCAACGTTCCTCATCCAACCTGACAAAACCCTCAGAGGATCTGCAGAGGATAATCATAAAATGCCCAAAACCAGGTGTGCAAGGCTTGTCAGGTCATCTCCAAAACGATTGGAGGCTGTAATCACAGCCAAAGCTACATTGACTGATTAATGAGGAAAGTGTCTCAATACTTACGTCAATGTGATATTTCAGCTTCTCATTGCTAAGATTTCTAAAATTCGGGTATTGATTGGTTACTTTCGGGTATGGAGTGAATTTAAATCATTATAGCATAAAGTTAAAACATTACAGATGTGAATAAAGTGAAAGTCTGAATACTTTCTAAATGAACAGTTTTTTGTATATAAGTGCAAGCTCTTTAGTCCCCTTCAAAAAGTAACAAACAATGCCTCTGACAGTCCATTAATTTCAAACATGCTGGTGCCTTCGGTATTCCCTCTACATTTTGCACAGTGCACAGAGGTCTCCTTACACTGGTTCATGCATATTTTGCGGCCAATAATGCCTCGGCAACACTCTGTGAAGACCGGCTACTCGATGAGCTCTAAAAAACAATCTGAAAAAAACAGGAATTCTAGGCTTTGTCACCCTCTGTCCTATATTGGGTAACAGCGTTTTCTTAATGCACATTTTTAATGCTTTAGAACATTCCTTTGTTACAGTTATCATTGCAGCATGGAGTATTACATAATTGTTTTGATTATTACCTGTAATTAATTTTAGAGGATAAAATGAAGTTGACATTAATTACAGTGAAAAAATGTATGCTTATTTGGATATCTCACATTCTGGCACAAGTCTAATAAAATGTATCCAAAATTATTTCACATGTGTTGCAGTTACTATGTTTGGCATACCTGCTCATACAAACAACATAGCTGAAGACATCCTTGATGATCTGTAGCTGGGAAGAAGTCGGGTCAACTCTTGGAGTGGCAGCCAAATTTGTGAGCTCTCTGATTGTTGTAGTGACATCTGGTGGACCCTGTGATGCCAGTAGAAGTGCTTCAATTTTATCAGTGACCTCGCCAATGCCTGTAGCCTCTTCAGCTTTTCGAGTGTTTGCAGGAAAAAAAACATAGGCCTGAGGACGTCAGCGGTGCAGTTGAACTTGTAGCCGCCGCAGGTAGTCTCAAGAATGAAAAACGCTGGCTTTTATTTGAAGCTGATTTGGTTTCCTCATCCTGCATGCTTTAATCGTATTTTCAATTGAATCCCACCATTTCCATTGCACGTATCAAATCCATGCTAGCAGGGATTCCATTTCAAATTCCCTGACAAGAGTTTCGAGCGTCCCAGAGTCTTCTCGGAAAATCCATCCATGTAGTGGCAAAAGACATGTCCTGCAACCAATGATAAAGACTGCCTCTCACTATTTCACTGGCACATAAGTTGGTCTCAAAGTTAAGGCAAGGCTGTTTTCTTTCTATGTTGATGTCATGCAGGAAGCAGTTGTGTTAACAAAAAGTTTCTAAGATGTAGATAATATATAACCCTATTTCTCTCCTTTATATATTTTCTCATCACTTTCCATTGCTCTTGCTTTAAATATATCTGCAAGGAGTGATGAAATCGGAGCCTAGAGGCCAAACGTCATGTTTTGCTAAAGCAATAATAAACAATGGAAACGTCAGTTGTCTAACTGAATATATTAATTTTCACAATTATGGCATCAGTCAAATGGTTGTAAGAGTGCTTTTGAGTTTTCATAGGTTCTCAAATCCGAAATAATAGAACATTGGTAAACATCAGTATCTTTGTAAATACTGTGTAAGTGGGGTTTGGGATTCAATTTATTAGTAAAAACAGTTGGTGTATGACGCCCAATGTTGATTTGCATGTGGGGAGTACCGCATGAGGCTATAAAAAATGTTTTGATGTCAGTGGCTTCTGTCGACTTCCACTAAACTTTGGCCTTAAAGGTTTGCTATATTGGGTCCAAACCTGGTTTTCACCTCACTAACTGTAAAAAGAGAAAATAATCACTGTGGCCTTGGCCAAAACAATCTAAGTGAAGGTAGCACCAATGTATATTTTGTCTTTGCAAAAAGTTTTTTATTATTTTATTCCCTTTCTCTCCATCTCATACACCGTAGCAACAGTAACAAAGCAACTAGTTAACATCAAACTACAAAACTAGGTAGCTGAAGTAATCAAAACAAAGAATATTATAACGCAGCTGGAGAACGATGACAATTTTGTGCCATAGTTCATATCGTTAATTTTGGTCGTGAGGAGAAAACACAAAAACAACCAAATTCAGACACAGCACACATACAGACACCCTCGTAAACGGGTCAATCCAAGTATTTATTCATTTTTTCTCTCTCTCGTCCTCTCATACACCGAAGCAACAACGTTAGTTAACAACAAACAACAAAGTTAGGTAGCTGGAATAATCGAAAAAAAGAATATCATCAGGTAGCTGAAGAGCAATAGTCATCTCGCCCAATTTTCTCTCATTCATCATAACAGGCAAATATAAACACACACAAACATGCCAAGCTCACAAATGGAGTTTGAAAAGTTTTAATCTCATCTCTCCTGCACAGCAGCGACAATAACATGAAACTAACATACCAGCTAGAGAAAAAAGAGCAACCGATATTACCAGGGATCTGAAAAATCTGGCTATTTCCTGCAAGAGTTTCTCCCCCTCTTATTTGTTGTGATAAGACAAAAATTATAGATTAAAGAGGCAGTCATATTGTTGCCTCAACTCGACCGGATGGGTTTCCATACTCTCAGTCCAGACAAAGTCTTATGTAGCTGTGGCTACATAAGAAATAAACTGATTCCCAGATTTGCACCCTGCAAAGTCTATGACACATTGGAAAACCTTTTGATTGTCTGATGGTTGTCAGGGAGCTGGTTATCTGCCCTGCCCTCTTGACCTCCAGTACACTGCATAACAAACGATACAGGACGAACACCAACATATGGCCTGGCGGTCCTTAGGATCATTAGCAAGAGCGGATCGGGCTCAAATCGTACAGTGTACTTCCCATTTTAGTCAAGGGAAGCATGTATATATTAAATAGAGGAGGCCTGGGTATAGACCCTTGAGGTACTCCAAATGTGAATTTTGTTAACTCAGATTCATGGTTGCCAATTCACACAAAGTAGCCCCTATCTTGTTAGTATGATTAGATGCCCGAAAAGTCTAGGATATTATGGAAGTTTCATCAGCGCCGCCAGCCGCAGATCCCTCGTGTTAACGTAAGGGTTCAAAAACTATTTCATGGATGACAAGGAGAATTTTATTTGAGGAATTCAGTCTGTGGGATTTTTTGTACAACCATGGGAACAAGACTTTTCTGGGATATTACTCTGCTGTCGGTGATGACAGCATAGGTATAGTTTAAAACAGTTAGATGCAGTGTCAGAAAGTCCTACCCACATTTTAAGCCTGTCCGTCAGTATATTTTGGTCGATTGTTACGAACACACCACGAGTTCCAGTAAAACTAAAACAGAAATCTTTGAGATATCGCCGCACAGATGGATATCAGGAACGGGTAAACCTCCTTCTTTGATGATTTTGAAGATCTCAATCGAATTAAAGATGTCTTTTGGTTAAACCTCCATCTAAAAGACAAATATGCAGAACAGAAATTTTGCTTGAACCATCAAAGCGTCACTTGATATGGAAGGATGCGACTACTTTTAAAGAAGGTCTCATTGGGGATCTAACAGCCCCTCTGAGGTGATTGTAGATTTACTATTTTTGTGATATTAATTGCAAAAAAAAGCTTTAAATAGTGCTGAATAAGAGCCTCTCTGGGAGTTGAAGAACCAAAGTTATTATTTTTAATTATTACAAACCCTGAAGATGCCTCTTTTAAACCACGTTTTAGAAAGAACTAGATTGCCAAAAAAGTTAAGATAATTTGAGTGAGAAAATGAGTTCTAACCAATTATAAACACATTTCTCTTTGTGCCTGCTGATCAAATAAATTGAAAGTGCAATTCAGCAAAGACGTATAATCAAGGATGATTGCTTGTTAGTTTGGAGCTCTCTCTGACAGACGTGCACTGTAGTTAATAACAGTTAAATTATGTGAGTAAAACAATATATGAGTCTTATGGATGACTTCAAGTGAAATACTCCTTAACAGAGCAGATCCCGTCATCACATGTAGGTCTTATACTAGGAAGTAAACTATTTGCTTGATTGTACAGTCTAGAATATCAACTAGAAACATGTTAGAGAATGAATGTTGACTAACAACGCCAGTTATTTATCATTTATTTCTGTAAATTGTAACTTGGTTTAAACACTTTTTATGCTTATTAGCTGCTGTGGCTCGTACCTTTCCAAACCAAGTCACTTTTCAGCAACGTGTATTACTTCGCCCAACAGTAAAGTCACTAGTGGGCTAGACCAGTTCCTCAGATGGAAAATTCCGTCCCACTCACTATAAAGTGATCTGATACCAGTCGTTCATAAAGGATAGGACAGTCAGTTGGGAATTTGACGAGTCAAGATAATGGGTTATAACACCTATATTATTATGTAAAAACAAACTGATTTCCAGTCAACGAAATGGTGGCATATGATATTTTTTTCTGGTGAGGACAGTAACGTTGATGGTCTCTTGACGTTGATGGAAACTTGAAATGATATCTAATATTTGCACGGAGGGTCAGGAAGTAAAATACTCTGATCATGCTATGAACTGAGGGTCGCATCCAATGAGTACCACTAAAGGACGACAAACACACTTAGCTTGATAAAATATATTGTCCAATTTAGAACAAGCCGGGAAATGAAAATTAATCAATTATCTCCATGTACAACGATTTACAGTCATGCAACATGGCATATTATAAGTACTCGAGGCACTGGAATCAAAGTATATATCACCGACTAATGTCAGACGCACACCGCTTTACAAGCCACTAAATCACAAATAATAGGGACATGCACACAGAGATGATAAAGACCTAACTTGTGTATATCATACAAACTTCTTAGGTACAACTGCAAAATTTCAATGTCAGACCGAAACTAAATTAATTTACACACCTTTATTTGGACTTTAAGGCGTGAATGGAAGCCATGTTCATAACATTGACAAATTTTTCCTGGTTATTTTTTTGCATTAGGCACCTCATTCATTACACATGTTCATAGTCAATAAATTCCATAAACATACATGTTGATACACCTTTGAGTTTTATATCTGTGTTTGGGATAGAAAACTATTATACAATGAGGCTTTTAATTGAAATGATTATCAGATGATTGCTATAAATTCACCTGATGACTGTCTCTAAGCCAAAACGCATGCATTAAGGTTTCTCTACAGGATCATTTGATGTTCTGTGTGTTTTTATTGTTTTTAATTAGATGATTTACTTCACCTGCATATGTTTGGTGTCATTCCCCTGTCTTTATTGCATTAGTCATGCAAGTGAATAAAAAATTGAATAACATAAAGCATTAGAGCAGCAGCTTTCTCTTCTGCTTTTCATTCCAATGACTGTATCTGCAACCAATTGATTTTTTTTTATTTCATTTCTCTACACCCAAGCACTCATCCACACTTCTTCCAAACCTGTGTTTTTTGTTGATTTCCAAAACGCCAGTGCAAACAGTGGGGTTGGAATAATTCATATGCCAGCCTGGATGCATTTGGGCATAACAGCTCCTCAGGCTGTTCACCGTCCGCCATCCTACCGTTGTTTTCCAAGGTGTTCAGCTGGAGAGTGAGATACCCCACCAGCTCACTGCCTCTTTCTTGTGCTTTGCCTCTCTTTGTAAGTAGTGCTTCAAATCCTTCTCAGATCACCTTTAACTTTATCTTCTTTGCTATCCCTATTTTTTTCCATTTTGCCTGTCACCATTAGGGATTATAATTGCTATTTCTTCTTCATTCATAAAGAAATAGCAGGCAATAGTACTTTGTCTGGAAACGTGAGACAAAGCATCCACTGTTAATCAATTCCCAGCACTACTTTGGTCTAATTGTGCTCACTCTAAGGGAACAATGGTGTTTATTCATGCATTATTTGGCTCAGTGGACTCCCATCCTGGCCAGTACAATGATTTGAAAGCAATATATCAGAAGGAGCCAATGTGAATTAGGGTCCCTAGGTATTGACTCATAAATTAATTACACATTTCCTCAGCTCTAAAGAGCACAGTGTGTGATGTACCATGGATGTGATGAAACCGGTAAATCGATTTAAGGCCCTCTTTTCAGAATGTGGATAGATGGATGTATTATATTAACATGCATGCTGCATGAGTTAAGAGTGGAAGCATTACCTCCATGAGTAAAGTTCAGGGTACTCTAAATATGGTCAAACAAGAGTTTCACATGGCTCCTAGGGTGTATGAAACAACATTTTCATTTAAGTTGGATATATATTTTTCTATACCATTTACAATGTATTCAACTAAATTAGGATGAGAGATCTACTCTTTGAAAGGTCAAAAAGGTGCTTCAAAGATGACAAGAAGTCCAGAGAAATGATTTTGCATGCATTGTGTTGCAGTGGTGTTTAATACGTTCTGATTAGGCTTCTGAGGCACAAAATCACATTTCCCTACAAAGATCAATTTCTTGTTTAGGCAGCCTGTTCAAACGGGTATTAAGTTATTATTCTGCTTCAGTGAATAATGTGCTGGAGCCTAGTACCTATATTTACATTTACATGTCTAGCAGGGCTGCAAGCTGGACACGAAGGCCTTCTTTTTTTTATAATCGAGAATAAAAGTTATCTGAATTATCTTGTGTGTCCTTAGAAAGGGGATAGCATTACATTCTTTGTAAAACAGTGTTCAATCCACCTTTTTTTATACACTCATTCCTTCATTCATCATTTACCTAAAATTTCCAGAAATTTGATAACAGCTCTAGGGGCCTGATGCCCAGCTGACATTGGATGACACTCAGGGTACATCTTGTGCGAGATGCAAGTTCATCACATGGATGGCATATAGAAAGACAGAAAAACTTTCATGTTCACATTCATTAATTTACCAATAATGCATATCTGCGATCTAAAGCAGGAAGCCAGTACACTCAGCAAGAACTAACACTCACACAGGGTGAACTTTTTCTTCCCTCTCGAGGCCCAGGTCTTAAACCAAAAAAACCCCAACTATTTCACTGTTAATAATTCACAATATCTGACAAACATGTTATGTTATAATTGCTAGAACAGAGGTTCAGGTTGTAGAACTGAAAGAATGAGAGTATGAATGAGTTGGTGACATAGGGTGAGTGGTACGGTACACCCTGAATAAGTTGCCTAAATATTTGATTTAAACGTGTTTATTCAATCCAACTCAAATTCTATATCTAAATGTCAAAATCTAAGTCCCACAAAGTCCCACTGTGTAGAAGGAGTAGAGTAGGGGACTCAGCAAACAGCATTGGGGGGAGCTGGTGCTGAAGCTAAGGGCTGAGGAAATGTTGGGGCCTACTTTCACCCTCTGGGATCCTATATCTGATCAGGAAGTCCCTGATTCATAGGTAGATGGAATGGGTTAATCCCTGGTCTGACAGTTTGGTCACCAGTCCCATTGGGAGGATGGTATTGAATGCTGAGCTGAAGTCCACAAAGCTGCGCATAGCTCCCCTGCTGCTCCAGGTGGGACAGAGCAAAGTGGTGAGCTGTGGCTATAGCGTCCTACATGAACCTGCTAGCTCTGTAGCATAAAAAAAACATATAACTGTACCAAAATGAT
The DNA here is from genome assembly GCA_037951165.1 of Lophius americanus. Lineage (NCBI taxonomy): Eukaryota > Metazoa > Chordata > Actinopteri > Lophiiformes > Lophiidae > Lophius > Lophius americanus. The sequence goes on along the minus strand of JBBDHG010000190.1, from coordinate 3,490,693 downwards.
CAAAAACCAAGTATGGACATTGAAAACGACCACAAAGACCAAAATATGATCACCGACAATACTACAATACTTGGCTGACCCGAAACCTGCATTTCAAGATTAAAAACTGGTCCTCTTTTTTGTCGGCTTTTGAGGGAATCTGAACTCTAGGGTGGATGATAAATCACCAGAACCTGGTTGATTTTATTTTCCACATATTTCATCCTTTCAAAATTAGTTGCAATGATTGTTTGAGTAACACTGACTGACCAACAATTGGCCATTAGTATCTAATGTTACTAATGAAAACACTAAGGGCCTGAATTACTAAGATCCCAAATAACGAGTACTAAATTACGAGTTCATTCTAATATATTGCATGATTGGTTTGCGTGTAGTTCGCGAGTGATCCACCAAGAATAATTGCGTGTATGACAACAGATGCAAACCTGATGGAGTTGGTACTTTTTAAATGAGGGTTCTGTGTATGTTACCCTTTAGACTGAGAGTACAGTGGCCGCAAGTGCAAAAGGATATTTAATGCCATTGAACTGGTGGAGTTAGCGAAAGAGGAAAAAAAAAAATATTGTGGAACTATAGCAAAGAAATTTGAATGTTACCAGGAGACACGGGATATGGGAAAATAGCGGTGAGAAAGTCAATGCTGTGGGTAAAACAGAAGCTCGACAGATGAAATTCAGAGATGATGGCAAGATATAAGATGAAGAAACAAAATAAAGAAATAGCTTATAATTAAAAAACGCTTCATGTTTTAACGTTTTGTTTAAAGTTGAGTTGTAGGCTTGAAGATGTATTCATCCATTGCGCAGGAGATGGTCGCTCTCTATGGTACGCGCACTCAGGGGCGCTCAGGACCACCAGGCAGCTGGTAAGCAAAGGATCTGGTCTGACGATGGCCATCAGTGCCCTAGCAAAAGGCATCAAAGATCAGGTACAGGCAGTGGTGGGGTCCCTCAATCCATAACGGAGCATCTGTGGAATGGGACGGGAGGGGAGCGCATAGCCAAACACGTAGCCAGTGGTCATTCTCCTCCTCCAGGTCCATAGCATCATGCTCTAACCCATGATGTTTGGGAATGTTTTTCAACATAAAGCAGACAACTACATCAGCTCACACCTGTATCCCTCTCCTCATTATCTAAGGTTGTTCAACATTTGCCGGCAGCAAATTTTGCCCTATACAGCATCCTTTCTCGTTTATTTAAAGAGGTTTTTAACACTGTTGGTTCCAGTATTCTTGCTTTGGTAAATACTTCTCTTAATTCTATATGTGTTCCAGCTGCTTTTAAGTTTGCTGTAGTGCAGCTGCTTGTCAAAAAGAACAATCTAGAGCATTCTGTTCTCTTCAAAAGAGATTGGACCCTACACTCATCCGTAAGTGGGTCAAAAATTACCTGACAAGAATCAATGTGTTTGTATGCTATTGTCATTATGGTTAAGAAGAATAATTTGTATTTTATATTAAATCATATTTTGGTCCACACAAAATTGTATTGTGTTTTTAATGTGTTTGATTTTGAACTTTCCTTAAATTTGAAAAGTAAGAAAATTCTACAGAACAGCAAAAGCTATATATATGTGTGTGTGTAAAACTGTCCAGTCATTGCCTAACTGACGGTTCCTCTCTTTTTTATTTCTTCAACTCCTCACTAGGTGAGTTTACATGGGACACAGTTTCCCTATCCAAAGTAAAATAATTTTTCTGTTTACATGACCTTTGATCTTTTCCGATCCGGTGTTTCAATACGTCAACTCATCTAATCGGAAACAGCTTTCTGACATGCGCAGATGATCCACACTCCAGTTCATAAGGTGTCGATAATGCTATGATGAGCGTTTACGTGCAACGACTGACTATCGGAAAGGCTTTCCGAAAACACTTAGACTACATCCTTGCAATGGAATGGAATCTCATTCTTTCAGAAAGATGCGTTTACATGCAGCATTTTTTTTTTCCTACTAGGCGTCTTTTCTCAATCAAATCGGAAGTTGTAAAGAACTTTCCTGCGGTTTAGCTTGAACCCAAAGACAGACACAAGACGTGGCAGAGCAGGTGCAAATATATTTATTCTAAACAAAAGGGCGCGAGGAAAAACAGGAACAAAAAAAACACTAGAATTAACTTACTAGACACAGGGAGAAGGCTGGGACACGTGATGACACAGGGGAACATCATACAATGAACTAGCACAGAAGGAAAGGTGAGGACAGACTTTATACACTGACTTAACGAAACAATGAGACACTGCTGGAGGGGAAACACAGTTGAACACAGGACAGACAAAGAGGGAGAAAGGAACACAAGTGAAACACACACAAAGGCAACACAAATGAAAGTGACAGAATTTCCCCATATAATATATAAACACAAAGGCTTGACAGAACCCCCCCCCCTCAAGGGACGGATACCAGACGTACCAAAAGTCCAAATCCAAAGAATTTAAGACAAACAGGGTGGGAGGAGTGGGTCTGTAGGAGGGACAAAATAACAAAAAAAAAATTCAACGAGCCAGGTTTTGGTCCAGCAAACCTATACTGTCCAGTGGACGACCTGAAGGTAGGGCCGGAGCCAAGCAGAACCGGAGTGACCACTCTGGGGGTCGAGGCGGAGGGCGCTTTGGAAGCGAACCCGATCACAAAGAGCCCAAGGAGGAGGTCGCCTGTGAAGGCGAACCCGGTCACGAGGAGGAGGTCGCTGGTGGAAGAGAACCTGTTCATGAGGAGGAGGTCGCCTGTGAAGGCGAACCCAGTCTCGAGGAGGAGGTCGCCCCTGAAGGCGAACCCGGTCACAAGAAGGAGGTCATCCGTGGATCCGGACGAGGTCACGAGGCAGCCGGTACTGAAGGTGGAAAGAGCCCTCAGAAGGCCGAACCGGAGGCCACCGGGGAAGATGGCGAAGGAGAGACTTCTCCGGGGGGCCTCCGGCGAGGTGCATCTTGGAGCCGGCGACGAGGACGAAAACCTCTCTGGGCTCTCTGGCTGACAGTGGGTGGAGACCAACCAGAAACCAGAGGCAGTGAAGGGCTCAGAGACCAGAGAGTGGGGACCGGATTCTAGCATGGAGCGCTGAGGAAGTCGTGGGAGGAGTCACCGAGAAAGTCGTGGGAGAAGTCACTGAGGAAGCCGTGGGAGGAATCCCTGAGGAAGTCGTGGGAGGAGTCGGGAGAGGAGTCAGGGGAGGGGAGTCATGGGAGGAGTCGAGAGAGGAGTCACGGGAGGAGTTGGGAGAGGAGTCACAGGAGGAGTCGGGAGAGGAGTCACGGGAGAGGAGTCAGGAGAGGAGTAATGGTAGGAGTCGGGAGAGGAATCACTGGAAGAGTCACGGGAAGACTGGGTAGAGGAGTTTCGGGAGCACCAGGAACGGGAGTCTCTGGAGTACTAGGAACGGGAGTCTCTGGGCAGTCTCTGGCCCAATTCACAACAATTCCAACCGAATCGGGCACAGCGCTGGGCAGCGGGTCCTCCACGGCGCTGGGCAGCAGGTCCTCCATGGCGCTGGGCAGCGGTGAGGATGAAGAGCTGGGCAGCGGTGAGGACGAAGAGCTGGGCAGCGGTGAGGATGAAGAGCTGGGCAGCGGTGACGACAAAGAGCTGGGCAGCGGTGACGACAAAGAGCTGGGCAGCGGTGAGGACAAACAGCTGGGCAGCGGTGAGGCTCGACGCTATATTGCAAGCCAAGGTTCCCCAAAAAAGAGAGTCCCGGTCGGCACCAACCTCAGGAACACTACCGGCTCCCTCAGGTGATGATGGTGGCTGATGGTTAGCGGGTAGGAGGCTAGCGGACTCCAGCAGACAGAGGACCAGACGGCTGGTGGCTAGGAAACACGGGGGCTGGAGCAGGGGAAGAACCAACAGGCCGGGGCCGGGAACATGCTGGCAGCGCATTCGGGTTCTCCACAAAGGTCTTTAACCACTCCGGCAGGAAATCCCACAGATCCCTCCTCATGAGGACTCTTCATCCACTCCACATGGATGCAGATGAGTGTGTAAGTTAGCGCATTAATTTCTACGTCCATCGATGCATCCGCTGAGTCCATTCTGGCCAGATCGTTCTGTTAGGAACTTTCCTGGGGTTTAGCTTTGAGCCAAACATCGTGGCAGAGCAGGTGCAAAAATATTTATTCTAAACAAAAGGGCACGAGGAAAAACAGGAACACAAAAACACTAGGATTAACTTGCTAGACACAGGGAGAAGGCTGGGACGCATGATGACACGGGGAACAACATACAACGAAATGGCCCAGAAGGGACGGTAAGGACAGACTTAATACATTGACCTAAGGAGACAATGAGACACAGCTGGAGGGGAAACACAGGTGAACATGATGACCAATCACAGGACAGACACAGAGAGAGAAAGGAACACAAGTGAAACAAACACAAAGGCAACACAAATCAAAGTGACAGAACTTCCCCTAATAATATATAAACACAAAGACTTGACAGAATTAGGCTATCGATGTAAACCCAACTATTATATGAATGTCGCTTTTGACATCCCAACAACTTGATTAATGATTAGGGTTTGCAGTTGCATGCAGCCTTCCAGTCAACTCCTAATATGTGGTGTGACATGATCTTTTCAGAGCTCATTCAGGAAGAGTCGTCGTGCTTTTGTGAAGCCTCAGTTGAATTCAGGGTGCTAAGCAGTGAAAAATGTGTAGGCAATAAGAGTGACAATGTCAAGGACGTTGTACCACAGCATCATTGGGCACTTCTGTGTCTGGCGATTGCAGGTATCGGTACCAACTATCTGGTCAATGGTGTCTACTGTTAGAGAATGTCATCACTTCGTTTTTTTTTTCCCCTTTCGTTTGTTGTCAGCCATCATTTGTTATGCTGCATTGTGCTCAGCAGCACAACAGCTGATCCTCTCATTCAGAAAAAAGCGGACCATCATTATTCCAACATTTAACCCAAACTCAGTACTGTTTACCACCTTGGTTTTGGAACCCTTCATCAGAGGAAGGATGTCTGCTTTGTACTGCCTTACAGTCTCCACAATAGTGAGCTCATTCTCCGGGAGATACTGCACAAGAGGCACGCTGGTGAGAGAGTTATCCCTGGTGATATTGCAACCTGAGTTTCTGAAACTACTGCACAACTGCTGGACACTATTTTGCCCCAGATTCTTCTGACAATCTTCTATTATTATCTCACTATTATAATAGTATTATAATATATATAATAGTATATATATATATATATATATATATGTATCAGATATTTTATGATGTAAAAATGAAGGTAATTCTTACATGTAGTGGACCTTGCTGTGTAAAGTATTCTTCTTGAGGGTTGACACTTCTTATATGAAGCACGTGGTCTACAGTAGATATATTCCATGACGGCCACAGCTAATAAGAATTAAAGGTTCCCATGATGTACAAAAGGATATGAATGTGGGTAATTTTTTTATTAAATGGCATGAAATCAAAAACATGTTTTTTGAGGAATTTCCCTGGAATATTAAATGATCGCAACTTTTAATGCAATGATTAATTACCTCACCAGGCCACTTATGCATCTAAGGGTTAAATATTGGAGAAATGTATTGCACGATACAACTGAGAAAAAAGTTATCGCACTAAACAGAGCGGAGCGGTAGATGAGGATGAATGAAATTATAGGAGGGGAGGATGAGGTAAATGATAATTCTATTAGTTTTGAGGATGATATGGTGGGAGTCAGGTAAGGGTTCTGGTATTTATTTCCCCCTTTTATGGCTTTTTGAAATTACTCTTATGGTGGCAGGGAAGATGCTATTGAGGAAGCGTTTTCTTATGTGAGATGATGCTGTCTGGTCTAGAATGTCTCAGCTTGTGTCCTGTGTTTTTCCATCTAAACCCAGAGTAAGTTTAATCGTTGTCCTGTGCTTTTCTCCGGCAGTGCTGAGTATAGTGTTACCAAGGGGAAGTCAGCTCCTAAGATCCTCTCTGCAGTTTTTATGACTCGCTGGAGATCCTTTTGTGGTGTTTCCAAACCACACAGTGATGCCTCTGGAGTGACTGCTCTCGATGAGTCCTTTGTAGGCCTGGGTGAGGGGGTGACGTCTGAGTCCCGCCTTCTTCAGCAGCCCGATGAAACAAAGTTTCTGCTGGGCCTTTTTCACTGTAGCCAGTGTTTTCAACCAACTAAGGGTTATTGTCACATGAATACCCAGAAACTTGTGACTGTCAGCCCACTCCAAATAAGAGACCTTGATAGTGAGAGCCTGCAGTGGGTAAGCTTTCCTCCTGAAGTCCATGATTATTTCTTTGATCCTGTCTATGTTGATGACAAGGTTATTATCCTCTCTATAGACAATGATGTTGTTCACCAGTTCCCCTGACGATGACTCGACTCTCCTATGATGAGACCCAGGACAGTTGTGTCATCTGCATATCTAATTATGAGATGATTGTCCTGGGTGGAGACACGGTCATGATTGGCACTGATTGGTAGTGGAAATTTGCATATAAATAGATAGTGTTGTGCAAAATATTTAGGGAAGCAGTTTGTTAAACTAGTATAAGTTGATATTATTAGCAAAATTTGCCACATTTAGCTCCAATTGTTAAATGTAAATGTCAATCGTATTTCTAAATGTTGACTGTACATGGTAAATCTGAATGAAACAAGGATGGTGACAATGACTCGGTTAGGTAACATGCATTTTGGTTCTTCAGGTAGACGTGGCGTTTGCTTACTTGGAGTTCTCTAACATGGCTTTTTATACATTGTTGGCAAAAATGTTGCTTTTAAAAGAATGAGCAACTTATCAATCAGAGCTCATATGTAACCGTGTACTCATAATTGTATGTTTATTCAACCAAGTATACAAAACCTTGCATAATGCAAAACAAAACATCAGGCATATCATGCCCAGCCAAGACTTTGATTGTGGTGTAGGACTGAGTCAAGGAAAACAGGTAAAATATGTTTTTGGAGTAGATTGTAGTTGGGGGATGTCAGTTCTGCTGCAGCCCCTCCCTTTTCCAGGTTTGTCGTTGGAGAGGTTGGATAATTATTGTCAGCTCCAGAGCAGGGGATTGGGTGTGCTGCCCCTGTCTCTGTTGCCCTGTCAATGCTGAACTGTTATTGATGAAGTTGATAAAGAAATGCTTGGGCATGCACCTGACAGATTAGATCTAAAACCCCTCAGGTGGGGAAGAGCAGCAGCCAGAGAGAACACAATAAGTCCCTGACAGTCAGCAGCTCACAGAAACGTTCGGCACGAGTGCAGGGACTGGGAAGAGTGCAATTTCCTGTAGAATTGTTGGTCTTGTTTACAATACTGTTTCTAGATAAGTGTTTATGGCAGATTCAGATGCTGTGAGGAGGAAAAAAATAGAGATTTGTCAGCTGAGGCGGCATTGATTGGACATTAACAAGTACCAACTGGCATTTGAGAAACAGCTCCCATCACTCCAGACTACGTGCAGAAGTCTAAACAAGTTCTCATCATGTTCCCTTTCATGCTTTGAGGACTTTGAAAAGCAAATAAGATGAAGCCAAGTGATCATTCCTGTACACATGTGATTGATTTTTAAAAAGCTTCTGTATAGCCTCATCATCTGGCTTCAACAGCACATTCTTTTGGGGTGAATTACAGATTAGAATATATTTCAGCCTTCTTAAATACATAGGACACTTAAATTCCTGTAAATGCATTTAAATAACAGCTTTACAGATACTGTGTTTATAGATAGTTTATATTTATCGTCAAAGTAATTGTAAGTATGTCTATTGTGAGAATTGTATGGCACAAGACATCAGGATTATGTCAGAAAGACATCTGTGAGACCAACAGAAATAAGATATTTGGAAATATCATGTTTTTGTGACAACAGTGTTGGACAGACAAAATTTGTCATTAGTCCGAAAGCAACATCAATTCTATTTCCATCCTCAAAAAGTTTGGGATATTAGAGAACCTGCATCGCAGCTACTGCTGCGTCCGCTTCCGCCAATCCTTTGTTTTAAATTGATAACTCAAACCTCAACCTCAAGCCATAATGCAAGGACAAACTGAATTTGGGAAAGGTCAGTTGTATATTTACAAATGCTGAAAACATGTTGTGGTGCAGTATCACCATAACAACCAGGCCTATGTTTTAATTTCCTGCAGCAGTATCTCAGCTCAGTAATAAAACAAGACAGATTTATTTTATTTTTATTTTTTTTGTCATATGAGGTAAATATGGACAAAAATCAACTAATTGATAGGAAGATACGGAAAATAAGGTGTTTTCAACAAAAAAATGCCCTAATGAGTAAAATAAGAGCTATTATAGTGAAATATAAGAGATATCTCTTCGTGTACATTCATATTAGCCAGTTTGGATGTAATCAGACATATGTTTGGGAAGTAATGTCCAAACAAATGTTCACTTTGCAGCCTTCCCACGAAAACCCCCCATCTCCCATCGACCACCCCTGACAGGGAGTGAAAAATAAAAAATAAAAATTAATGTAATGTAAAACAATTACATTAAAATATGACAAATACAAGTTAGTGGTTCATATTAGGTAAAATTGGAATAGATTTGACCAACGATGAAGTTATGTCTGAAAGAGAAGTCAAAAGACAGTTTTTTATAAAAAAGCTCCCAATGATGAGTAAAATATGAGCTATTAGAGTAAAATATGATACCAACAAGATAGATCTACTCGATTCAATTGCCTCAAAATTAAACTGAATAAGACTGACAGTTAGGAAGTTATGGCCCCAAAGCTTTTCGTTACAAATCCCCCTAGTGTCCGAAATATTCAATAAACTTTTGCCAAAAGGAGTCCAGTTATTTTTCCTATATCGATAAACAATTTGAAAATGATCCATGAAACAGTTTTTTGATTTACGACATTAACACTAAGGATCTGTGGCAGCAGCGGATACAGCAAAGACAATAGCATAATATCCCTGACTTTTGGGGATTTAATTAGAATTAAGACGCACAGTTTGTCAGTCAGATTGTCATTGTGACCAATCAAACATATCACTGGTGTGGGATTATTGAAGAATAATGTATGCATCTTCTGAGTCAATAAACTTCGATGTAAAATAAACTATAACAAAAATAACTATATCAATACAAAATGTAAGCAACAGCAAGGTAAGAGTTAAAAGAGCATTGAAGTACCATCTTCTACTACAGCCAATGGAAGCTGGCACTAGTTAGTTCCAATTTGTCGTATAACATCATACTCTTGAGACTGCTCTGTTCTTGCCAGTGTCTCGAAGTTCTTTCCTCATTGTATGGCTCCAACTTTGTTCTTGCGTTCTTTTGGATAGAACAAAGAGTGAGACATGATGTGTTGTCTCTGCGCTGTGGCCCCAAACAGCATTGAACAAGCAATCCCTCTAATTAAACTATGTCTGAAAATAGTGTTTTTTAAAGAAAATTCTCCCCCTAGTCAGTAAAACATGATATATACATGATAGATCTCCTCACATAGATTCATATCCACCTGATTTACACCAATTTTTCAGAGATCATGGCACGAAAAAATATTTTTTCTGTCAAAAAGTTCCTCTTTGTGAGTAAAATATGAATTATTAGAGGAAAATAAGCTATATATATACAAGATAAATATCCTTGCACTCGATTCTTATAGAAAGCTCTCCCTAGTGAATAAAATATGAACTTTTAGAGTAAAATAGAATATATATATAAGATAGATCACCTTAAGTCCATTCTTATCTACCAAAGTTGGACTCTTACCAATAATTAGGACCTTGTGGCAAAAAAACTGTTTTCTATTGGTAGAAAAGCTCCCCCAGTGTGTCAATTATGAACTATTAGTGTAAAACATAATATTTATCTGAGATAAACCTCCACTAGTCTATGCAGATGCATCAAATTTGGTCTAAACAGACCAAAGGTTGAGAAATAATGAGCTAAAAACTTTGAAAATAATCCATTACATAGTTTTTGAGTCCTGAAAACATTGTTCTTCACAAAAAAGCTCCCTCTCATAAGTAATTAGGAACTATTAAAATAATACACGATATATAAAATAAAGAGCTCCTTCAGTCAATTCAACTGCATTAAGTCTGAACTGAGGCGGACCAACAGCTGAGAAATTATGGCCTGACAATTTTCTAGATAAAGCTCCACCTTAGGTACGAAATACACAATTAACCTTTTCTAAAATCAATTCAGTTCTTCCTCGCACAAAGGCCGATGTGGGAATAAAATTTGACTTTGATACTATTAAAATGCGCAGCATCACATTTATTTCTGGCCTAAGTTTAGAATTCTCCAACACACTTGAAGATGTAAGATCAGATTCCACATCACGTGATTTTAGTTTTGCGATATAAGAATACAAATTGAAAAACAATTTGTTTTTCCTAACAAATAGGGATAAGAGAAATTTGGAAAATGGTTTGATTTTCTTTTTCGAATTTGATTATGAAAAATTCAAATCGCTAGGAGACGAAAACAAAGAAGGGCTTGTTTCTCCGTTTTCTGAAACCAGATGCGGTTATTTACAAGGGAAGGAGAGAGCTTTGCAATGAGCGAAAATGAATGATCACTTTATTCCTCAACAGAACATATTCTCTCAAAGCAATATGAAGACGTTAGGGGGGATTCTAGCTTTCAGTTCCTGGTCTTGTGTGCATCACTTTCTAAGGTAATTTCAGCCCTTAAATGAAGGTAATCTGATCTAACCGCTGACACACACAAAGATCAGCCACAACATTAACATTAGTGGTTCCACTGACGTAATTGATTGTTGTATATTCTTCACAGCTGGAACCTGATGTAATTCAGCAACTGTTTGAGAAAATGTGCACACGCATCCCATATCTGATAGATTTTGCTGTAGTCTGTATATCAGAACGATGATTTATCTTTTGGTCTATTTGAAGACTGACAGCAGCTTCTGACACTCCTACTGCATGAGCCATCCTGGAACTGATGAGGCACAATTGGTTTTGGTGGTTTATGGTTATAAAGATCCCAGGAGGAGTGGACTCAGCTCTGCACCTGAACATTTCTCATGCTGCTCTATTGTGACATTGGAAAATGGGATTTTGTGATTGTTCAAGACTTCCCACTCGAATGAACGCTACCTTTTACTGTTTAAACCAGAAAACCGTTGTTTAGGTTGTGGTTTTTAGGCTAACCATTATGTGTAATAGTAGGTAAAATCAAGATTATTGTGTTTCAGAGTTGCTAATGCATTTCCTATTTGCTGCAAACTCCCGCAGCACCACCCTCATTGGTGAGCTTGTAAACAACAACATCAGGTGCCAAAATATTAAAAGACAAACCCTTTTTTTCCTTTTTTGTCTCCTGGTGATTTTATTTTTTCCAAATCAAGTTTGAAAATAAAAAATCAAACCATTTTTTAAAATTAATTTCTTCCCTCTGTGACCTCGAAAAGGTTATTCAATATTCGTTTCTGTAACGAAAAAAATAATTACCATTACATACACCGACACGTTTCATACCTGTAACAGAGAGATTTGTGGCTGGACGGGCATTCGATCCTACTGCAGGTAGATATAATCCAGTTTGATTTAGTGAGGTCATTTACAATGATGCTGCCATTACTCAGTTGAGGGCCAGTCTACATTATTAATAGTTGTCCTCTAAACACAGTTGTAACTTGAATGCTTTGGTCAGAATTAAATATAACATAGCATATTTGGGATTTTAGGTAACATTTGAACCAAATCAAATCCTTGTCTACACCGTCATATTCCGCACAAACTGAACTCGGTGTCACAGTACAGAGTCCAGCCTCTGCTATTAATTCTTCTTCAAAAGTTGTGAGACAGATTATTTTTACTGAGAGATCTTCTCTCTATTGGCGAACCTTTAAATGCGGCGAAGAAAAAAAAAAGAGAGAACTCTATTTTACAAGTTAATTTAATTTAGGCTCATTGAATGCAGTGCTGCAAAAACAAGCAAAAATTGAACAATGCTTGGAAAAAATCTGATCCCTTCCTGGTTTCTTATAATTTTGTTTGTATCTCTGAGTTGCGTTGGATCTTCAAACTAAATTTAACATCAAACAACTTGAGTATAAGAAGACTAATATAAATTTTATATAAATGCTAATTTCAGAATTTCAGAGAACAAACATCATACATGTGGTCAGGCATGAAGGTTGCAGTGTAATAAAGATTATTTGCTCCATCCGATGACTAACAATAACTGAGACAAACATTATTTCTACTCTCTGACAGAAATTACTAGGGGAGAATGTCAGGTCATCAGTCTGGGAGATGAAACCAAATTGCAGTTGGGTCATGCAACCAGACTGATTCTAAGAAGAAAATGAAATCCATCCCTCAATGGCTCGAAAGACATATCAGTTTGTTTTGGAGCGGCCTAGCCTGGACATGAACCTCATTCAAATGTGGGTCCCAAAAAAGCATATCATACTCACAAACCCCCCAATTTTGCTGCACTAAACCAATTCTCCAGCGAACAGTGGGGCAAAATTCCAACAGTGATGTCAGAGACTGAACTTCAGTTATGGAAGTGTTCCAATAACCATTTAATATCTGTCCCTCGGACATCCTCCAAAAAATTATAACTGTTTCTTTGAATAAAGTCTCCCTTTCTCTTCCATGTTTTGTGAGTTAATACCATAAGGTGTATCAGAGTCAGGTTGAAATCTCCCAACTTTTTCCCATCACGATAAACAAGGCAGCTTCATAAGACTCTGCTCAGCCACCTTCACACTGACCTTCAGTCCTCATTGTAGACCTGCCCAACCTTACTCTGTGCCTGAACCCTGGGAAACTTCCCTGGATCTGCCCCCTTGCTCTCCTGCCAATGCCCTACGGCTTACAACTCCCAGCTCAAAGTTCTTCTACCTAAAACCTTCCCAACAGCAAGAGTATATCCCTAAGAAGTGACCAATCGCCTGCATTGTACATGTTTTTGCTCAAATTAAATTTGAAGTCATGTACGACAAAACCCTTTTTGCTTGTCAACAAAAAAGCTCCCCCTGGCAAGTGAAATATATTATAAACAGGAAATATCTCCTTGAATCAATTCAAGTACACAAGCCACCAAATATGGACCAAATCGGACCTACAGTTTGTAAGTTGTGTCCTGAAAACAGGGTTTTTCGTAAAAATCTCCCTTTAGAGAGTAAATATGAGATATTAGAATAAAATACAATAAATACAGGATGGATTTCCCCGAGTCAATTCAGAGTAAATCAGACCAAGGGAGGAGAAACTATGTGTTAGCCGTTTTCTGTACCGGGTCCATACCATAGTCGGGGAACGGGGAGATAGTAACTTATTTCCGAATTATTAGCTACTGATGTGTCTTTCTTCAGGATTAACCCATTACACTCTATGAGCAGTAGTAAACAACACACCAGAAACTCCATTTCTTCTCTACCTTCACTCTTGCACCTCTGCACAGTGATCCTTCTCTAGCCCTTTCTTGCCCACTCACTCATGCGCACACAGAGACACTCTTTAAGGGGCGACACACTACTGCAACATATGGCACAAAAAATTTTGGGGATAAAGCTCCCCCTGGAACAATAATACAACCACGCTTTCCCAAAAATCAATCCAGTTCATCCTTGCACTAAGGTCTATATGGGTATAACATTTGAAAATGAAACAGTTTTTGAGGTATAGCATTAACAGAAAGGATCTGTGGACACGGACTGCAGTTGTACTAACGCCTCCTTAATATACCTGACTCTTTCTTCTTCTGTTACTGCCTCCTGTCTGTTTCAGCGACAGGAAGTGTTCAGTTGCCGCCGTTGCTCCTAAAGTTGGCACAACTAGCCATTAAATTCAGAGGAATTAATACTACACACTGGTAATGTAGCTTTTAGATAACCTTTTCGCTTAAGGAAATAAAATGATCATGCAGAATATCGTATTTATTATGGTTCGGACATATATCTGTTTTTGATCTTAAACTTTGTTTGAAAATCAGGCAGTTTCGTATGAACAACACAAAAATTTAATCAATCTCAGGAAAGGCTCAAATGCTCAACAGCACTATAGTTTTTAAGCTTTCAAGTTAAATATTTCAAGATACTTTATTATCTCATATTTCAGTGTATTCTGAAAATCCTCAAAAAAGTATATATTTGTTCAAGTCCAACCCTCGTTCTACATGGTGCTGGGTACACCTAATAAAGCAACTATTTTGAGTTCTAATGAGGTTGTGTTCTCTTTGAGCTGACGATTAATGTTTACATTTTAGTCATTTTAGTATATGTACTGTAGGATGATTTTGTTCTATAACTGCATCAAAACTTGTGGCTTCTGGAACATTTGGAACGGTGAAACAAACTTACAGCTGGATATAAGGTATAAATATTTGGTAACAGAACAGTTAGACCTTTGTAATATGCTGTCAATAAAATTGTTGTATTCAGTAGAATATTTGGATTCAGTCTGATACTTCTTACCTGCAAACACTGGTGGTAGTTTCTGTGTAATAACAATTAATCAGTGCTGTAAAATTGCAAAAATACCTGTTTTTATTTAATATCATGGTAATATTAGATTAAAACAAACATCCAAAGCAGCAGATATTACCCGGAAACATTGGTGGTAGTTTGTTTAATAACCATGAATTATTGCTGGAAAATGCAGAGCTACCTCTTTTTACTTAATTTCAAACTACTATAAATATTTGATACTACTGAAGCCTTGTACAAATCTTACATTTCAAAATTCATAAGAATGCCTTTTATGAGCATGTATTTTATTTGATATTCATCATTGCCTAATGTACTGAACATAACATAGAGTTGAATTTCCCAATTTCCTTTAAAATAATTTCTTTTAAACTCACAAAAACCATATCTTACCTTACATTGTTCAAATAAAAAATGTCTGTGGAAAAACAAATAATAGAAAAATAAATGTGTCATTATAAAATAACTGTAATGTCTCCCATTACAATCATCAAGATCCTCAACTCAACAAAGTGCGTGCATCTATAGTAAAGGAGGAAAAATTGAAACAGATTAGGGCCACTTAATCAAGAGAAACTCCGATAAAATTTGAAAAATATCTACCCCTCAGGGCAAGATTACATTTCACAAATGTCAAAAATCTAATTTTTAGAAGTGAAATAATAACGTGATGCTGACAGAAAGTAAAGAGCGGAACTCTGCTTCTAGAGCAGTGCAAGACCCAGACTGTTAAAGCGCGCACATGCTGGAGTTGTCTTGTATTTCATCTTCACATAAAGCAACAGTTGAAGGCATGTTTTGATTTAACGACTAAATTATTGCCTGGGCGAGACAAACTTGAGGTAGACAGTGAACTTTCTACACCGTCACTCAAAGACTGACGTTAACATTCGCGGAGCACCGAACTAGACAAATGGACCTGTTGATGGATGTCAGATCCAGTGTCTGCAAACGAGAGCGGCTGACCAAAACACACAGCAGCATTAAACAACTTAAACCAACTATGAGGTGAAGAAAATAACTCTGTATTCAGTCTGTTTCACCTCAGAACCACTGCGCTGGCGTAGCAGAGAGGCTCTCACATGCTTGGGACACAATGTTAATAACAACACAGCGGAGCACTTTTCATTCAAGGCATTCCTTTGAAGTTTTAATTGTAAATTATGTACAAGGCGTGAATAGTATTAAATGTGTATAGTCAAAGTAGTTAGAAATATAACAGAAACGGGTTGTTTTGCATTTTGCAGCACTGATTCATGTTTATTACACAGAAACTACAAGTAGTGTATACAGGTACAAGTCATAATATCAAACATACAATTTGTATAGTATGAATTTGGAAACAAAATGGGAATATTTGGGACATAAGAGTTGGATTAATATTATGATTATTATATAGTAATTACCAGTTTTGAGAATTTAAATATAATTTTGAAGTTTGCAATATAAATATCACTATATTACCATTTTCTTTAATGGTATTCTATTGTTAGAATATCATAGAATATCAAGTATTACTTTGATACATACATATTAATGTACAGTTAATATTTGTGACTTTATAGCACTGTTTATTGTAAAACATTTATTAATAAACCAAGGTTAAAGAAATAGTTTTACCTTATTTCCATCTTTAAATTTGTCTCCGTATTATCACAGTTTTTGGCCATTATTACCTTGTTAAATACATTCCAGTGAAATATCACCCAGATATACCATAGTTAGGACCAAGCTATCACCTAGGTATTGCATTTGGTAATTGATTGTTATTATAAATGTATTACCCCTTTATTATTACACTATTACCCCACTGTTACCACTTAACATTTTTCTATCCCCAAAAACTCAGCGATATTATTTTATGTTGTGTTTTATTCCAATAGTTAATATTTTACTAGAGGGAGCTATTTTACATTCTATTTTACATTCTATTTTACATTCTATTTTACATTCTATTTTACATAGAAGTTATCAGACATAACTTCTTAAGCCGCGGTAAGATTTTGGTGCATATGAATTGATTCGAGGAGCTCTATCTTCTAAATATGGTATTTTACTCTATGAGCTCATATTGTACTCCGTAGGGAGAGCTTTTTTATGAAAAAAATCTTTTCACAATTTTATAGCCACATAGACCTTAGTGTGAGGAAGAACTGCATTGATTTTGGGAAACATCTTTTGTATATTCCCAACACTATGAGGAAATTTACTTCAAAAAGTTATCGGGACAGAATTTCTCAGTCCTTGGTTCGATTTAGTACAAATTTACTAGGGGGAACTTGTTTTTAAAAAAGTTTTTCAGATTTAACTTCCTAAACCTCGTTCCAATTTAGTCAAAATTTGGTGCGTATGGATTGACTTCAGGAAATTTGGTTTCTATATGTAATACTTTACTCTAATAGTTCATAATTCACCAACTAGGGGATCTATTGTAGGAAAAATATTGTGGACATAACTTTACATTTAATTTGAGGATTTAATCTGGGGATTTGGACTGCGGGGAAACACAGGGGATTGTGGACTTTTTTGGGTTATACCCTGGATTTTGGGAATGACAGCATAGGCCTAGTTTACTGTAGTTGTTCATATTTCAAACATTAGGTTGTTTGGGTTTTTTTTTTACAAAAAAATGGTGGAGATCTATCAGGGGGGATAGAACTCTACAACACAGGGAGATGGTGGCTTTCCAGGGATTTATCATTGCTGTCAGGGTTAACAAAGTAGGCCTAGTTTCTGTAACTGCTCATTGTGTGATGCATTAGTAATTCAAGCTCACACCTACAGGTAACTTTAGAGTCCTAACTTTGCCTACACGTTGACAAATGCATGGATGGCACGCAATGTTTAATACCAATTTGAGGTAAATTACGCAGGATAAACCATCCATCACGGCTGTAACATGATTGTTTTTTTTGATTTGATCTCAGGTTTGCTACATTGTTAACAACACTAGCATAAGCTACGCGTGTGTGTGTGCTTGCGTGCGTGTTTACAGACTGTTGAACAGTGAGCTGCAACAAGTCCAAAAAAGCAATAGTGTGACCTTACCTGATTGGTATTGGTGCAAGATTCTTCACACTTCATTGCTGACATTCCTGAGGGCTGCTGGGCATGCAGCCAGTTGAAGGCCAGACCTTTGTGGCACAGCAATCGGGCTTCAGGTGTGGTTTGGCAGGAGGAGCCTGGTCCATCCGCCTGTGGGTGCTGATTGACAGATGGTTAACCATGTCTGGAAAATCCTCACTATGTTATGGATTGAGGGTCGACCTAGCAGCACTGACTACATTTGGATGCAGGGTATTAATCTAGGTTGACAGAGGAGGTGGAGTCACACAGTCTGCAAGCTAATGTTCATCTGTTACCTGTTTTTTGCTTTCTCCTTCATACAATAAATTAATCATATCAGAATATAAAATAGCTTTTTTCTGTTGTATCACAACACTGTCCCTACATCACTACAAATGAATAATATTTACCACCATCATTTAACTAGTCAAAGAAGGAGATGTTCTTCTTCAATACCAATCTTATATAACAATTCATGTGTGGCTGAAAAGATGTGGATGGTGGTTGGTTTGACCATACTTTAGGGTTTTCATTTCACTTGCTAAAGTAAACTACCACATACACTAGTTATCATGCTAGCATCCTTTGGAGGTCATGTGCTCCATCTAACCTTGATGATTTAAGGTTTTATCACAGAACCCAAGCACAATTGATTGCTAACCTATAAACGTCACTGTTGGATAAATGATCTATCACCTAGTGGCTTATACTGTATCGTATACAAAGATGGGCTCATCCTCAGAAATCAGATAAGAAAATTGCAGACCATTTTGATTAATACGTTTTTCAAGGTTCTTTTCACATTAATCTTCTCACATCATTACAATACTACTCTCTCTTCAGATCAGCTGTTTTCAGTGCTGCCCATTTCAGTTTTTCCAACTGTGCAGTCTCTGGTGAACCAATATGGAAATTCAGTTCATTGTCACATTTTTTAACATATCAAATTGTGAATTTGCAAAATTTGTTATACTCTTCATTCTCTACTTGTCCACATATTTTTTTTAAATTTGTGGGGTTTGATTGCTGGGCGGGTCATTTGACTTATTTAGTGATGTTGTTGCCATGTAGGGTTTTCGATCTTTTGTTTAGATTATTATTCTGTCCCGTTGATTTTATAATATACAATTTATGAAATGAAATTGAACTCCTATAAAATCTTAAATAAAAACATAACCAAAAAAATACGTAGGAAATAGGACCTTTTATTGCAACTAAGTTTAAGCTTGTTATAAAGAAAGAAAGGAGGGTGGACTCCTTCGATGAGTGTTGATAAGCTTCGGTGAGATTGATGGATTTTTATCTATACTCATTATTAAACCAGTGCCACAAGGTATCTTGTGGGGGCTTATTATATTCCCCATTAGTCGGAATTTTATGGAATCATCATCGCGTGCTTCAGTGTACTTCAGCTGTTAGTCACAGACTTCCTGCAGTAAGCATTCGTCATTTCCTGTTGTTTGCAATCGATGGCTGTTGCACACTCTACTGCTTAGATTGGTAGCTTGTAATTTATCACAATTATAATAATATTTTTCAAAGGTTCTGTTTTATAAAGGGAAATTTCACGTAAGCACTTAAATATCCACTCATATTTATAAATTCTCGCTAAGCTTAATTTTCTAAATAACTAGCCATTAGACGCTAAATTCAAAGATAGATATAGCTTCCCTCTCTCATTCTTCCTCTCCTGCTCTCATTTGCTCATTGTATCATCTGTTTGGCTACTCCTCAGCCTCCTTTAGATGTAATAATTCATTCAACGAGTGTAATTTATTTTTAGCTCTGGATGCGGTGCTTACTGAATAAGAGATACGGCACAACACCATGCAAAAAAAAAAAAACATTAGCCGCTGTTGCTAGCCAGCCCCAGATGACATGTTTTTGGCCGCATGTCGTCGTTCAACCGCTGGTCGTCGAGGTGGTGTCCAGCAAATGACATGGGCCTGGTAGACAATTGCCGAACTTTCTGGGCAAAGCCTGGTCTGATTAGGACAGACAGTATCCATCCCATTTTGGATGGAGCAGCGCTCTTATCTACTGAGTTTATTACATGAGAGCAAACGTGACATCCCAATTGAGACCAGGAAGCAGGGTTGCGGTCTTACACGCCTCTCTGCGCCTCCTTTAGAGTCACCCAGCCCAAAACCCAGAGAGACTGTGACTCACCCCCGACCACCTACATTATTCAAGTCGGATTACAAAATGATTTTACACAAAAACCTAAAAAAAATTAAAACATCCAAGAATGTAGTTAAAAAGGAAAATACAATTTACTATGGACTCCTGAATATTAGATCTTTAACATCTTAAACAGTTTTAGTAAAGTATCTTATTTTAGATCATCATATTGATTTATTCTGGAGACCTGGCTGTATGAGGAGGAATATGTTAGTTTAAATGAATCTAGCCCCGCCACTCATATTGATACTCACATACCTAGAAGCACCGGCGGAGGATTTGGAGATGCAGCCATATTTAACTCAAGTAACCATTAAATCCTAAACCCAAACCTGACTGTAACTCATTTGAAAGCCTTACTCTCAGTATTAAAAATCAAACATGGAAGCATCAACCGCCAATCTTATTCGTCATGGTGTATCGGGCTCCTGGCCCATACTCCAAATTTTTAAAAGAGTTCTCTGATATTAAATCAAACCTAGTCCTTTAGACAATTAAATAATTATATTAGGTGACTTTAACACCCACATAGATATAAATACAGCGATTCTTGGTACTGCGTTTATCTTAATGTTAGACTCTTTTGGTTTCAGTCAGTGTGTTCATGAGCCCACTCATTGTTTTAATCACACCCTGGATTTAGTCCTGACTTACAGCATTGACATTGAAAAACAAAGAATCCACTGCAATCGGACCACTGTTTGATAACTTTTGAATTTGCATTACTCAATCACTCGCCACTAGAAAAATCATTGAAGAAATATATCTGATGAAGTTGTACCAAACTTTAAAGAAGCTATTCCATAAGCAATCAGCTCTGTTGCATGACTCGAAATAAAAAAAAACGTTAGTCCTGTACAAATTGATTATTTTGCACAGGTATAAGTCTGCAAGCTCATTAAGAGTAACTCTTGACTCTATCGCCCCCCTAAAAAAGAAGAGTGTGAAACAGAGGAGAACAGCTCCGTGGTTTAACATTCAGACTCGATACAAAGACAATGACATCAAACCAAACATGTAGAGCCTGGCAAGATAGCATTTAAACATATTGGAGAGCCATCCGCCGCGCCAGAGCGGCCTATTTCTCTGCACTGATATAGGAAAATAAAAACAACCACAGGTTTTTGTTCGGCACTGTAGACTGGCTGACTAAGAGTTAGAGCTCTATTGAGCCCCGTATTCCTTAGTAGCAAAGAATTCATGAGCTTCTTCAATGACAAAATTATACGGATTAGGGACAAGATCCACAACCTCTTCCTGCCTTCAAATGGTAGATGCAGAAGAGTAATTCACGCATTTGTTACATCCAGGCTGGATTACTGAAATATCCTACTAGCAGGCGGTCCCAATAAGTCTCTGAATCCCCTCCAGCTGATCCAAAACGCTGCTGCTCATGTGCTGACCAGAACCAGGTGAAGAGAACAAATCTCTCTTATACAATGCAATGGATTCTTCATGGACTTTTTGGGAATATAATCTTGCTGTTGGGGATGATGGCATAGGTCCATTTATTTTTGGATGTAGTTGCATTTCTGCTCTGTTAAAACTGTATGTATCTCTAGATGAAAGGAAAAGCAGAAAAAATGACCTTAAGATGTTTTATTTAGGCCCTTAGATAGCAGCGTTTGCTGTGTGGACGCTCTGCTTTCCACAGTACTGAACCTGAGCTGGGCAAAAAGCACAAACATCTTGCTGGCCTTCAGTTGTTGTTGCTGGTGTGAATGATGTTCAGATTCAGTGGCCTGGCTGTGTATTTGCAACTGATGGAAGAAGAATGCAGTGTCATGCATTTCAAGAAGGATGAATTAATAAATGCACTGACTTGGAACTTTGACACTCTGGAACTCAAATTTTAATGTGGTACACTTTACTGGTGTGACCATGTTTTAATGTCTTCCTTTAGCCACTCATCAGATCAAATACAAATGTGCTCTTTCCATCTTGTCTGCACAGATTAGAGGCAGTCTTCTCAGCTCACTTTTCCCCTGGGCAGGATGGATGCGCCTTGATTAACAAATTTGGCAGATGGGGATTCCCAAGGTTCATCTGAAACGATGTGGAGAAGATGAGTCTTTTTACTAATTGCAATTTGGTTAATGAAGGATTCAATCAAGTGAAAAAGCCTACGGCCGAAGAAAGGTAGATGTTTCACCAACCGTTCTTTTCTAGGCTCAGTAAAAATAAAGATGGATGTCCCAAAACTTTTTCTCACTAAATGAAAATGAAAAACATAAAAACATTTCAGCTGTCTATCCACAAATGTCAAACCGGCAGCTGGAAACTTGTGTGTAATATTTTTATTTAAAAAGTAAGTTACAAAAGAAGCTCGATCGCGTTTTCTTAGAAGCATATATATATATATATGTACATACTGTGGGGTACCCTAAACATCTATGTTCTCTTGACGACCCCCGAAAATACAAAATAACCACATTACACTCTCAGAAAAGATGGAGAACCAAAGTCTGAGACACTTAACATTATAAAGATAGATTTCTAAATTAAAAAAATCATGAAACCTATTAATATGGTGCCAAATGTTACTTTTTGTCACGGTGCAAGGGAGGAGGTAAGGGGGGTTTATTACTTGGAAGAGGCTAACAGACCTCGGACAGGTAAGGCAGATAATTACCTGCACAGGACTACCGGAGTTGTGGTTTTGTCGCCAGGATGGGCACTGGCATCAAATATGGCGTTATAGTTGTACTACAATCCTGATCGCCCAATTGCTCATTCTGAGAATTCAGCTTCAATTTCAAATTCAAAAATTTGGCTTGCACCGAAATCTTTTGAATTTACAGAAATTCACGTGTTAAAAGATAGCAGCTGTTCAGAAAGAGCAGCTGCAAGATCAGGATTATGGCACAAATGAAACACCACATCAAAACTCTGTGGTACAATGAAAGGGAAGGCCAGGAAACGGGGTGCTGCTGTACGGCTGTATCAAATGAGGATTGACTTGTAGAGGGCGAAAAAGTAGATGTTTGACATTGATCAAGCAACCTCTATTTTTCCATTGAAATGCGAAGATGTAGCGATTCAACGCTACGACGATATAGAGTACCCCACTGTATAAATCACATGAATGATGAATGAACAGAACATTCTATTCCATAACCTCTGTCAGATGTGCTCAGAGTGAACCTGCTCTCATCTGTGCAGAGAACAGGGAGCCAATGGCGAATCTGCCAATTCCGTTGTACTCTGGCAAATGCCCATCGGGCCACAAGCTGCCGGGTTGTGAAGACAGACTCCACTTGTTGACTTCAGGTCCTCATGCGACCCTCATGGAGTCTGTTTCTGAAAGCTATGGCAGAAACATGCTTAGGCTTGATCTGCCAGAGGTAATTTTTTAGGGTTCTTGCGGTGGTCCTCCTGTTTCTTCTTGCAGAAATGAGCAGATAGCGGTCCTGCTGCTGCGCTGTTGCCCACCTACAGCCCTCTCAACCTCTTTTGGTAACTGTCTCCTGGTATCTCCTCCGAGCTCTTGACACTGTGCTGGGAGACACAGCAAACCTTCTGGCCATGGCGCGTATGGATGTACCATCCTGGAGGAGCGACACTACCTGAGCAACTTCTGTGGGCTGCAGATAGCGCCTCATGCCACCACTAGTGACGAGGGCACTGGAAAAATGCAAAACTAGCCAAGAATCAGCCAGAAAGGATGAGAAGAAGGAAATGGTCTGTGGACACCACCTGCAAAACCCTTCCTTTATGAGGTTTGTCTCAATAATTGCCTGTCCTTTCCACCTGTTTTCCGTCCCATTTGTAAGCACCAGGTGAATTTGAGTTAAAATTATTATTGCTTCATGACTAAACAGGTTGATTTCCCGGTGGTGTGATTGAGTTAAACTGTCATGATTATGTGTTCCCTTTATCTTTTTGAGTTGTGTATATACTGTATATACACACACATGCATGTGTAGCGAGACATGTCCACATCTGGTTCGTCACAGCAAGAGAATGATAGTTTTATCTCACCATTTTCTCTACAAGATCTTAAGAAAAAAGGGATTCTGTATATCCTCTTGGAATCAATTAACAAAGGAGGATTACAATTAAGCCAATCTCCCACTCTGTTTTCTCTGCCGGACCTCATTAGAATGTTAAAGATGACACCAAGAAAATACAATTGGACTCTATGGTAAATATATACAGAAACACTCACTCAATCACTTCGAAAAATGTTTTTTTATTGTCTTGCTACAGTCAAATATTTGAATATGTCTGTTTCACCCCTATATTCTTAGGAATGTTGTTGTCTTTGAATAACAAACAAGCACAATGTAGGTACCACTGTGAAAAGTGCTATTAATCTGTTAACATGGTCCTTCAATTGATTGTTTACCTTGTGCTGATCCTGTCAGCTACAACACTGATAGATCTGCATTATTAATGCAGATATCATTGTAATTAAACTCGATTTGATTATATCTTGATTACTGTTTTGCATGAATACAAGATATTTATAGATATACACACTGTCCTTTATGAATTTGATCACCATTTGGCCACGGTGAGAGAAAGTAATTCTACGACAGTTACAATAGGTCTGTGTCCTTCTCCCCCCAGTTTTTGTACACCTACTTGGCATTATACAAGAGCAGATGCTCTGCCCATCTCTTCATGCAAATAAGTTGCTTTGACGCCTGGACTGGTATAAAAGGGATGAGGCCCTGCGTCTTGATTTTACTTTTCACTTTACCTTTTTTAATTTACTTTTACTTTTTACTTTTTACTTTTACTTTACTACTTTTACTTTACTACTTTACTTTACATCTTCCATCGAACTTTTTCATTCTTCATCTTCACTTTTTCTTTGTCTTTAGTTTCCTTTTTACTTCACTTTTACTCGTATGTTTTTCTAAGTCGTTTTGCTTTTTGACTTCATTGATTTTTCGCCGTTCAGTTATACTTTGTATTCTGAGCTGATTGTTTATTGAGCATCACAACCCGGCGCTCAATAACGGAACGCAAACCTTTTTACTTTTGTTTGAACCTGCTCCCAAGAGTCAAAATTTTTAATCTATTTTCATTCTTAGACTGGCAGGCCTGCAAAAGGTACATTTTCCTTAAGGAGTTTTGCGAGGCCTGCGACTCTCTCTGGAAATCCGTTTTGCACGTTGGACTAAAAGGACCAGTATCCTGTTCCCAATTTTGCATCCTGCAACAGGGAAGATCGGTGCCAGGTCCATCTCTTGTCCAGCCGGTCATGTGTGCGTAGCAACCTCCAGTCTCCATACGGCAGCGACGATAGAGTCACCTGGAGAGAAGTCTACAGCTGACTTTTGAACACTTTCTTTCTTCCAGCGAGAGGAAACTGCCTGATTGACTGCAGCACCCGATTCATGGACGTGATTGTGACCACGACAAGTAAGATTGTTCTATCACGCTCATTCATGATCGGGGGTTGATGCACAAACTCTAAGTCCCTTTAAATTTGATCTTGCCCTTAAGCAATGTTTAAGTTCCAAACAATTCAAAACCGTCAATAATTCCTCTCTATTACCATAACTTATTCTTTGTAAAATAGTTCATGACTTTCAGATGTGAGAATTTTAAGTTTAATGAAATTAACAATTGATTAATTCTAAGTCTCATAATTTCCAAAATTCACTTTGGGTGGTTCCCCTATTGAATTATTTTCTAGGTAAAACGTAGATAACCCGTTATAGATGTATCTTACCCAAGCTTACCAGAAAGTAGAAAATGTATTACTAATAATGCAATTTTTAAAATGTTTTAATTAAATTTGTCTTTTCCCCATTACAGTGTCACTTCAGGCCTGGACATGAGACATCATGGTCAACTTAAGGTAAAGCCTTACCTTAGAATAAGGTTTTTGTTGTAATGACAACACAGTTAATGGTAATGGTAATGGAAAACCGCAGTAATACAAAGACTGCAGAGAGGTTTTTATAAGATGTTCTGAACTGCTCAAGCACTACAAACTGAATCATAAGCATAGTGGAAGGGTACATTTACATCCATGTATGTATTCAAGCTGTGCATGTCGATTCAAGAGCTGGAATGCTTTGCAAAGTCACTTAAGAAATCACCCTGTCCAACTAGGATCCCTGCATTAAAGACTTAAGTGAGGTTGTAATGATTATGATGAAATTATGAGAATCTGTATCTGGACTGTACTAAAATTTGCCTTAATATTTCATTTCCTTTTTAATAGATCAATGCAGAGTTTCACAGACTCTTACTCTTCATTAGGAGTTCATGGCCCAGTTAGAGGTCCAGACAAGCCACCTGATCAGCATTATTGGAGCCAGAGGTGGAACAACAAATCAAAGGACTGCTAACATCATGAGCACTTTGGACAAGTTAGATCCATATCACTAAAGGAAACCTTTGCTTTAAAGGAAAACTGTGTGTTAGCATACTTGCGTTGTGCATAAAATTCAAGACCGTTGTTGTCCTATATCAGACAAAAGCCATGTGACTTGAATTTAGATGTATATATATGTACAGTGTACAAATGTATACTTAACTGGTAATTCTTAGTAGGAAAATCTCTGAAAATATGCATCACTATATTAATTGATTCATTATCCGTAAAGCTTATCCTGTTCAGGGTCGTTGGGACTGGAGCCTATCCCAGCTGACATTGGGTGAGAGGCTGGGTACACCCTGGACGATTGACCAGTTCATCACAAGGCCGACACATAGAGGTAAACAATCTGGCTCACTTTCAATCCTACCTATAATCTACAGTGGCCAATTCACCTATACTGTGTGCTTTTAGACCTTGGGTGGAAGCCAAAATGCCCGGAGGGAACCCATGTAGACATGGAAAGAACATGCAAACTCTGCACAAAATTGCCGCCAAAGGTGGATTCAAAGCATCCGAAGGCCATACTGAGCTCGGGGCCAGCAGATCTAAGGGACAATGACACCAATACTGCTCGACTCTCTCTCTATTGTTGCATAGATAAGAGATCTGAACGAAGAACCGACATAGAATAGGTTGAGTTCTTATTTGCTCGTTATTTTCTCATTAAAATAGAATATGTTCTTGCAAAATGATTGTCTGCTCAGAATTAGACAAAAAATTCTCCACAGTCATTAGTTTGTTATTGTTTGTTTATTAGGGGCCAGAATTGAATATAGACAGTGAAATAAATCTTCTGAAGGCAGGTAAATTACTTTTAAGGTTAAAAAAATGAATATTTGAATTCACACCCTTTTAAAGGTTTCTAACAGTGAATATTGATATATTTAATTAATTTCAATTAATAATTTAATATGTAATTCATTTGTCTTTTTGAAAAAAAAATCCCTGACAAAATAAGACCGACAGCTACTATATTTACCCAAACAAAATGTCTTTGAATATTTTCAAAAGCGCTCTACAAATCTCAAATGTTTTATTATATGATCATTTTAGTCCTGTATGATTTGGCATGTCATTGATTTAAGGCAAGCAATGTACGTCGAAGACGATGGATTGAATTTTGGGAAATCCTAATTAAACAAGCTTGTATTGTTCTAGCCTGAAGACCTTCATCTTAGGAGAGAGGTTGTCCTGAAAACTCCCATTATCTTCTTGGGAGAAGAACCTGATGACTAATCAAGGAGTAGGTAAGTTGCAACTACAATAAGGATATCAATATCTCAGCACATCTCATCATGTAGAGAAATTTTAAATTATCTTGGATTTTGGATGTTTCCCAGCAGTAAGGCCTCTCACATTCTTTTGCTAATTGATAAGAACGATTGCTTTATTAGCTGTAAAAAATGGAAAACGTATGCTTTTTGAGAATTATTTTGTCTTGACAATCAGGTAGTCAAACCTCGCCATATTACCTTTGGTTATTTTATGTGTTTTTGTTTATATATTTGTGCTTTACCATCAATTTAAAGCAATGTAATACACTGCTCGAAAAATGTTGGTAACCCTTAAATCACACCAGATCTTTGTAAAGAAATCTCCGAACTTAAAATCTATCTTGATATACATAGTTTAATTTGTGAAAAATGTGAATTCAGAATTAAGAATGATCAATGGAAACTAGAACTACTGAGGGCTGGATTCTAAATAAGACCCAGAATAAGAGTGAGGAACTGAAATCACAGGTTCTGATCCTGGTGGTGTGAATTTCATCAGGGAAACAAATTTCTCTCAGTGTTGGGTTTGACATTTGACTTCCACATGCCGGAAGGAACTCCTGACAAAAACTGAATCTGCTCTTTCTTGATGACACCGAGGATAGTGTCCTGGAGGATCTCCTCACAGATCTGGATAAGAACATCAGTGAGCTCCAAGACAGTCTGTGGTTCTAATTGGTGGTATCTGATGCACCAATACATAACATCCCAGAGGCTCTCAGGTGGATCAGGTCTGGAGAACCTAAGGACCAGTCAATGGTATTGAAGACCTTCACCATCCAGGAACTGCCTACACACTGTTGCCACATGAGGCACATTTTCCTGCACCAATAGGAGCCCAGGGTCCACTGCAGCAGAGTAAGGTCTGAAATCCTGACTGCTGCAGGAATTCTCTTCTGTGAAGAGTACAGAGCACAAATGTAGAACCTGCCCATCCTGGTTCCGCCTAGTGAACTCCCAATTGCGCTGCATGGTGATGAGCAGTGAGCACAGGTCCCATTAAAGGATTTCTATCTTACGAAAAACTTTGTTATATTAGTGATGTTGCACTGATGTTTGTTTCTGACGGTTTGTTCAGAAACATGTTCACCAGTAGCTGCTGGAGCTCATTTTGTAGGACTGTTACAATGTTACTCCCCATAAAAAGGAGCAGATACTGTTCTGCATTGTTGTGTTTTACTATCCAGTCCAGCTCTCCTGGTGTTACGGTCTGCATCCTGGTATCTCCTCAACGCTCCTGAGACTGTAATAGACGAAACCACAAATCTTCTCGTTATATGGTATATATGGATGAGAGAGAGAGAGAGAGAGAAAAGCAATGATGTCAGCTATGCTAATCCACGGTCTTCCGCCTCTTCAGTGTTGTGCCGTTGCGGCAGCAGGGATCCCAGGTTGATGTTAGCAATATTAGTAAAATAACATTTAGCAGTAGCTTATGTGGAAATACTATACAATAATAATAATAATGTAATCAGTGGTCATCGAGCAGGTCCACAGCAGCAGGTGCAGCCACCAACCGTATGACATTGCTGGGTGAAAAAGCGTAAAGACTCCAGGCAAGAAGTCAAGTTAGTAAACCGCAATAATCCAGTAACATGCATAAAAGTGAGAGCGATGTATAAAGAGGGAAAGTGATAGAGGAAGAGAGAAAAGTGAAGTGCATCATGGGAGATTAGGGATCCTAGCAGTCTAAAGCTATAGCAGCATTACTAAGAGCTAGCTTATACAATCCTTAATTATAGGCTTTATCATAAAGGAAAGTTTTATTCTTACTTTTAAATGTAAAGAGGGTTTCTGCCCTGCTCATATAGGATAGATATGTTCCCTAAACCTGGTTCTGGTCAAAACAACTGCAGCAATGTTTTGGATCAGCTGGAGGGGCTTCAGAGACTTATTGGGACTACCTGCTAGTAGGGCATTACAGTAATCCAGCCTGGAAGTAACAAATGCATCAACTAACTTTTCTGCATCATTTTGCAACAGAATTTGTCTTATTTTAGAAATATTAGGCAGATGAAAAAAGCATGCGGCCTGTAGAAATGAGGACACCAGAGAAATGCAAAACTTAAGAAAAGTTAGAATTTTAAGGATGAGTTGAGAGAAGTTGTCTGTCACCACCACCCACAGACGCACAACCTTGTTGGGGTTCGTCAGCTGTTGCGTCACCTATCCACCTAGTGGCGCTTCATTTGAAACAAAACAGATGAAATACATTCATAATTGCTGGAAGCTTCCTGACTTGGCAGATCCAAATCCTTGAAGTTTAACTGAATTAATGTACCTCGCCATGCCAGTGTCTGTAATTCGAAGCAATAGGTAGAAGGACGACAAAAGCCACCTGAGGACATCGGCATTGTCTTTGAGGGTGTTGAGTGACTTAACCTCTGTTGCCTCAGCCTGCGCTCTACTGCTAGGTCTGATTTACGCTCTGAACAAAGCTTAACCCAAACCCCCTAGGTTCACCTTTGAAGTTCTCCAAAAAATAATCCTCTAGCTTGAGCCCCACAAGATGTCTCCCAAAGTACAAAATTTTCATGGAAACTTTCGAAGCTTGCAATAAGCGTGAACCGAGTATTTCTCCCACGGGCCTGTTGTTAAATCCGGTGGAGCATGTAAAAATGTAACCTTTTTTATGGGATTCAGTAGACTTTATAAATATGAACATAAGTATTCTTCAAAACTGTGCTGGCCGAAAAGGGCAAATGTGCTGCAGCTTAAGAAAACAGTCAAATACACCCAAAAATAGAAAATTAAGAAAACGTCTTATCAATTTAGCATCACCACGCTGGAAAACAATACTGCAAATACCACAAAGTATTAAGAAAAAGCACAATGGAAGTGTTGTTTTAAATGACACTTAAACCCCTGGATGCTCTTTTTTATACTTGTTGATAAAAAATAGAACGGATGTAATTCACAATCTTTTCAAATCATATTCAATCCGCTGACTCAGCTTCGCTTAACTTTTTGGGTCGTGCAGTCATGTGAGTTAGAATAAAAATTTCAACAAATTAAATGTAATGATTATCCTAACACACACAGTATCCAAAGCTGCAGTATAGGTTTATTATTCTTGCTTAGGAAAATTCTTATCCATCCCAGCACATATTGACTTATTGTGTCATGGAATAGTGTTCACATCACCTACAAAAGCTTTTCCCATCTGTCTTATACTGAGTTTGATTTCAAATTGGATGCATTTATCAAAACACAATGTGGAAAGCTTTACACAATATTGCTATAGAATTGTAGGAATATGTCTTTCTTTTAATTTTCCAAACCTTTTCCATTTAACTGTGGATGAAAGTTTAATGTCTGTTGAAATAGAGCCTCTCTTGAATGTTGAGTCTTTGTATCCTGCATGAGACAAGTTGGTGTAGAGTTAATATTCCTCAAACCATTTTTTAAAGAATGTTTTTTTAATAACAGATGAGAATTCAGTGCATATTTACCACATAGAAACGATACATTTTCCAGCATTGTCTGCATTTTTTTTGCATGTATCTCATGATGTAAACATTTTACATTTACAAAATGAAGTGAAATACATCAGATTAGAGTATTTATTTATTTTCAGGTAACTTAAATTTTCGATTGTTTAAGTTGTATCTTTTTTAAGTAAATTCAACTAGATAAACTACTTAATCTCAAACCTTATAACTAAATTGTATAGGAATAATATTTTACGTCTGGGTGAAACAAATAATTCAGTTGGAACAAGTTTCTTAGTGCTAATTTATTTTTGCATTGATGAAAACTTTAATTAAATTGTGTGTTACCAGTCAAGGTAATTTAATTAAGTTTATCCAAATTTTCACTTTTTACAGTGCTCAATACGTTTTTTGGTCCCCCTAGTGAGGAAAATATGAACTATGGGGAAGAATTAGAGAAATTCTGGCCCAAAGTCTTTTGGAGATAAAGCTCCCCCTAGTGTTGGAAATATACAACCAACCTTTCCTCATATTAAGGTCTATATGGGTATAAAATTTGAAGATGATCCATGAAATGCTTTTTGATTTATCGTGTTCTGTGTTGGATTTGTGGCGGACGAAATCGGCGATGACCAATTATTCCATAATATCCCCCAGAGGTTTTGGGAATAAAATAAGTAACTTAAAACAGGACAGTGACGTGTTGTCTAACTAGATTTAACTAAAAATCCTTGAAAGTTGTAACTGCAGACAGTGGACTTCTGTTTTTGCTTTGAGTTTAACTTTCAAGGATAATCATGACCTGAAGGAATGAGAATCTACACAAACATAGACAACTGATGTTTCTTTAATCTTAATCTTTGTGCATTGTTGCCTAAACTCAAAAACAGAATTAATCCAACTCAGAGCCTCTTTCTGGGGTCTGGAGTCTTAAACTTTGTAGCCGTCTAATCGCCCTGACATCCTCTCTGCATCTCCAGTGAGCTCCATAAACATTATGTATGCTAGTGTTCCCCGCAGATTCCTCCCCTGCCTTCTCTTTTCGTGTGCATGGAGTCATGAGCCACACACCTTAACCCCGAACACTGCTCCACACCTGTTTGCCATCAACCTGCAGCTTAAGAACCCCTGCTCTCCAACCATTCCTCGCCAGATTATATAGCTTCATACATGATAGCTAAATCATTCCCTTTGACTCTGTTTTTGCGCTATGTGATTTTTCCTAAATTTTGGAACTTTTACTGATCGCCGTCTCATCTAGGAAATTCTGTTGCCAACCTGGGGCTCCAGCTGTCACCTCGCCTCATCAGCTCAATTTTCAAGAGCCCAAACCCGAGCCAGGTCGTCCCACTCTATAGAGCAGGGGTTCTCCTTTTTTCAACAATACACCCTTGCTGGATTAGTTTTGTGACCAAATACCCCAAACGGACAATAACATTAAATGAAATAAAATACAATAAAAATAATAAATGAAAAAAAATTTAATGAAATAAAACAGATCTGTATATATTTAAAAATTGAATTTACTTAAATTACCATTAAGAAAAAAAACAATCACATGGCATTGAATCAAACCTCTTCCATTTATTTGTAATGGGAACACTGAATACAAAATATGACTAATGGTATTGTTGCATTTTTGTGAAAAAAAAAATGTATTATTGTCAAATAAGTTTAGGAAACATGCATGACATATCCACTGCAGTACCAGAGAGTACCCCTAGGGTTACCCCATTTGGCAAAGACTGCAGTACAGCCCATCAACCCTTTCAAATTAAATTCCCTTTCTAAATCCACTACCCCTCTCCGAGTCTGCATCTGGGTTCAGATTGTGACATTTACTAGACAACTATTTCACTTTCTTAACATCTTTACTTACATTTTATTAACTGATTGTGAGCAGGTAAATTCATTTTCGATATTATTTCACTATTCAATATTCTTTTCTCTTTTTTTCTTTTGGTCATTAAATAGTAAGCATTTGAGTAAAACTGTGCGGTAGTTGAACAACTGCACTAAGAACTAGATGGAAATACGTATGCTGTTAAAGCCACATTCCTTGGAGAGTTTCCAGACCTTATGTTGTGACCCAGCCGCAGGATCACATCGTATGGACGATAGTGGGCAACGTCTGGTTACTTTTCCGTTGTGTCACCTTCTAGCCTCCCACGTCCTTTCTGTGCTGGTTTGTTCGATCCCAGCAAGACTTTGTGTCAAACAGGAATGAACTTTACTCTTACACAAGTTCCGTCTGATTCCATGGTGTTTTATGAGATTGGACCATATGTGCTGTGTGGTTGGTGTCAGAGGAGTGGGCAGATGCTGTGCTGGCACTACTAAGCAGGATTAAACCCTTTTCATTTGTCCTAGAATCCTCTGCTTGGAATGCGTGGAAGCAGACTACTGTGCATCAACTGCTATTAAAATTGATGAGCCTACAGTCTTCACATTTCTTGCTGACTTTTGATTGATTGATTTTTGCACTTCTCACTCATTTTCCAAAGGCAGTATAAATCACTTGCATTCATTTGCTTTCTCTATGGTATTTATTTGAATACCCTTCTACGCAGGCAAACATGCAAACATCTTATGAGCCAAAAGAGAAAAATAAATTATTTCTTATTTAGGTCAAGGTGGTGGCCCTGATATTGTGTGTGCATCCATCTTATTTTTCACACTGCTGATTAAAAATCTTTAATACTTTTAGATATTCTTCTATTCTTTCTATTCTGCAGATAGAAAGAACAATTGCTCTAATATCAACATGTCCGGCTCACCAACCAACAGCTAGACATCAACTTATGACACAAACGCAGAGGACACTGAGTGTGTACCCTTAAACTGCACACATAGGATCAGACATTTACTGAGAGGTGCAGTGTCCCTTATTTTTTGTACTTAATCAAATAGTGATAGATATTTTCATTTCATATTTTCATTTCTAAAAAAAACACCTGCGCCACACAAAAGGGATTTTGTGTCAACAGAAAAAAAAAAAAAACGTACCACTGTAGATGATGATCAGATACTACCTACAGTCAAAACCATTATTCATAAAATAGCCATAACATTACAACCACTCACAGGCAACAAGAGTAACACTACGGCAACATTTTGTGCTCAAAGTTAATGTATTGGAAGCAGGAAATATGGGCAAGCTTAAGGTTCTTAGTTACTTTGACATGGGCAAAATTGTGATGGCCAGACGATTGGGTCAGAGACGACTGTCTATGCCTTTATAGATCAAAGCAGTTTTGGTGGCAAAAGGTTGACCTACACAATATTAGGCAGTTACTTATAATGCTATGGCTAATTGGTGTAAATGAGACGGTCCTGGACATTTAATTCTGACCTGCCTCAGCGGAGAATACCAGATGATGTACTGCTCAGCTACCTCTTTATATTATTGGCCTTAACGAAATGATTTTAGCCTTTTCATAAAATATGCATTTTGAGCAGGTATTTACCAATAGCTATAATTTATAAGCATTAAATGAATACCTTCTATAGGGCAATAGGTGTACTGATTGCTATCCTTCCCTCAAATCCCTCTCAGAGACAAATCCTCGTTTGCAGCATTTGTGGTCATTTCCTGTGATGATTTTAATGATGGCTGTCAGGATTAGTTGGGATTCTAGCTTTGCCCCTTCATCAACAACGTCATCTGTTTCCTCGAAACAGATCAGAGCTGATTGAAGCCGCTGTTAATCTGAGAAATTCAAAGTGCAAGGGCGAGGCAGTTGCTCGCTGACTAAGAGGATGGCACTGACACTGCCTTGTAATGACCACGGCATGTGGTGAGACACAGACAGTCGAGTTCGGAAAGACAAATGTCTCTCATTTCTTACACTTCCTGTGTTTGCATTCTGATCGCAATGATCATTAGAAGGGATGGAAAACTGTATATAGTTATACTGTGTTTGTACAAACATAGTACAAACATGTCTTTCTCATGACCCCAGTCATGAGAAAGACATTACCAGTGTCTTGTTAATTCATTCTACTCACACTTACATCAAATCCTACGCCATTCCAAAGATTTTCCTTTCCCTTCTACTTCAGCAGAGAGCCTCTTTTGGAATCTGGTGCAGAAGATGCACCACATCTTCTGCATCTTCAGGGCTTAAATCTGGATGTATTACTGAAACTAACAGGTGCTGCTACAGCCATGGTGGCTACCCAAATGAAGCCGATGTGCAGATACTGTAAATTCAGACACGTACTAAGACTATTAATGCATTTCAATTGTTACAGGTTTATTTCTAAGCTCTGACTTTTGTGCCACTTCATGACCCCATGCACGTTCTGCTGCTGCATGTCGTCGAAACACAATTACAAAACTCTGTTCTGATCTTTCATCCACAGCCAGTTCTCTGAAAAGCCAGTTGAACTAAACGATTTGCTGCATCCTCTCTATCTCTTTGTCATTTTTCACCCTCTCACTAGTTTTTTTCTTTTGCCTTTCCCTGAAAAACAGACCTGTGAATAATGTTTCAGGCTGACTGAATTTATCTGCCTCTCTTGTTAGACTTTTGCTGCTAAACCCTACAAAACACCCAGCTAATATACACATAAATAGTTTAGAGCAGCCTTTCTCAGCCTGGGGGTCCCGACTCCACCGGGGTCGCAAGATGATTTCAAGGGGTCACCAGATGATTGTGGAATAAATATAAATTTACATAATCAATATTAAAATACATGATTTTAACAAGGGAGTGTTTTTTTTCTGTTTCATTATTTGTCCAAAATTCATTCCATTAACTGAGTTTGTATGAGTTGAATTGTGCGCGCCTGAGATTCTGTTCAGCCACACACAGTAGAAAAAAAGGAAACGGACTCGCTCTTTGGCTCTGATGATGCTCTAGCCAGCAACCGCAGCAGGTTCGCTAGCTTTCGTAAAAAAATCGAGCGATGGCTTCACAGAAAAAGTGTTCCAACTAAAGACTTGGGTCAGCAGGAACTGTCTCAAGGTGAGTCACCTGAAATCCTGACATCAGCACCACCACTTGAGAGAGCAAGGCGTCGAGGGCGGTACCGGCAGATCTTCGATCTGTCCAGTGTCAGTGACAGAAAAGGACACGGAACGCTATTAAAAGTTACAAAATTAAACAAAGGGTCATGAAAAAACAAATAACTATTGAGATGCATGTACATTTATTCATCATATCATTCAGGAATATGGCTTGAAATCTTGAGTCGAAGCTCGTCCACAGAGGCAAAGCTGCTGTTCTCCTGTATTCAAAACTTTTTCTCTGTCACACTTGTTGACTATTGCTTCGCATAGTTGTTGTTTTTCCGCTATCTTTCCATTTCTTTAATCAGAGGAGTGTGAACTTAGAGCCAGTGTTTTATTTACAACATTTAAAGGAAGAAGAGAAAGAAATCAAAGTGAATTTCTCAGTTGATCTTTCAGTCTATCTGCTCCGCTTTTGCTTTCCGCACCCAGCGGACAGCGCTGTGTCGATCCAAACTGGATTGACACACTTTTTTTTGTCTTGTTAACACGACTAAAACCTCTACTGCCCGCTGAAACTTATATCTAATGTTTGTTCCATTTCATTCAATGTAATGTTTGTATCCACAGGTTTTATTCGGTAAAGAAAAAACTGATCCTTTGAAATAAGAGGCGTCTTTATATTCCTCCCTCTTGCACCAACAAATAACCGGTGATGACGGAAATGCGGGTTTGGAAGGTTCCGCCTAAAAAAATGCTATTTCAAAATGATTCACCTTCAATAAAATCTTGCTTTGTGAAAGTAATTTACAACAGATGGCTGGGTGTAGTTTTCTATTGAACTGATTACAGAGGCAAGATGCAATTCAACATTCAGATTCAAGGAAAACAAATATTGCTTTTTGCTGAGGTACAAATGCTGGGAGCAGAACACTCTGACTTACATTGCTTTGGGTGAAGGGATGCTGGGAAATGAAGAAATATGTGCTTTGAATGCAAATCTAGATAATATAATGTCTATCAGAGATTTAGTTTCCTAAATGTAATAATAATACCATTTTTTATATGGCACATTTTTGCAAACAAATTTGCAAAGCGCTTCACAGACTCAAACAAAATAAAATCAGTTATATTTCATATGTATAAAAGGTAAAAGGTAATTTGATTTAAAAACAGTGCTATCAGCGTGCTTCTATTAGCTGTAGTTGCATGAACAAACAATACTGTGAGCATTGTTCCTAAGTTGTTTGTTACCAAACGTACGGCACAATTTCATTTTTAATATGAATAATGATACTCAATAATCTGTGGGCAAGGTTGATGATGACAAACGATCTGGGGAATATCCTCCTGTCATTTTTCTACATCCTGTTATCATTTACAAGGCTGCAGCTGACGATAGGTGCCCAGGTCATCACAGCCATTCACATTCGTACCCTGGCTATGTAGAGTCAGCATTTAACCTATATTGCATGTTTTTTGCATATATAGGTTAAGTAGTTTTTTGTCCACAAAGATTCAACTCAGACTTTGCAACAGCAATTCTACATAATCACACCAAATGCACAATTTTATACTTGGCTGAAATGCAGAATTGGATTGAAGCTTTGGTTCCGATGAAGAAACAGTCGTGACATACCATCCAAAATTCACTAGAAAAATGTCCTCATATGGAGGCACAGGTGTGTGTCATATGGTGTACTGCTGAGAGTATGTGCAGTGACTGATTGAAAAATGTTGAATTAAAAATGTTTATCCCCTTTTCCGATCCATTTTTTCCACTTCTGTGGATTGGATCATTGTGGTAAGAGGCAAAGAGTATTCTAGATCCCTCTCACAACCAATATTCTCCAGCTCATCCTTGGGGATCATCATCAGGAGGCTTTCCTAGGCCAGGGTCAGGCATGTCCCAGTGGGACAAATGGGAAGCATGTCCAACTGAGTCCTGCTCAGTCCTGCTCAGATGCTCAAACCATCTTGCTTCCTTCGACATGAAGGAGCAGCGGCTCCACTCTGAGCTCTTTCCAGATGTCCAAGCTCTACACCTTATCTCTAATGCTGAGCCCAGCTACTCCGAGAGGGACGTTCATTGGAAAAATAAATACCTGTCATGTTTTATGTCAAAGAAAATAAGAGTAAATAAACCACATTCTCATTTGTCCATATAACAGTTTTAAATTAAAATGTTAGCTTTTGCAAAGTGCACAGAAATAATTAAATCTAGCTCAATGGAAATGAGAATTTTGAAATTGAATGACAGATGAAAATCAACAAAAATACATTGTTAAAAAGTCACACAAATAAAGTGGAAAGAAATAAGTTAAAATAAATACAAAACTTCAACTTCAAAAAGTCAATTACTCAGGTTAATTATTTTTGTAGGATGATACAAAATGAATTGGTCATGAATTTACTGATGAATTATAAACATTTGATATGTCTCTTAAAAATGTTAGTCACAAGTAAATAAAATAAGCGATGTAAATAAGGTGATGAAAGGTATGAAAAATGCAATGGAGAGTGATACATGAAAGATCCTAATGCACTGTTACTAGTTTTGAAACATCGCCCCAGGATATGTGGAACAGCAAATTAAATGTGGAGGTGTATCGACAAGAGATTATAACTTTTCTTTCATCATATTAAAAGAAAAAATAAGAAAATACAATATTGCAATGTAAAAAATAAATCCAAAGGAAATGCATCAGGTACAACCCTGCGGTTTGATGGTTCGAGAAGGAAAGGATATGCAACAGGTAATAAATGACTAATGAATTAAGGATAGAGATGGAAATTAACTAACAGTTGGAGAGAGTTTGAGGGGGAGTTCTGGGAAAGAGCAGCTGAAGCTAGGTTAAGAAAAGAAAGTATCAATTTGTAAGCAGCAGTATGGTTTCATGCCAAAAAAGAGCATTAGAGAAGCAAAGTTTTCTTTTCTTTAAGAGTGCTGATCAAGAAGGTCAGGAGGAGTGCCATCGTGTCTTTTGGGATTTAGAAAAAAGCGTACGACAGAGTGCCGAGGTAGGAATTGTGGCATTACATGAAGTCTGGAGTGACTGAGATGTATGTTACCTTGGTATAGCCTTTATATAAGAGCAGTATGAAAGTGGTGAAGTGTGCCGTAGCAGTGACGTATGGGTTCAAGCTTGTGGTGGGACTGTATCAAGGATCGGCTCTGAGCCCCTTCTTGTTTGCTATAGTGATGGACATGCTGACATGACGTCAGGTATGCGTATGCATACGAGGTAGATCGGTGAGGAAGCAAAGAGTAGAGGTAAAGAAAGTGCAGGAGTTTATCTACTTTGGGTCGACTGGTCAGAACAATGGGGAGTGTGGGAAAGAGGTGAAGAGTGGAGTGAGTCGATAAAAGTGTCAGCAATTATATGTGACAGAAAAGTATCAGCAAGAGTGAAAGGAAAGGTTTACAAGATGGTAGTGAGATCAGATCTGCTGTAAGGTTAAGATATTTTGGCTGTGAACAAAAGACAGGAGGCAAAGCTGGAGGTGGCAGATATGATGATGTTAAGATTTTCTTTGGGAGTGATGAGAATGGACATGATTAAAACAAGCATATCAGAGGGAGAGCCAAGGTGAGACATCATTGAGACAAAGTAAGAGGCCGGACTGAGATTATTTGGACACATGAAAAGGAGGGATAGTGGTTCTATTGATCGAAGGGTGCTGGAGACGGTGTAGGATAAAAAGTGGAAGACCAAAGGGGAGGTTCCTGGAAGTAGGGAGAGCGGACATCCATTTGGTTGGTGTGATAAAGGAACATGCAGCAAACAAGGCAAGATGGAAACAGATGTTCCGCTATTGCGACCCCTAAAGGGAAATCCGAAAGTGGATGACGATATTTAATTTATACTGTTAAATGTGAATATGTGTATATGTATGTTAGAACTCATTCCTTTATACAGTTTTAATTAAATGCATCTTATAACAGTTATATTGTTTTTCCGAGATATGCTAAATATTGGAAGGAATTTAGGATGACAGATGTCTTCGGTCAGAATAGTGGTTGTTGTGAGGGATACGCGCTGACTAGAGAAGAAAACAAGCGGAAGTAGACAGTGTGAAAAGAGAGCGGCTCTCAGCAGAGACCAGTAACACCTGTTAGGATTTGCATGAACAGCTGTCCCAGTGGCAACCTCTGGGGCAGCCGGAGCCTGCAGGCTTCTGGAAGTGGAGTGCAGTTCCGTTGTGACCATCTATAAAATATGCACTGTTGAGTCTGATAGAGCAGAATACACCCTGTAAAACAGGTGTGGGAAGAATCCTGAAGTTATAATTCCAGCGTTGAACATTACTGGCCCTCATTTTCATGATTGATTTCAATCACAGCTGCTGCTTGCTGCTGGATAGCTGCTATTCTGAGATTCTGATTGTCATAGTTTTATGTCCATGCTCTTGTGAGTGCAAATATTTCACCGCTGACAGTTACGGAGAGAAATAATTAAAATGTTATGCTGCTGGATTTGTTAAGAAGAATTATTTCATTGGAAATATTTTATGAACTATTATCAGAGATCTGTCTCTGAAATGTCACTGTAGTGAAAGTTTGGCCCAGTCAGTAGAGCAGTTTTAATGAAGACAGATTGGAGGGCTTGTGAGCTTGAGTTTTAATTATATTCTTTTTAGAGCCATTCAGAGGTAGACTTACTCTTCAGCTTGGCAATATTGTCTTGCTGTATGACACCGTTGCGCATGAGTCAAGACTGATGACCTCACATTCTCTTTCAGCATTAACTGGTAGGGAGCCAAATTGATGTTTCTTTCAATGATTAATGATTGCTTTATAGTTGCAGTTTTGTTTCAATGCT
Organism: Lophius americanus; assembly: GCA_037951165.1. Lineage (NCBI taxonomy): Eukaryota > Metazoa > Chordata > Actinopteri > Lophiiformes > Lophiidae > Lophius > Lophius americanus. Next base: position 3,450,215 of record JBBDHG010000190.1, on the reverse strand, counting down.
GTTTGGAGAGCAAGTCTTTCAACTGTAACAGTTCCCAAGAGAGATGATAAACATTTAATGCTGATGGTAATTTGCTGAAAGAGAATAATTTAATTGGAAATACATTAAATATCACCAACTTTAAGTAATTCAACTGCAGGGGACTCATCCTACTGTACAATGTTTGAAGGGGCTTGAAAGCAATTTGCATATTTTTAGTAATTACTGCACACCCTTTTTTCTAAATTCGATCCAACTCTCCAGAGTTAATTGGATTTTTTTCACATTTGAACCCTATGAAAACCAAGACAAAAATCCCAGCAAATGCTTATCATATGGAGAAGTACGTCATCACCTCCACCCTGAAGCTTTATCTGAAAATCAGCAGCTTCTGTGATCCTTTCACTAGTTAGTTACTACGTGTTAGAAATAGTGAGAATGACTACCGACGTTCTTGCCAAACCCCCACATGAAGTACTCACATAATTACGTTGTATGGAAGCGAAGAAGTGTTCATATTTCAATAGGTCTCTATAGTGATTTATTTGATGATGCTATTGGCTTTTACCAGCTCCTTTCTATTCCAACCTCTACATTCTCCCCTCAGTCTCCTCCCTGAATACTGCAACTCACTCTGACCCACAATGTGTGACTCACCAATTACATATGACTCCATAATCCTAATCCATTCATTGCAAACTGCCCTGAAGTGTTTTTTGTTTGTTTTTTCTTCCTCAGAGTTGATATCTGTTCCCTCCTCATTGTTTTAATTCCCTAGGGTTATATTACTATTCCTGTCATGTTTAATATTTGCATTTTTATATTTATTTGAGTTGGTCCCATATTCATTCCAGTATGTATGGGATATCTAAAACTTCTTTGTATTCCATGTAAATGCACGTGTGTTTCAGTATGTGGATTTGAGTCAAAGCCAGAGAGAATAAGTCTGCTACAATGGCGGCTTCTTGTTCCCTTGTCGAGGCTCAATCAGGTATGACTTGGTGAATAAAAGCTTGGAGGACAAATGGAATTCACAGTGAGCCGTCATGCTGATAAGCTTGTCATCTTCTTCTCCTATAATTGTCTTTCCCTATCTCAGCATGTCAGCAGAGCTGGGGCTGAAATATGTAGCGTTAAGTTCATGTCCCCCTGTGAAAGAAGTATTTTTTAAAAGATGATGGGAGATATACCTCGTACAAAAATAATAATGCATGATGCATTTATTTAATTTGCATATTATGGTCACCTTTCAAGCATTTTTTTTTTTTTATCATGATGAGTCATGTGTTTAAGTAAAGTAACCGTTAAGGGTAACAATTAACCTTTAAAATAGCCTAAGGTTAAATTATTTGATTAAATCAAATCAATGACATTTTTGGAAGAAGGAAATAGGTGAGAGCTATGAATTGATCTATCCCACTGTTTTAGGACAAGGTCTTATCTTTGCCATAGTCCAGAGACTTTGCCAGCGTTGGCATCTGTTGATGTTCCTAAAGTATAGATGAAGAAGGAAGGGTGTTGATGAAATGCTGAGATTACAGTTAAACCTGATATGAATAGTTTAACATCCATCCAGAAGGTTTCTAAATCACTCGGCTGGTCTCAGGGTAATAGGGATAAAAAAGACTAGTAGACATAATAGTATTTTCATTGGCCAAATGTTTAGTATTTGTGTGTGCTTCATATTTTTTAATTAATCTATAATCATTTCAATATTAGATTATTTTGGATTGATAATCTTGTGTTGACGTGTGCTGGTGCTGCTCTTCTGGTTTGGGTCATTCACATATGCTGACATAGTGAGGGAAATGATGACAGGTAAGTGTTTTTGTATGAAGGAGGGGTAAAATTATTTTGTGACTCAACACTGCTGATTTGAGGTGAAATACAAGTTAACAGATCGATCATTCAGGTTGAAAGTTTCTCTTTTCTACATTGATGAAGGTCAACCACGGCGAAACTATTTTTTTTTTGGATCAAGAGTTTTTTAAAAGTGAACTAAGTGAATGATCTCCGCGAGTGCCCCTTTCAAGTGAGTCCCGAACCTCCTCCAAAACGGGGCCAAAGATGGCAAAAGCTTCACTGTAAAAAAACACATTATTTTTATATAAAGATATACATCTGATTCAGTGTTAGGAGACAGGTTTGATTACACTCGCTGACAGCTTCATAATTCATTTGTGAAATATATTTTTTTTAGGTTGCTGATTTTTGTAAAATTGCTGCAGTGTTGTTATTTACATTGATGTCACATTTTAACCACCTGTCTAATACAGTGTACTTGCCACCATAAGAGGTTTGACGATCAAAAAAAATGACTCTGTGATAGAATTCTCATAATGGTGTGCACAATATAGTTCCTATCAGCAGTTGAGAGTTGTCCGCATGGGCACTCTTACTGGTCTGAGGTGGTGCATCTCCATATTTCCAAACCTTCCTGAATACACGTGTTGGTTGAAGTCTTCCAGGGTTTAAGCTAGGTGGCTACATGACAATTTATCACGTGAAATGTAAGCCCATGCTGAGTTGTGTGCTACTTGTCCTATTACGTGAAAAACATCCTCCTGTAATGACCAATTTGCCACAGACAGTACATCCATATTTTTTAAATTTGTTTTTGTTTTAATTTAATGTTTTTCATTTTTTAATGTTTACATTTTACACTATGATATCTAAAAAGCATCATATCAAATTTGCTATGGTGACTGAAGCCGACATTGACAATCCCTGAAATGACCGACCTTGAATTGAACCCAAACATAAATTCTGTGATATTAGTCTTAACCTGGCCCGGCCCCATTGAACATTCTCTACTGCAATCAGATAGCACCCAACAAGACCTCACATCACAACTGCCAAACTTGCAACACATCAATTTCAGGATAAAATATTAAATTACTGACTTATATATCCCATCCAAGAACAAATGTCATGGTACTAGAGCAATCAATATTGCTCTGACTTCGTAACCATATACTCATTTTCTAAACATCAACTTTTCCGTCAATCCTTCAATCTATTTTCTCTAACCCATTATACAGTGTAGGGTTTCAGAGGTGCTGGGGCCTATCCATAGAGGGAGGGTACACCCTTTACAAGTTACCAGTTCAACAAAATACATGTTGCTATGAAGTGCCAGGAAACCGGCACTTTAATGAGTTTCATCTTTCTCCCTGTCAACTATTTTAAAAGGTTATAGCCCAGGTCAGTCAGCTTTAAGATTCCTCCAATACTTCTGATAGTGAAGGAATGGCATATGGGGCCACCACGCAGAAACCATTCACATTGAACTCCATATACGTGGAGTTCATTCAAATGCATATGCATTTTCTTACATTTAAAAAAGCATAATAATGAGGCATTTTCTGTCACAAGATAGCCATTGGGTTCCATGACCAATGGCGACAACAAAAGCCATATCACATATGACTGATCGGGCTTTGCAGCAGTGCAGCAGTTGTCCACTTAGCAGAAGGTCTGTGGACTCATCCCCAGTCATAATAAATTAAAATAAATTCTTTATTCGTCACATACAGCCATGACAACATAGTGAAATTCTTTCTCTGCGTTGGAGCTACACTTGAGAGAGGAGCGGGCTGCCCCATAGAGGCACTTGGGTAGCTCTGTTTCGGGGTCTTGTGACCCCACGACATGTAGATCCTGGTGGGACTCGAACCGGTCACCTTCCGATCTTCCGATTGGGAGACGGCCGCTCTGCCCTCTGAGCTACAGCCACCCAGCCATCCCCTCACTTTATGTGTCCAAGTGTTATTCAGGAAGATACTGAAGCTCAATTGCAACTCAATAGAATGGCTATTGCTCCATTCATGTTGAGCAGGGGGCATTGCATAGTCGCCTCTACCACAGTTGAATGGCTGAAGACTGGATTGTGTGTGAAGTGCTTTGAATGGGTGGTCAAATTAAAAAAGGTGCTTCACAAGCGTAGTCCATATGGCCCAACTTTGTCCCTGGCTACAGATTTGGCATTTGTATGCAGATATCTGTTTACAGTCTGTCAAAGGGTAAAGACCTTCTAAGAACCATTGAAAGGTGAAGCGATGTAGGAGTTATTTAATTTTCAAAAGGTCAGTGACTGATTACACTGACCACTCCCCACAGAGTGGAGGAAACCTCTCACTCTCTCTGACCTTTCGCTTTCTTGCTTTCAACTGGTCTCTCTGAGGTCTTTTTTCTCTTACACTCTGCCTGGTTGCATCACGCCTAGATGTTACCCCCCATGTACTTTGCAATAGAGCTGTGTTCATATGATGGCTTGTGATCTCATGATGAAATGAATCCAAAATGTCTCCACTCTGTTTGTGCCTGGGATGCCTCTCTCTTTCAGTAACTCTCTTGGCTCAGTGTTACAGCCTTATTGGTGGTGATGATAATGGCTCACAGCTGTGCATCATCAGAGTATAATCATTACCCCTGGAATCTCTGCTAAAACAGATGCCCCACCTGATAATTCTTGACAAGGCCTTTCTAATATCCGCAACATATTGTCACTGTCAGAGCGAGGTGTATTCCAAGCTGCTGTTTTTACAGCAGCTTTTTACAGAGTAGAGCAGCCGTCTCCCAATCGAAAAGACCGGAAGGGGGCCAGGTTGAATCCCAGCAGGGTTTACTTGTCTTAAGGTCCTTGCGCAAGACCCTGAAACCCTAGGTCCCTGTGCGCTTCAAAGGGATTGCCCACTGCTCCCTCAGAGATGGGTCAAATGCAGAGAAATGATGATATCAGGGTTTGGGTTAAAAAATGTGTGCATTAATTACATGACCTTTGCTCTATATAGTCTCAAACAAATTCATTTAATGTACATTATATATTATGGTTATACAGAATGAAAAAAAAAACATGACAAAAAAATAGATAAGAAAAGATAAACAAGTGTTTTCCCAAATGTAATGTTTCCAAAACTTAATGAACTAACTAATAACAGAATACTGCAGTCTTGAGGTCTTTAGTGTAGTTCCACTCCTTTCCATTCGTTTCGCTAAATCTGGAGAGACCCTTTTGCTGCAGAGAGCCAGCTGCACACATGATGCATGGACACCAGCTTCTGGCAGCAATCCTGAAGAGTCTTATTCCTCATGGACAGGGGCGCTGTTTCTATGAATTTTTCTGTTTTTTAATGCTGCAACTGCGTTCTTCAAATCCTACCAGAAAGACATCTGTGACAGCCACTGGTTAATTTTCCTCGTTACTTTTCCTTTTATAGTTTCTTCAAAGTACACCAAGGCTGAAACCAAGCCTTTGTAGACTTTGAGGTATGTGTGATTACTGTCCTTTTGAGCTGTTTGATGATGCCACCTTCCTTACAGGTAGCCTTTCTTATAAAGAAGGTGGGTTTACACGAGCAGTCACTGGGCGTCCGTGAGTGAGGCATGAGGTTCTGCTACACATATCTAACAAATTGCATCAATTAAATTACTTTTTGAGAATTGTTAACAGTGTACCCCGCCCACTGTCAGCTGTAATAGGCTCCGGCCCACAAGTGGTCCCTGAACAAATTAAACAGTTAGAGAAATTGGATGGTTGTGTTGTCAGTAATTTGTTTTTGTGTGTGAACCAAAGAGGTGAAGTGCATGGGTTACCAATGTCTTTGATAATTTATGTTGCTACAAAGTCACGCAGATCACAAAGGCTGCTTTTTTCTTTGAGAAAATAAGACGTATTTGTACATGTTCCACGGTGAAATGAAACCTTCTTGTAGTATTATTGCAAAAATTCTTCTTATGAGAATATCTCAGTTTCCATGTCCTTCCCTTTCTTGTCCAACCATTCTCTATATGAATATCACCATGGTCTTAGTCCCTGAGCAGAGTTTACACAGAGTCCCTCTGGGTGAGACATTTCCTTTCAATGCCACAAACTAAAAATAACCCTACAAGAGCATTTTACCAATGTACTGGCCTTAGAATTGGAGCGGGTCCCTACCTGCAACTGACTGCTCCCAAACATTGAGGGGGAGTTAACCGCAGAGGACAAATGTCAACATGGGGGTAATATGTCTTTGACCCAGTCATGCACAATAAATGAGATTACAGTGTGATTACTTTAGATTAAAAAAATTATTAAATGTACTCAATCATAAATTTGCTACAGCAGAAACTCAGTCTGAGGGCCATTTGTTACAAAGAAAGCATCAGTGTTGGTTGGAAACATACTGTAGTTCAATGATAAGGTACTAAAATAAGCACAGTGCTGCGGAAAACGATTAGACACACTCCTGGTTGATTGTATTTTTGTGTATAAATCATAGTAACCTTTGTTAGATCTTCAAATATTTAACATTAAGCAAGAGCAATCTGAGAAAACACAAAATACAGGCATCTAATGTTAATTTTGATTTTACAAGGAGAAAGGTTTATCCGATATTTAAAATATCTAAAGAAGTATTAACTCTCCTGGACTTGTGCCACTTTCAGCAGCAACAACAGCAAATCAGAATTCGAAAAAAACGTTTATTGCCAAAGTAAGTTACACCTACGTGGAATTTGACCTGGTATCTTTATAGAAAAGAAAGTAGTCACAAAAATCTAGGCGTTAATAAAAAAAAGGGAAAAAAGGAAAAACTAACATCAACTATGAATATAAAATATCTAATAGAGGCAGGTACACATACGTACATACGTGTGCCTATATATATATATATATATACGCACGTACACAAGCATGCTCACATGCATGTACATATACATGCCTACATGCATAAGAAAGTGACAGTGCAGTTCTGCAGCAAAAGAGTAAAGGTGCAATTGTCAGATGTGATTTTCTGAACTCAGTATCTGGTAAGCAAGTGCATGTTTAGCCGCTTGCACGTTGGCCTGCAGATGAATGTAAACATCGACCAGAATGAATGAAGTGAAGTCACCCGATGATTAAAAGGGGTTAAAGCCGATGAAAAAAGTTTCCAGATCAGGACAGCAATGCTGTTTGATCAGTGTCACGTCATTGCACCAGCCACTGTTTGTATAGAAACATATTCCCCTACCTTTTTACTTGCCTGAAATCTCCATATGGCGTTCCGCTCTGAGGAATTGGAAGCTTGCGGGCTGCATTATCACTCCACACAGCCAGTTTTCCCTGAGGCATAGGAAAGAAGATAAAGAAGTTTCTACTTCTGCCAACACGTAGCTGAAGCTCATCCATTTTTTTTGCAAAGTGAGCGCACGTTGGAAAGAAATAATCCTGCAAGGTCTCACTGCATGTGTAATGATAAGTGTACCTTTGACTAAGATATCCAATTAATCCAAAGTTGAGAGTTCCCGGTATTGTCACAAAAAAGAGACATAACAAACAAAACTAGTCACAATAAGTGTGTATCCTCGAAAAGTCCGCGATCCCCTTCGTTGCACACGCATTCCCCCTGATTGAACTCCTCAAAATAAATGTAAAGTTCTGTCCACAGTATTTATTTTGCAAAAAGCTCACCCTCGTGAGTAAAATATGGAATATTACAGTAAAAGCACAATGTATAATAGATAGATCCACTCGAGTTAATTCAAATGCATCAAAATCTGACCAACGATTAGAGGATTTGTCAGAAAAACAGTGTTTTGCATAAAAAGCTCCCTCTAGTGAGTAAAACATTAACAACTAGAGTAAAACACGACATATACAAGATAGATCTGTTCAATTTTATTCGTAGGTATGACATTTTGACTTTATGAAAAAGTTCAAGTTCAGCTCAGTCAGAAAACTCACGTTACCTGTGTAAATTAGTGTTGTAGCAAAGCATGACGATTGGCGTCCAGGCTCCTATCTCATCATTCCCTGCAGATATATTTACAGTAAGATTTTTCGTAAATGATGAGCAAATATTTTATCCCCCAGTCAGAGCCTCTAGCTGGATGTTGGTGGTGGGGGTTTAATGAGCAGGTAGTAATGCTGATGCAGGGCAGTTGCGGCGTGAGAAGAGCAAAGGAGAGAGATGGGAAATTTGTGGAGGGTGTGGTTTGTCATGTGAGTATAGCGCTGCAGCTCGAGTTGACTGCCAGAACAAGCTCACAGGCGTCGCTCCATTTATGTTCAAAAAACAGTGTTTCATAAAAAGCTCCCCCTAGTGAGTAAAATATGACCTACTTCTAAACAATGATTTATAGAAGAAAGAAATCCTGGACTTGATTCATATGCACTAGGTTTGTACTAAATAGGACTAGCAGTTGAAAAATGATATCCGGAAAACCTTTGAAGATAAAACTCCCCCTAGGGTACATATATACACATATACATATATACAACCAACTTTTCTCAAAATCAATGCAGTTCTTCATCGCCCTAAGATCTACTTAGGTAATAATTTGAAAATGTTCCTGAAAATTTTTTTGATTTATGTCAGGAAAAAAGTGTATTTCATTTAAAAAAAAAACTCCCCTAAGTGAGTTAAATAAAAACCACTTGAGTAAAATACAATATTTACAAGATAGTCAATTCACATTCACACATTCACACCAAATTTGGCCTAATTAGAATCACTGGCTAGGAAGTTAGATCTGAAAAACAGTTTTTCATAAAAAGCTCCCCCCAGTGAGTAAAAATTGCATCAAAGTAAATCAAAACATATACAAGATACATTTTCCTCTAATTGAAACATATGCACCAGGTTTCGACTAAATCAGACAAACTGTTGAGAAGTTATGACAAGGCGTGACAATTTTACAGATAAAACTCCCCCTACTGCTAGTAAAATGAAAATGAAACTTTCTCAAAAACGCTCCAGTGTTTCCTTGTACTATGGTCTATAGGTGTCTAAATTTTGAAAATCATCCTTGATATAGTTATCGGGCTAACACGAAGGATCTGCCGTGGACACTGTGGCGGCGCACACGGTGGTGATGATGACGATTCACTTATATCCACGACTTTTCAGGGATATAACACGATAACAGAACATCACAAGGTGAACCAACACCCTGAGGCAGCAATCCGCAGCGCCATCTTGTCAGCCACAAAATAATAACTGGAGATCAGTCTTTGACAATGTTCTGATGGGATTTTGTCCCACTGTTTTTTGTTTTTTTTACAGATTTACTAGTGCGGCATCATTTGAAGATTTGTGAGCATGAACTGCTATTTTCAGGTCCAAACAAGCATTTCTATGTTGTTGGGGTCCTGAGTTAGACTAGACCGATCTAGAACATTAGCTTTATTGATTTTGAGCCATTCAGAGATGGAGTCAGACGCTCTTCTGCTGGGAATTATTGTCTTGTTGTGCTTGAGCTTTGACTCAAAAGTAATGATTTTACATTCACCTTCACAATTATCGAACAGGAAGTAGAAGCTATATTTCCCCATAAATTATGACAAATCACCCTGAAGTAGCAAAGCATCTTCACAACATCAAACTGCTAGCTCCCTGCTTGACAGGTGGGACAGTGTTCTTTTTGTGCCCCCGGCTGTGTTGCAGAAACTTTGACCGTTGTTGAGGTGAGAGGCCTGCAGGCCTGAATGAGTCCTTGACATGCACTTAGAGGAATTTTGGATTATTCAACACTTTTGGGAAGGATCACTATTAAAACAAGTCTTCTTCATTCCTAGATAATGGTCTTACTGTGGATTTGGAAGTCCAAAAGCCTTATAGGTAGCTTTTTAACCCCTCCCAGACTGAAGGGAAGGATAATCCAGTGACTTTCTTGTGGAATTTCGGTTTAGGTTGTTTAATTACCTTAGCCTCTAATTGTGGAGAAGCTTTTTCCGAACAGACGCCCCTGTGGTATTAGATTATCTATTTGGTTAAATAAATGCAATGCATTTAAAACTTGCATTTTGGGTTCACATCAGATAACCTTGAAATTAAATTAATTTTGAATTTCTGACACAGTTTAGTTTGAGATACCAGGATTGGGTCTTACACTTTTTCATAGCAGTGCAGTTTTTCCTTCACATGGGCAATGGGCATAGTGTTTATGAGTACTCATTTAACAGCAATCCAGCAATATCCTCTTCTTCATCTTTCGAATGTTACCTTTCAGAGCTGCCACAGCAGATCATCTGTTTCCGTGGAAATTAGTTTCATGTTCTGCGTATTGATTTGGCAAAGGTTTTCCGCCCGATGCCCTTCCTGATGCAACCTTTTCCATTTATCCAGGCTTGGGACTGGCACTACAAGTAGACTGACTTGTGACCCATCGTGGCTGGGTTGCTAGATATCAGTATATGGGACATTTAATAAAATGGATCACAGAGAGCATTGCCCTATTGTTGTAATCTACTCAAACTATGCACAATAAAATCACAGAGTGTAAAACAAATACAATAGATTTAAAGGGAACATCACAAACTCCATCCTGTATCCACCAAATACAAACTCAGGTGAGGTTAACAGATTTTTGTGTGCCTATTAGGATCAGGAGAGGTCAAGTCAAGGTTAACAAATTATCTGTCTTATATTGATGAAAATGTGTCGGTGGCAAATGAGAGGTCAGAGGTTTGCAAACTAAAAGTGAGGATAGGTGGGGAGCAGGACCCTTCGTCTGCTCCCCGGAAGCCCACTTGCTACCACAAATTAAATTCATATTTGCAAAGTGTCATGAGCTCTGAGACCAATTAGGATCAAGGCTGCAGGGCATCAGTGGATATTCCGGTGCTGCACCTGAAGAGCAGGCTTCAAGTTAGAGTTTAACAACATAAAAAACAAGTGCATTCACATGAACACGCACACACACATACAAAGAAATGTTATATATTGCATCGTATATACATTATGCATGTTTCATAATGAGGTGAAATGTTTCACTTGAGCCTGTTTTCCACCCATATGTGACCATTGTTATTGTGATTCTTTTTCAATGCGGCAGTTCATGCATTATTTCAAAGAAACCATATTATTAATTCAACCCTGACTATGCTTCACTGGTTGTGATATTGATCACATGATATAAGATCAAATTGCTGTTTCAAACACATTGCAGATGGAAGAAATGCTATCCATCGGGAGTACTTGAGCTGATTTCTCCTGTTGAAGTGCTGTATCACATTTCACAGTGTATGTGCATGTTGTGGCCTAAAACAGAAAGAAGATAATGATTGAATGACCTTGTCTCCTAATTTTGAGTAAACTTGCTCTTTTCAGAAATCGGAAATGCTGCATTGGTATAAAGTACTGTGATATTCGGAAGAAAAAATTATGGTAAAGCTAAATTAAATTAATTTCAAGACAATAAAAATGTTAATGAGGTTTTTTTTAGTGTCTAAAATGAAAAATAATTTTCTCAGGAATTTTTCAATGAGAAAGATAATCACAGTTAAGCATCTAACTTTGTCTTAATAATATATTCCAGTAAATGTTGAGCTCAAAATTAAAAATTAAAAATTAAAATCATCATTAAAATCAATCAATTTCTTTCGTCTCTGAAAACATTTTTTGCAGTCTATAAAATACACACAGTGAAATATGTAAGAATATGCTGCGTTCTCTCGAACCTGACTGAAATTGAAAGCATACAGCATGAGCCCTAACCCATTGGAGCTATGTTAACATGAAGCAGCTACAGAGTTAGTTTTACTTGTTTTAATAAAAAACAGTTTTCCGTGTCTTCATGTATTACACTGTCTGGAGATGTGGGATACAACGTGGCATAAGGAGTAGCTCTGTTGCTTCAAATCAAGAAAGTCCTGCATACAAATCCTCCAAGGGAACATACAGAAAATGGGTTCATGAATATTTGAACAAATTGTGTCTTACTGAGAGCTTTTTGAATTTTGATTCTGATTTCTCATGATTTGGCTCAAGGTATGTGACAAAAAGGGAGACCAGATATAGTCAGTAAATGAATGAAGAATTTAAAGTAATCTAAGAAAAAATACAGTATAGGGTGTGTCTGGCAGCAGGGGCAGATCTAGTGGGATGGAATAGTCCAGTTCTGGGCCATTCCCCACTGTACATGCACATGCCTGTATGAACTCCTACAACGTCTGGGCATGCTCCTGATGAGACGACGGACGCTCTCCTGCGGGATCTCCCCGAGACCGGCATCAAGTCATCAATCAAATCTTGGACAGTCTTTCTTGCGACGTGGCGGCGGTGGATGCGATGATACAAGATATTCCGGAGCTGGGATTGATATGGAGTTGCAATGTGATAATTATGTGTTCTCTTTATTTTTGGAGTATTGTACATAATCATAATACCAGTCATTTTTACAGGGTTATAACTTACAGCTGTGTGCTCTATCCTCCACTGGGGCCAGAGCTGTTGTTTCTTTCGAAATGCATTTCGGGTTACGTGACTGCCTCAAGTTTGAACAAGTCAGTACCGATGCAGACTAGACAAAAAGTGAGGAGCAAGTCCATTTCAAGGGTACTTGATCAATGTGAACCTGAGAATTGGAACATTGGATGGTAAATACTACTATAGACATTCCTGGGTCATGGTAGACCTGGAAGTGCTGTAAAGCCAATATGAACACCAGTGCTTCCTAAACTACCACTGAGTAATTCAGCTGGTAGGAATTGAACCTCTTAGAAAAGAGACTAACTGGACATTCAATACCTTGTTTGTCGGCTGAAGGAGTAGGACAGGTCAGGTCTAATATGGCTTGCATGCAAGTGTAGACTGAAAGGCTGATCGAGATGAGGGGCTAACAGAACTGGAGCGGAACACAATAAAGCTTTGATGATAACAAAAGCTTCCTGAAAAGAGGTAGACTGAATTAATTTTGATTTTCCCTTCAGTAAGTTAATCACAGGAGCCACCATAGTTGTGAAGTTATGGCAAGAATAATGCTACTAATCAACCAAATCCAGAAATCTCATTAGGTCTTTGTTAGTGTTGGGAACACAAGAAACTTATCAATACCTGAAAGTTTGACATCAACCGGTCACACCCGAACCTTAACCAGGACCGAAGCAAGGTAAGTCACAGTGGCAATACACACATTAAACCCAATTTCCGGTAAAATTTCCAGTTGCTAGTCGTTAAAACAAGCTTGACCTCAACTTAAATGATTTTCCCAGGTATCAATATATTTCAGAAAATCATCTAAATATACAGCACAACCTTGAAGTCCATTAATGACCATATTCATAAGCTGCTGAAATGTAGCTTGTACATTACATCCAAATCCCATGACTGTATAAGAGAATAGACCAGATGGTGTGATGAAAGCCGATATTTCTTGAGCTTGTGGACTTAATGGCACCTGCCAGTTCCCCTTTAGAAGATCAAATTTACTAACATACTTTGCTGAACCAGCTTAGTCAATAGAGTTCTTGACAAGTGGCATGGAAAGGATTCTGGCTCTGTTATGCAATTGACCTAACATAAATCTGTGTAGAATCAGGGTGATTTGTGTGCTTTTTGGACCACAAACATGGAAAAGCTCCAACTAGAAGATAAGGGTACAGCTTTATTCTTATCAAGCATGTATTTCACCAGCAATTATTTTTTGCTTCTCTTCATACACGTAAAGAGCGCGTGAGCGCATGAACCACATTGACACACAAAGACAAAAAATACAAGATCAGTGTTTAGGGCCTTCCTAGAGGTTAAAAAAGCTGAATAGCTCAGCCGCTACAACACCCAGCTGAAACAGTTCCAATGCACTTTTGGCTTTGTGCGACCAAGATTTGGATTACCTTACATTGACATGTTAGGCATGTCTTGATATAAACTGTGAACACACGCTTAAGACGTGGCCAGAAGAAGTAACACAAATTATGACATATGTTTTGTTAATGCTAAAATGCCCTGTCTGATCATGACCTGCACTATGTTCATGATCAGGCCATAAGATTGCCTCAACACTTCATTACGATACTTGGTAGGCACTACAACCCCCATTTTTCCAGAATCTGGTTCAAGGCCAGAAAGGATAATAGTGACTAAAATGCAAATTTAAATTAAGAAAAATCATTTGATTTGATCTTTTTTCTCTAGTTGTCATTACTGTCTTTTGGTGAATATACTTGTATTACTGTTTGATAATAATAAACAATATTTACTGAATTTACTCTATTATACACGGTTCATGAATACAGGACAACAATGTGAATTGCGTTCTCTGTATTTGAGCAGGGGCAGCACCTGTAAAGTCCATAGGGTTTTGTTCAAGGACCCCTGGAGATGCACACTGCAAGTGTAGTCCTGGAATCGACCCAAGGATCTTCAGATTGGTCGGTCAACCATTCTACCTCAGAATTCGAAGGAGTTCGACAGCTTCTGTAAGGAGTATCAGATAACCTTCATGAATTCTCAAACCTCATCATGCACTTCAGACGGAGACTCGGGGCTGTTGTTGTGGCAGAATGGACCTGCATAAAATATCAAACTAAGGGTGCCAATAATTGTGACAAACACTTTTTACATAAATATATTTCAATCACAGAAGACAAATAATAAAGTAAAGATGAAATAATTTATTAAGACAGATGATGTGAGATATTTAGTCTACTTTAGTCTATTAGGTAGTCCAGTTTTGGCCCTCATACCTATTTGGGGAAATCGCCATGGAAGGGTTTCTACAATGAGGAACAGCAGGCAATTTCCCCTCTTTGGTGTCTGAATTCTGGAGGTGGCGGCTGATGAGTCTACTGAGGCTGTGAATGATGGGGCTGATGGAACTGCGTGGACGATAGGGGGATAAGAGGGGGGATGGTGTGCAAACCACCATGAAAGAAATATATGAATGGAGGGAGTCCTATTTAAATACAACAGCCTATGGTGATGGGTTAAGCAGGCAGGTGTGACACAGTGATTGGATGATGAGACTACCGGAATGAGTACAGCTGATATATATTTTTGCCCCAGACCCTGAGTCAGAATAAAGTCATTCTGATTCTGATTAAGCTGGTAATGGAGACTGAGCATCTGTGAAAGGTGAGTATAATTGAGTGGTATGAGCAGTAACTGTGGCCCAAACGTGAAAGGAGATGTCTGATTTAAATTCTGTTAGATCTCCATTTTGTTTTATCTCAAGAGTGTAGATTTATTTTTCTTTTAATTTATTTTGGTACCTGAACAAAAGGTTAGAATTTCCTTTATAATTGGAATCAAAGATCATGTGCACAGACAATAAAGACACTTACCTCATTTGCATCTCATTTCACTCTTTCATCTAGAGAGCTCTGTAAATACCAGTGGCATATCAAGTATACAAAATCTTTACTTGAGGAAAAGTAACAAATCCCCCACCATAAAATGCTTCTCTCCAAGTAAAAGACCTGCCTTCAAAACCTCAGTAAAACTATAAATTGTACAGTGACACGGGCCTTCTCGGTTTTTTATTATATGATATGGGATTAATATTCCTGCTGCATTATTAATTTTAATCCAACAGGGTTGTCAAATTGTTTATTTAACTTCAGAAGTAGGAGGATATCATCAACGAACGGAGAACCCCTAATGCTTCAATTGGAGATTCCAGAAATGTTTGGAAAATTGTAGTCTGAAAAATAACTAGTAACTACAGCTGTCAGGGAAATGTAGTGGAGAAGAATGTACAATATTAGCTTCTGAAATATAATAGAAGTATAAAGTGTACTGTAATGTGTACTTAACTACAGTATTTGAGTAAACGTACTTCATAAATATCTACCACTGATAACTACCCAAATATATATTCTTAAACAGCTGGGAAAGATTTAACTCAAATTAGTAACTTTTACCAAAATCTAATATGTTCAGTAAATTCCAGAGGCTTCTTTTAGAATTTATTTTTAGTTTGATTTGTTTACTATTTATAAGATAAATTAAATAACACAAAAATCTATCCTTCACCTATGCTCTTTAGTGAATGTAGATTAACATGAAGAAGACATTCCCATTCGGAAAAGCTGTCTTCTTGGGATAAAAAATGTGCTTCACTTTCTGCGTGTACAGTAAAAGTTTGCATGCATCTGAGCATTTGTTTGATCGTCCCCCGATTTTTACCAACTTTACTTTTCTCTCTGTCTTCACAATTTCCCACACTCACAAACATAACCGAAGGAGACGTGTCAGAGATGTGAGGGCAGAGGAATCATTGTGACATGTTTCACAAATTGGCCGTTGAGCTTGTAGCAGTCAGTTCCTTGTTATTATGCTAAATGTTTAATAGCTGTTGTTCGGCATGCAAGTCGTATAGCTGAACAAAAGCTCATTTTTATCAAACACAATGCAGACAAGATCATTACAACTGATTTGAAACTTTCTGTGTTTTTGAATTACTTGAATTGCTGTTATTCATTATAGCGAGCTGACCCGATTCCACACAAAAAAGCTTTTAAGGTTCTGTGTTGCTTCATTAAAATTCATGCACAAAAAAACTGCCCTTGACTTTCACTTGCTCAGTTTTATTCTTTTACAATCCCATCAGATCAGGCGCAGCATTCAATTACCAAACAGTATTCAGCCCATCACAAGCCAGCCACTACCTTTTTAAATGATGAATGGATGGTTCTGTTGTACTATAGAGGCTACAGACACAGATTTAACTACGTAGATCAGTCATTGCAACCTTTAAAATAAAAATAAGTTAACACAATCTGATAATCAAACGCTGATAAGCCATAACTCAGTAAATACATGCGCAATTTTGTATATTTGCCATCAAAACAACTCTGACCCATTGAGGCATCTACTGCACCAGACCTCTGAAGGTGTTCTGTGATATCTGGAACCAATAGCAACTGATTCTTTAGGTCCTGTAAATTTCATGGTGAGACCTACAGTCAATGGTCAACAACTTGAATATTTTCTTCATTCCCGAACCATTTTTGCAGTGGGGCGGGAAGCATTATTCTTCTGGAGGAGGCCACTGTAAGTAATATCCTGTTGTCTGGTAATACCCAAGAATTTATATGCATCACACTGCTTTAACTCAGCTTGCCTCCTTCCATTAGTACATATTGTACATGATGTAAAGGATGAATCATCAAACCAGGCCCCTTTCTCTAATGGAACCATGGTCCGGTTGTGACGTTGATATGACCAAATTTAGCACTTTCGGCAGTGGATACGGTCAACATGGATTCTCTGGGTTGCACTGCTTTCTCTGACACCTTTCCGTTAGAGCCAACATGGATTTTTCCAGCACGTTTTTTCACAATTGTTATTCTTTTTGATCAGACAATACAGGGAAGCCTTATCACCTCACCAGCATCAGTGATTCTGTAGATAGTTCACTATTTGTCCTTCCTTAGACAATACCTTTTGCTAGGTTTAAACCTCTGTAGAATACTCAAAAAATGTTCCAATCATTGGTCGGATTTTGGTGCATATGAATTGACTTGAGTGGATCTATCTATTACACATTGTCTTTTACTGTAATAGTACATATTTTACTAACAAGGGAGAGCTTTTTACAAAAATAAATACCGTGGTTAAAACTTTACATTAATTAATCAGGGGTTTGGGGACTTTTCGGGGATATACACTTGTACTGTCTCACCTAAAGACATTAATAGACCCACACCTGGACCCTTTTTGAATTGCAGACAGAGCCAGCAGATCTGTAGACGATGCTGTAAACATGAGCCCTCCATCTCCTCCTACAGTATCTGGACTCGCCAGGAACATACAACAGGATCCTGCTTGTGGAATTCAGCTCTGAGATTTATATTGCATATACATTATATTATATTTTTACTTTTGCGTGATTATTGCTTGTATAAGGCAGTTAATTGGGGACTTTTCAGAGATATACCCTTGCTGTCGGGGATGACAGCATAGGTCTAGTTCACTTTGTATGTAAGTGGTTATAATGTTATAGCGAATTGGTGTATAAACACCATAAACACCCATACATTTAAAAATTAGACTTTTCCCTGACTTATTGTGACACAGATCTACAAACTGAAAGCCATTATAATCCCACTCCACAGGCAAGAGTTGACACAGGACACTCCAAACTCACTAATTGTTTCAAAGACCACTGTGACTCATTGAGTCCCGCTGTGTTAATAACTTTAACCTTTTTTTGGCTGAGACATTTCCACTCAAGTGAAATAATCTTTCACAGAGATAGGTGCCGGAGATATCTGGGACCGTAGGCCATAAGCAACAAAGAGGGTGCAAAGGGTAATAACCCAACATCATCATCATCAGAACATCTAATCAATATCAGATGGATTCCATGAAATATCATTCCATACCACGTAAGTATCACTAAACTTTGGATGGGGAAACTTATTTTTCAGTATTGCATATTACTGAACCATCATTGCTACCAATGTGTCCTGCAATGGTTCATATTTGATTATGTCAGAGATATATTGCCTTGGAAGTCCTCTCCCAGTGCAGCTGTGCATTAAATGTTGAACAGTACAACAACATGGACTGCTTTTTGAAATGACAGAAAATAAAATAAAATTCATCAAATTTTCTGAAATTTTCATATCACCAACAGATTTTGTCTTTCTTTCTGCAACCACAGATATGACAGCACACAATAAAGTTTCACCATTGTTGGAGGTGAATGTCTGCAAAAAAGTGCTGTTGTTCATTGTCATTGAATTAAACAAATGGAGTCCCGGAATTGAAATAAAGTTAGTGGACATTCAGAAATGCTTTTCAAAGCAAGGGTGTGGTTATGTCAATTTTGAGATTGACATTCAGAATCAGACCGGGGTCAAAATGAGGATCTACTGTATTTTGCATCACTTTAAATACATAGTATTAATAATAGTGTGCCAAAACAGAAATTCTTATTTTGGAAGGTCAACAAGTAGGGTCAATACAGATGCTTAATGTGTAGTGTAGTTTCATGAAAGTAAAATCAATTTTAAAGACAATGAAAATATCTTAATTAAGATTCATATATGGAAAATATGGTTTATATACAGAATAAGAGAGTTATATTGAAATTAATTCACTGCTGATGTGTTTTAAATTGCATACTTTCAACATTCTGTTAGTGTGTTGACACAAAAAACATATGAAATGCAGTCACTTACGATTATATAAGTATAACATGTTCAACTTCAACATTTTGCCCTTGAAAATGAGTTGATAATTTTTGTCCAAAGTGCTGACGTGAAGACTATCAGTGCTTAGATTCTCCAAATATCACATGTCCTGATATCAGATACGTTTGGTTTTTGACGTCACAAAGACTTAATTACATCCCCGAAAAGCCTTTTATGGAATTGTCATTGCTACTGCCACATATCCTTCGTACGATAACTGAAAAACTGTTCAATCGATCATTTCAAATCGTATACCCAGATAGAACTTGGTGCGAGGAAGAACTGGATTGATCTCGGAAAAGGTTGGTTATGATTGTCCAACACCAGGGGGAGCTTTATCTCCAAACATTTTTATGCCATCATTCTGCAACTGTTACTCCGATTTAGTCCAAATTTGGTGGATATGAATCGACTTGAAGAAATCTGAAGTGAATGCCATATTTTACTCTAAAAGTTCATATTTTACTCTCTAGGGGGACCTTTTCTTTTAATAAAAAATACTGTTATTCCGATATAACTTCACATTAATTTTGAGAGTTTCCATAAGAGGGATTAATTGTTCAATGCAGGGGGTTGGATATACCCTTGCTGTCAGGGACAACAGTGTAGGCCTCGTTCAGTCATGCTTGATGACAGAATAAAAGACTGGAGAAAAGCATTTTTTTAATGGTTACCGGAAGAGAAAGGAATACATTTGAGTTACTCAGCAAAAATGGTGGCTGAGAAGACAATGTTTACAATGAAGAGAAACGGTGAAACTTTTAAATAATTGTAAGAAACGGGGAGTTTATTAAACTGTTCGGCACAAAACATTTGCTGCTAAATTTTGAGGATGTCATTTCTGGTAATGTACTATGGCAGTGTTTGATTTGAGTCAACACAACACTGTAATTCCAAATCCACACAACTAAGTATATTTATATATAGTCACTAATAAACAGTATACTAATACAAGTGCTTGATATGATTGAGCTGAGAGTTAGCTTCTTGAGCAGTGGAACCAAACTACACACTTGTGTGTTAATCATGAATAAACAACACCCTGTAAATAACGACTACATTCTTACCTCTATGTCTTTTTCCAGTTCTAGATTGTCAGGTGTGACTCCCTCTTTTTCTTTCGGGTTCTCCCTTTCGGGGTCGGCAAAGTGGATCACCTGTTTCCATCCATAGGTCAGTAGCCTGCTGGCTAACTATACCAGTTTTCGGTATTTGTTTACTCGGGGCCAAACCGATCCGGTTTGGAGATCCGTTTTGTGATCCGCATATGGATTTGGCAAAGGTTTCGCAACCCTCCCCATTTATCCGGGTTTAGGACTGGCACTAACGGTGCACTGGCTTGTGACCCTTTTGACTCCGTTAGATTATCAAGTGTAACTTGATAATACGTGATAATTTTTTGTTAATTTCTTATCACGTATTTTGGTTTAAGTTACAATAAAATATGAAGAGCTAAGTATATTCTTTATTTTAATCCTGTGGTAATTCCTTGAATGGGCTCAATAAATGAATGAAAATGCAACACCATCCAACAACAGTCTGCCTTAGGGCTATTCATCTTCACACTGAGTGAATCTTATTAACCAATATCTTCCATCAGTCTTTTCTTTTACGGAGAATTTGCAGTTAAAGGTATACGTAAGAATTTCATTAATATGTACTTTCTTTGACATTAAATCAAATAAGCTTTTCAACTGCAATGGAGGATATACTTATACTACATCATCTAAGGAATGTGTAATATGATATCATTAATAGGTTATGACATTAGACAAGAGTGTCTGGTGTTCCTTTCAGCCGACTATCAAATGGGGGGCCAACGGCTTTATAATGTTTCGGTTTATCACCATTAAGCCTGTGGTGAATCAACATAGAGACTTTCTGTTTGCTAATAGTGTATGATCTCGCTGGTGCTCATCCGTTCATTACGTCTATCTTTGTGTGTGTGTGTTAGTGTACCCCAGACTCTTTATTCACTCTAAGACATTAATTCTTTGCAAATGTGATTAGATGTAGAACTCATCAATCTGTGAAGGTAAGACATCTGCCCCTGAGCAGTGGATTACAGCCAAATGACTCAGTCTGCGGTGGAAAACAGCATCGAGTAACTCTACCCGCTACCCAAGAGCAACTTTGTTTATGTCTCTGTTGCCGGCTGAGAATGAGTCATATGCTACTGACGTTTTTGTTCCCCCATCTGAGGCTTTGTGGATGTTCACTGGACAGGGATCTTCACATGAATCAGTCACATAGTGGGCAGTAACTACATTTGAAACACCTTCATCCGTACTTGTCTGTCCGTAAACCAGCTCAGCTATTACCCAAAAGGACTGCCCGTCTAGATGAAGATCTATCTAAAGTTCAATCAGAAAGACTATCTGCTTACACTCCTGTTCCTCAATTCTTCTCTCGCTATTCTTAAATCCTCACCTCCCTACTCTCAGTGTCAATTCCTTCTTCTCAATTGGGATCCTCAATTGGTGTCAGCTGCACTCAATCAGGTAGCCCCATGCATCCAATCAATGTGTCTCACCTGCATGCTTAGACTATCAGAATCGTGTTATCCTTAAACGTCTCTCCCTTTCCATCTATCTAGTTCCTTCATGCTGCTG
The DNA here is from genome assembly GCA_037951165.1 of Lophius americanus. NCBI lineage: Eukaryota > Metazoa > Chordata > Actinopteri > Lophiiformes > Lophiidae > Lophius > Lophius americanus. The sequence goes on along the minus strand of JBBDHG010000190.1, from coordinate 3,428,738 downwards.
GTTCAAGCGCCTTCCATCTCCCCATCACTGCATAGTCCTTGCAGATCTATCAGGTTCTTCATTCTTTAGGTTCAGCAGAGTCATCGACCACCACCACCAGTGTCCAGCCTCCAAGGGGGCATATTCTGTGCTGCTTATTAGAGTGGAGTCCCTTCAATCTCATTCCCCCCGAGGAGTCTGAGCGCCAAAGACTCTCTAACATTTCAATTATTTCATATCATTTATTGTAATAAATCATTACATTTATTAATTCCTAGTCTTCTCTGATTGAACTCCGTTTCACACGGTTCTCTTTCCTTTGACTGTACTGACCTAGGTAGACTGTTTGTGACCTTGTACCGCAAGAGAGCAATGCTTTCAAGATGGTTCCCATTTTCTTTATGTATGAGCACAATAGTGAAGTGTGATACACACCAAGTGTGGCTTTTGGTGGGCGGAAGCTAGAGAATGTCCTTCATCCAACCTAAATTAGAGGAGGTACATTTTTTAATGATTAAAATTAAGTTTAAAAAGAAAAAATATTCATTAAACTACTGCCATGTGTGAATCACATTGGCCCATGTACATTACCCTATGGCGGTTGTTAGGAAGCATGAGTGATCTGGAGAGAGAGCCAACTGCTGTCTCTCCAGCCCTGTTTATACAGTCTGTAAAAGCTGGGACAGCTGAGTCTTTATCTGCCCTACTAATCTGTCTGAATACAATATAGGTAAGTTGGGGATCTTTTTTGCTCCATCTCCGAAGCTACATTCACACTAGGAGCAGTGCTTTAAGGGGAAAAAAATGAGTGCAGGTACTCCCCTTATTTACCTGTCAGCATGTGTGTTGGGCAGCCGATCATTGAACAATATGTTCTGAAGATCTAAAATGAATAAGAGATACTCGAAGATAATGCTGATTTTCACATTCATTTATTCAACAAACTACTTTTAATGTGTCACACAAACAAATAACCTTTGCATCACCCCGCTCAATGTCCAGTTTCCCCTCAGACTAAAGAAACTATATAAAGTAGCTTTGGTGTAATCAGGCATGCACAGAAGGAATGTACTGGAGGGTGATTATAACAAGGTGACTTGACTTCCATCAGAGAAGGCATGTTGTTTTCTCTTGCAATCAAACTGGCACTCAATATTCCCTGGAACACAGACAACAGGGACAGACAAGGGGGTGAGGGACTCAGACAAAAACAACATTAGAGAAGTAAGATATGCAGTTGACAATGAAATCAATTGAGAGACCTATCGCTGTATTGGATTAACTTTATCGGCTATTCTAACAAAACAGATTGAAATACATTTTTGATAGAAAACTCTTAAGTGTGTCTGTGTTTGTCTTTGTGTGTGTGTGTGTGAGTGTGTGTGCGTGTGTGTGTGTGTGTGTGTGTGAGCGTGAACACATTGCAATGACAACATATGAAGTTAGTGTGCACTATGGTGGTTAAGATTCTCTTAAACAATTGAGATAAACCTTGTTTATTGCAGCTTTGGGGGCTGATTAGTCAGTATTCAATTTATATACAGTATTCATAAAGTTGATTAACGTTTTATTATAAATCACATGACCCAGAAGATGGACGAAGTAAGCACAGATAATCCAAATAACATGAAATGTTTGTTTATTATATCTGTTATATTCACTAAATAAAGCATTAAAAAAGCGCGTCCGGGGATGCATCACTTTTAAACGTCCTTTGTAACGCGTCGAGTGTCTTGTTGCTTTTGCTAATCTTTATTGTTATTGTGTTGTGTTTTAGCTTTTGCATTGTCATGTAGTTGTCAAACTGATGAAGATATTTTCTTTATTTGCAGCGTGTGTGTGTTGTGAAATTGATGAAGATGTTTTCATTATTTGCTCGCGCTTTATTTACTTGTGTGCGTTTTTCTGAAGTTGAGGTGCATTAGCCCCCTTGTCGGCCACCGTACTGTAAACTGCTTTTAATTGATTTCTGTTTGACTGGTGCTATATAAATGAAGTTACATTGCCTTAATTTGAATTGGCATTGCGTCATTTATGTTTTTTGCATAAATGGTGTATGGTGTAAATTCAAGACAACTCGCGGATTTGCACTGACATAGTATGAAATTTCAATAACTTTTCTTGTGAACTCAGCAAAGACAACAGTGGAAAGTCTGACATTTGTATAAATTCTACAAAGGCAGGACTCGAGTGATGACGAAGAAGATCCAAATTTGTCCTCAAATTCAATGGTGTGAGGTCTGGATGGTCCTCACCCTCTGAGCAGGAAAATGTCAGCAGGCATCTCGTAATGTGTTTTCTGTAATGTTAATTGATTGTCCACTTTGCTCTGTTTGATATATAATGTAAGACTTCACTGTAGATGCCAACATAGCGGTGTTTCCCGTCACATTTCTTTTTTTGTGGAATGCCAGCTTGCTATTTAAATCACACAATAAAGCAGGATTGTTCCACTGTTGTTTTATTAAGTGTAAACAAACAAAGGCATTACAAAGAACAAGCTCCATTGCGGCGTTGTTGGGCCATCTCTGTGTAAAAAGAGCATTTCATGACATTCCTCCTGAGACTTTACTATTCACCAGAGAGCCTTTCTTGTAGAGTTTCCTACTGACACTAAAGAACCTAGAGAACAGCAACAGAGAAGATTGGTCTTGAGCTTAAAATCTATGTGTAATTTTGTCATGTAACCTAGAAAACATTTCTATCGGGCAAAACTGATGAATTGAGCATTTTGCTGCGCTCTCAATTATAAGCCAGAGTTCACCCAACAGTCAATTTCTCACCCTGAAAGCAAGCTAGTATATAATAATGCAAACAAGTTATTTCCGTAAATAAATGAATTCAAATACCATTATTCTAAATACACACCTGTGGGCTGCCAACAAACATCTGGAAATAATATCTTAAAATGGATTTAATAGATGAAAAAAAATACTTTATAAAGCAAAATGAGGGAGAAACAGATTCCATTTAATGTAACCACATAAGGCTTGTATAAACAGCCCAGCCTATATTCTGTACCTGCGTTTGTGCTCTCTTGAGTCCCTTGACCAAGCTACTCCGTTAATTGTATTGCAGTTTGATTATACAATCACTAAAGGAGGCACCTATTTCACCTCCCAGGTTGCTACATGGCATGAGTCGAGAAATTGCAAGAAATGCCCTAGCTTCTTGTTTACAGTGAAAGGAACAGCGGCGCCCAATGAATGCAATCAATCCCTGAGCAATCTGGCGGCCAATGTGTAATCTTAGTCATAAATATATACCTTTTCCCCTTCATAGTATTTTGGATGCAAATTAGTCTCCACAGGAACTCGACCTTTGGAAATAGGGCATCAAATAACCCTGGTTTTGTTTTGGATTCAGCACCATGCCGAGGAAAGAAATAGAGTGCAGGCCTAAAACCCTAGGGGTTTGAAGAGTATGGATTGATTGCTTTTAACATACCTCATCTCAGTTTACTGTCTCCACAATATAAGGGAAAATCAAGGTCTTTCCACATTTTAGGTATAGGCTGTGCAGCAGACATTTACATGATTCCGCTTTAGTTGTTTTATACTTAGTCCAGATATTTATTTCAACGGACGAATCTAGAGTTAGACTACATTAACAAATATTTTTTTTTTAGGTTTGGTTTACATTTCTGTTGTTCTCTCACCGGTGCCATTGATGTGAACATTATATACCCAAAGTTGAGTTAAATAAATGTACCCAAATTCAATCTAATTATTATATCTGTGTTAGCTTTAAGTCCCCTTTAGCAGATGTAACTTAAATTGAAAACACAAAAAACTCTTGATATGACACGGCTTAACAGTAGTGAGGAAATCCTAAAACCAGAACAATTCAAGAAAGCTCTAGATGAGTTCCTGTCACACAGGACTAATACAGTTAGTGGAGTAAATAGAAAAACAAAACAAACAAACAAAAAAGAAACACTATAAACGTTTATTTGTGTTTTGTTTACTTCAGTGGACACTGACATCAATCCAACTTTAAAATATATAAGTACAGTAATGATGTTAACAGATTATGGCAAACAAAAATTTGTTTTTGGGAAATTGTTGACATAACTAATTGAAGTAAATCTAACAAATTGTTTTTTGAGTGTTGAATAGATTTATGTTTGCCCGTCTGTAATTAACTGTCCATCTATTAAAACAGCTATGCTGTACTGCTATCATTTATTTTCACTCAACCAACTATAAAATAAGTCCAGATATTTATTTCTACAATCTTAGAAATAAAGATTTCTAAGATCTTTAGAAAAATCTTAAAATGCCTTTTAATGAATGACAAAAGGCATTTTATACGACAGGAAGCTCCTTAAACAGCAGTTGAGGTGAAACTATGTACATTGAATTGCACTTTAAAGAGCATTTTAGAAATTACACTCATGAGGGTCATGTTTGCAGGGTGCACAGTGTTATATTAGTTAGTTCTGCTGCCCCATATCAAGGTAAGGGCTCCAATCCACTTGAGGACTTTCCACGGACCAAAAACATGCAGGTGGCTTTAAATTGCCAATTGGTGTAAATCCATGTGTAAAAAACTATTTGTCGCATTTACTGGCAAACTGTCCTAGCCGGGATAGACTCCAACCCAGTCCCAAACCCCAAGCCGAAAAAAAACAAAACTGCACAGGATAAGTTATTGCCAACAATGAGTGGATGGATTCGGTATGATGATATTATTCAGTTTGATGATGTCATCATAAAAATACATAAAAATAAATCTGAATATGACATCATTAAGGTTATGTAGAGTTTGCAGGACATAGGTATTTTCCGTGCATGCAGTCTCCTGAAAAGAAAAAACGCTGTTGCCATACCCCATGCTGTTGGAGCTACACATTATAAATAGAAGACCCAATACTTTAGAAAACAATCTAAAATAAATCTAGCAAAGATAAAGCCAACTAATTATAAACTGCAATTATTTTAGCATATTTTTTCATCCATCATTAATGAGCATCAGTAATTCATTTCCTCAGATTAATTTCTATGAAAACCCATGATCAGGGTTTAAAATCCTGAAAAATAATGAAGATAATTACTTTTGGTCTCTAACTAAGTCCCCAAAGTCATTATCTGGTGTAAAGTGAACTGATTTTTGACATCTTTTTGTCATCTTTTTTAAAGTACAATTGAAAACTAGACCTACGCTGACGTCCCCAAAAAGTCCCAAATCCCCTGCATTGTACAATGAATCCCCTTGATTGAACTCCTGAAATTAAAGCTCCCGAAATGTTTTATAATCTGAACTATAAGAGTAAAACACAATTGACATAAGATTCATATGCAGAGCCGCTTTGGCGGTTGGTCAGTGATGGTCTGGGGAGACAGATCCTTGCAGGTCACACAGATGTCCACATGTTAGTCAGCGGTACCCTGTCTGCTGCTATAGGTATCAGGATGGAATCCTCAGAACCTTTGTCAGACCTAGGCTAGTTCAGTATATATTGGGTTTCTCTTGGTGCAGGACAATACCCAGCCACAAGTGGGCAAAGAGTGTATTTGACATCAATACCTTTGGATAACAAAGGCATTTGTTATCTATTGACCTTTTTTTCTCAACAAATTACACAATGTATATCAATAAAGATTTTTAACCTTGTTAAGTAATAAAGCAGCCCATTTACTTCGAACATAAGTATTTCGTCTGTACTTTTATTCAAATAAAAGATTCTAAAATACATAGTTTGTTAGTTAGTAATATAGACACAATATAGTTCAGTGGGTATGTTTTATGCTTATGTATGTATTTATACATATGCATAAAAAAACCTCTAATTACTTCCTCTTATAATTGGGATTTATATTCTCTATGCTTTTTTGTGATCGTGCTTAAATTTTTCATCATCTTTAGGAAAATGTTCTCACAGCAGAAGGTGGTAGAAACAGAAAACACAGACAGGAGATGAAAGAGGGTAAATCAGGGAAGGAAGAAGAGATGTAGTGATTAAAAGAAAGCATGCACAAAAAACAAAATTTAGCCAGTGACGTCAATATTATATCCACTGACAGTTGTCATTACTTTCTCGTATAGTCCTCCCCCACCGGGTCAAAGGCTGTGCTTCGATCTCCCAGCATCAGCTGTGCATCTCCCAGCGTTCATCGTCTTACCCTCATTCTCTTCCATCCATCCCGATTACACCTCTAATGATTCCTCTTCACAGCAGCCACCAACTGTAATGGAATTGTGCTTGAATGAACAGCCGTTTTGCTCCCCTCCTCCCTTTTTATCTCCCTCAGCCTTTTATATATCACTTCCTCCGATTTCCGTTTACAGAAAGCTGTTTGCACATTAAAATCTCAGATGAATTCCAACCTATTGGGACACACGGGGAAAGGAAAGACGGAAAGAAAGACAGAAAGTCGAGGCCATCACGAAAATATAAAAATTTAAACAGAATAGGTCATTGTGTGAATCTTTTCTCTAGATGCACACAGACACACACTCATAATCATAAATGAAGATACACACATATGGTTGGAGAAGGTAATGACATGTGAAGACATAAAATAGAATAATCCGAGGGAACCTTGAGGCAGACCAAGTGAAATTGCAAATGCATGCGTCTTTTGATTTTAGTTGAATTTTGAACGAGTCAACTGAGGTAGCCTCTCAAACATGCAGAGGAAGGCAATTCCAGCTTCCCTCCTCTAAGGTTTGGTTTATTTCTGGAATAGCCAGTTGATCAATTTTCTGTAATTTTAGAGTTCTAGCAGGTATCAGATGAGTAATTAGAACAGATAAGTAGATGATGCCTGTGAGGTATGTGAAGTAATACTTTAATACCTTAGCAGCAGTGTTTTACAAAAATTGTAATTTGTTTGTTGTAATTTAGGTCGACCGGTGATTGGAATTTGGAAATTGTATGGTGTGAATGCATCGATAAGTGTTTAAATATTTATATTCACTAAGAGCAGAGAACTAGTGTTTCAGTTTTAACTGTATTTAAAAGGAGAAAAATTTGATTGCGAAAAGAAAGTGACACATCTCTGAGAATATGTTTTCACGTTCATCTGTTTCTTGTTTTGTTCCGGGACTCACATCTCTCGTCTTTCCTCCTGTCTTTTCCCTCCGTATTGATTGCCCTTGTGCTTTCAGCTGTGCCTTCGGTTGTGTTCAGTCTGTCCTCCTCCTCCATCTTGAGCAAGACATCGACTGGTAATGACCACAGTTTTTAGCAAGTCACCTACCTCCAGAGTTACGCTTCTAAGTTATTATACCTTTTGACTTCATATCTGACACGAAGCATAATAATATAATAAGTAATAGGACTACATAAAAAACACATACTAGAAAGAAGCTATACATAGATACAAATTATTCTGGGCTGGGAAATGAAATGAAATGCAATATGACTTTAAGCAAGTTATGCTCATTAACAGCAATAAAAAATCTTAAATAAGAATAAACAAAACAAATTGACATAATTCTAAAGAGTATTTTTATCTCTTGATTTAGCTGAATATAAGAATGAATGCCTTCATCTAAGATGAATAATTAGTTAAAAAATTTTTTATAATTGTTATTGTTATGGTCTTCCAATGATCCATCAAATCCCTGTGTCACACCTGCTCGGCCCAGTTTTCCCACCTCCATCAGCTTCATCATTCATCAGTCGCAGCAGAGTTATCAGTCACCACCACCAGTATCCAGACTCTTAAGGGGGAAATACCCGTTGCTGCTCAGGTAAGACCCTTCGATTGCAAAGATTATGAGTGCCAAAGACTTTCTAATAGACTCAGATTATCACACATAATCTGTTGGAATAAATCATTAATCTTTACTTCATTGTCTGTCTTTCCTGTTAGAAATAATATGAAACAGCAGCTCTTTTTGGAAAAGACCATAGTTGAAAAAAACAACTTTAACCCTTTAATGGTGATCAGTTCTGTGGGACACGTTTTCATTTTTTATCAAAAGAAAAATGATACGATTAATTATTTTTTCAAACTCAGACTCATTTGCCTTGGCTCATTTTCTGTGAAGAACATATATCAGAACACATTTTCAATGACCACACTGTACAACCTCCCCACAACACATTTATATTACATACAGGATGTGAGGGTCCACTGGACCCTGGGCTAAGGAAATTGTGGAAATTTGTACCTTCCCTCTGTCCTCCTCTTGTCTGGGCCTTCTGTAAGTGTGTGTGTCTGTCTGTCTTTCTGTCTGTCTGTCTGTGTGTGAGAGTGTAAGGTCTGTGTGAGTGTAAGTGTAAGTATTTAACAACCTTGGGCATAATGCCACCATTGATGAGCAGCTGATGCCATTTAGGGGCCGCCACCCTTTATGCAGTATATACCGTCGAAACCTGCAAGATGTGATATAAAGTTCTGAGCTGCCTTTGATGGCACTTCCTCATATGCTTGGAACTTACAAGTCTACACAAGGAAACCTGATGGAGGCTCCTCCATCAGGTTGAGAAAAATCAAGGAATGAGAGTTGTTCTGGACATGACTTAGGGACTCGTTGGACACAACATCACACGCGACAATTTTTTTACCTCGCACAAAATGGGACAGGAACTCCTAAAGAGGAAGCTGACCATGGTGGAAACGATCCTGAAAAACAAGTCTGAGATCCCAACCCAACAGATGACTACAAAGAAAAGGCCTTTCAAGTCTTCCTAGTTTGTAAACACTGCTGACACGTCTCTGGTATCCTATGTGCCAAAGAAAGGCCAGAATGTGGTACTCATGAGTAAACCGCACAGGGATGGGAGAATCTGTGGCCAGGAGCATCAAAAATCAGAGATCATCATGGATTATAATGATTGGGGCCACTTCGATTGGGGCTGGCGCGATTATAATGCCACAAAAGGAGTGGTGGACAACATGGACAAGCTGGTGACTGCCTTCAGCTGCAAAAGGAGGACCAACCGTTACCAGTTGTGACATTCTTTAAAATATTGGACATCTCAGCGTACAACGCCTTTGTCATCTGGATGGCACTGAACCCATAGTGGAACAGAGGGAAGCTCAAGAGGACACACCTCTTTTTTGAGGAACTGGGAAAGGCACTGGTGAGACCTCAAATCCAGAGAATAAAACATATTCCAAGAACCCCAGCCTCTGCAGCCATCATGAGACTGCTGGTAACCCGTCCATCTGACCTACAGAACCACCATCTGCAGAGCCTTCCAGTAAGTGTGAGGCTATTGCAGTTGGCTGTTGGTTGCTTCATGCCATTTACTCTGCCCAGGAGCCTCCTAGACAAGCTGGTGCGCTTGCTAGAGCAGCGTAGCTGAAGGGAACGTGGCGGGTTATAGTCACGTACACAACAATGAGGTCCTTCCATGATCACCCATGAAGGAGACGTATGATGTCACGAAGGAAATGGCTACACGATAAATCAAACTAAACAACTGCCGTTTGGGCAGCACAAGCCTTTTTTTTTTTCCTTTAAGTCAGTATGCCCTGTTTCCCAGCCGCTCAAGCTATATTCCTCAAAGTATATTTTTACAGCACGCTAAGGCTAAAATGTTCCAACATGAAATTATGTAATTGACAGAAAAGTATACCTAAGCTTTTGCTACCTCATGTAAGACCAATTATCATCTTGAACCACAAATGGACACCTTGTTTGGCAGAGCGCTCGACCCATGGATCTCTGCTTGCTCAAACAAGCCCGGCTACACAGAAAATAAATAAAAAATCCCCAATTAATTTAAAAAAAACAAAACAATATCTAACAGCAATAGGAAAGTCAATGTAATGACCTGTGTCTCATCTTTTATAAGATAAACGCATGCTTATTTTTATGCCTATCTACTTATTCGTATTCTGGACGTCAATCTCTCTGCCATGAAAACAACATTCGGGCTAATATCTTATCCTTCATAAAACAGGTAGCCTAGTTTAGTTTAAAGCAGGCCAAGATTTCAAGTGTGGCGGAGTGTTTATTAAGTCCTCATTACAAAATACTAAAGCTTGGCTCTGGTGTTGAGGACTGGCAATGACCCACCATTTAACGAGTAAGGCCGACTGCTGCTCTTGCCAGGCAATAATCTTCTCTTGGCATAACCATATCAAACACAGAAATGTTCTTATCAGAAGGCAACAGCAGACGGCATCCCCACCAAACAACCAGCACACCCCTGACTTAAATGATTTTCACCATCCCAAGGCTGCACATTTTGTGCATCAGACTATTATTATTGACTAGACAGCTTTTTTGAATGCAAGATTGTTTTCTTCCTTCTTTGATTTGATCATGTGATTCAGGTCTTGATGGAGGTTGTGCATAAAATACATGCATAAAATCCATAGGTGTTGTTTTCTTCATATATTCACCTACATTTCATACATGTCATGCAACTTCCCTTCAAATGCCTTTTAGTGCAATTAAATTGGCGGGTAGATTTCTTGCAGTGACCTTCCCACATCAAACCGCCGCACAAACAAATCAAATCACGGTTCGAGTATGCATTCTTGTTATTGTCCCTTGAGAATTATTTGACAGATTTCTGCACCCTGCAATCCAACTTAAATTCTTTATAAATTATTAACGCAGTGTATATTTTTTGTAAGGCTTCTTAATTATTCACTTGTGTCACACTGTTATAGGGCAGAGCAATCCTAATCACCTAAACTAATAGATGACTGTGTCCCTGACTTTTCAGGAAAATTATGGATTTATCATCACATCTGCGGTGTTCGGCAAAAACCTTTGTTATTAACGCGATAACTCAAAAAATTATTTCATGCATCATTTTCAATGTTTATACTTCCCTAGACCTTAGTGCAAGGAAGAACTGGATTTTGGGAAAGGAACGGTGCATATTTCAAAAACTAGGGTGAGTTTTATCCAACTTTTGGATAGTTCATATTTATCTCACTAAGGGGAGCTTTTTTATGAAACAATGTTTTTCAGACAAAGCTTCACATTCAATTTGAGGAGTTCAGTCAGGGGTATTGCTTGTATATTGAGCATTATGGGTGTTTCGGGGATATTCCCCTGCTGTCCGGGGTAACAGAGTAGGCCTAATCTTTACACACCATAAAGAGTAATATCTTTTATTCATGCATTAGATATCTTAAATGAGAATTTAAGATATCTAATGAAAGAAGTTAACAAATTATTTGTAACTTCTTTTAACAGAAGACCTTTCAATCATTACAGTCAGTGCATTTTGATTGTTTTATTAATTTAATTGAATTTAGGTGCTGCAATGTCTGGATTGCCAGCTTCTATCCTCCCCTGGGTTGATTGGCCCTGAGCGGAAATTGGCCACTTCGATTGGGGCTGGCGCGAACCGATCAGTGGATTCCCTGACGTCATTGGTAACATAAGGTGGGAGTCGTACCCAAGATGATCTTCAGCAGGAAATTGCTGGGCACATTTAACAGGCTTCAAAAGAAACGCTTGATATAGACTCGCGGGACGTACCACCCCATTACACAAGTACAAACCACTGGGATAATATCAACAATATACAAACATGTCTTTCCTACACTCAGGACAGAGCATCAGCAACCACATTTTCAGACCCTTTTTTCGTAATTAGGGATTTGTAGTCTTGGGCTTGCAGATCCCAGCTCATGGGCCGTTGGTTGTGGTTATACATAGGAAACAGGGATACAAATGGATTGTGATCTGTGTAAACTACCAAGGGCAGATTGCACAAGCCACTGTAAGTTTGTAATGACCAAAGCAGAGCGAGCATCTCTTTTACAATAGTGGAATATTTCAATTTGTGCTTTTTGAACGTTTTGGAAAAAAGCTAATGGGATGATCGCCTCTTTTTGAATCCCACTGTATTATCAACGCACCTGTATAAACTCCACTGGCGTCAACCTCCAGTTTTTTGACAGAAGCAACAATCGCGGAACACGGTTTTAGTGATGGTTTGTCAGTGATCTTTAAAGGTTCGGTGTGAGGTGATGTTATTGTGACATAAGCTGGATTCGGGCTTTCTGTCAGGACTGGATATGACATAATTTGTAACACTCAGTTTTATATATATACATATATATATATATATATATATATATATATATATATATATATATATATATATATATATATATATATATATATATATATATATATACATACACCCATATGGCACAAGAACAATGCCAGAAAAGGAAGCACAATGCATTTCTTAAGTGACAAAAGTGTATTTTATAGCCTACATCTTTTCACCAAATAGGTGATCAGTCTGTCTCCCAGCAGAACTGATAGCAGTAATGTCCATCTGTAGGAACTGTCTCCCCTCCAGATGTCTTCATGTTGGGTCACAGGAACTCACAGTTCAGTCAGATTTAACCACAGTTTTTACTCTATTCATTTAGATCTATTCTGCATTGTTGTCCTGACTCACTCAACCAAACTCAATGGTATTTAATGTTGTTTCCTGTGGCATGTTATTGTCCCTTATTGCTGGGCACACAAACAGGCCCAGCAATGACGCTCTCGTGTCTGAGAGTGAGGAAGGACAAGATGGTATAATTTACTGTTGATACAAATTATTCTAGAATATCGAAGCAGCCCTGCTACCAACTGAAGTCTTATTATAAAGTTTTGGATGTAAGGTCAAATTCTTTGCATTAATAATGATGAAAAATTATGTAGACCACACTGGGCAATAAAATTAAATAATACTCGAAATATGTATTAGTGTCAATATGTAGTAAATAATGATGGTTATTGATCATTATATATATATATATATATATATATATATATATTTCTATTTTTCTGATTCACTTTTTCCGTTGTCCACTGAATGCAGCATTACCAAGAATGTTCCTAATACTTTATAATTAGTTCAGCCTGTGTATGATTTACACCAATAATTCCAAAAATCCCATCATGCATGATAGTTTTACCATTTGATGACAAAGTTATCTTATTTTAAGTAATGCGCTGTCATGATCTGAATATAGACGCTGCATCTTTGTTCTTGTCACGTGCCGCGGTTGAAGGTAGTGGTAGGAACAAAGTGGTGCACCTCATTGTAAGCGATGCATTATGTGATAGCGAGGGCGGAATAGTTAATACGTTTGAGTAAAGAGAGTCACTTCCTCAGTTTAGCAGCCAGCTGCACCCAGAGGTATTGAAACTTTCTAGCACTATGGGATTTCTCTGTTGCTACCAACATCATAAATATGTTAGGTGTCCTTTTGGGCATAACATTTACTGGTATTGTAAAGTAGAACCAAGGAAAATGAAGATGATATCTGATGCTTCTGGCATTTATTATGTTCAAGCAAAATGTCTCTCCTTTTACGTAATGTGGACTTCTCTCAATACAACTAGAATTTTAAGAACTGTAGGTCTTTAAAAAAATACAGTATGAAAAGATATGTACATATGGCATTAATATGGTTAAAAAAACAAACATATAAAATGGTATAAACTAAACATAAATTGTACTTTTTTTCCCCCCCAAAAAAATCTAGAATATTTAATTCATCCAAATAACATTTTTTCACTTAGGATAAAAATTGTAAAAACAAAATAACATGGAAATGACATTAAGGACTATTTACATCAAAACATAATAAATACTTGATAAACTTGATATCTATTAAACTCAACTTTCTGGTAAATTCTGAAAAGCAACTATTGTTATAGTATAGTTAGTAGCAATCTGACTGATTTCTGCTCCTTGGCAACCCAAGAAGAACAGTATATTTTGCTTTTTATTACACTTCCTGCTTTTGATGGAACACTACAGCTATTTGGCAGTGCTACAGCTTTGTCAGCAGAAGACAGCTCTTGCACTCCGTGACGGTCCGTGTATGTTTTGGGATTTCATTTTTTGTTTCAGATAGGAATATTGAAAAACAAAACTTTCTCCTTCTATGGAACCAATTGAATAAAAAGTTATAGAATTGCAGGATATAGTTTTGCGCTCCATTTACATGAAGTTGTGTAAATTTTCAGACATGGGATGAAGGGTTTTCTGTCCAACACATTGATTATCCTTTTTTGTTGAGGGAACAGGCAGGATCCATTTTCCGGTTCTTGCTCAATATCAGACCGTAAAAACACAACTTTAACGACAAGCTGATGAGTATACAGCTACCGAGACAGGTATTTCACTCAAGTGAAATTGTTCTGTTGTTGATATGTGATTTTCCTAACTAAGCAAAAGTAAAATTAATTATGGACATTTATCGATATTAACGTTACAAAACAACTGATACTAAGTATTTTTCTCCAGCAGGCACAGAGGGCCGTTAAGAAGTAGAATAAAATCCTTTATTGATCACATACAGCCATACAGATTACAACATAATCAAATTATTTCTCAGTATTCAACCCACCTCTGAGGGAGCAGTCCCTTTGAAACATCCAGGGAGCTAGGGTTTCAGGGTCCTTCTCAAGGACCCTATAACAGTTTATATAAATATCTGTTAAAACAGACGCAAACTTGATCCCACCCACAGCTAAATGAGCAGCTGATGTATTGACGGTGCGCACTGAGGATTGTATCTGTGAAACGTGCAAAATAGCACATGCTATCCATTTAGTACGTTAATCTTAATAGATATGCAAAATCAGGCGTCTCTAAGGGAGCATGCAAAATACCGGGAGGACTCCCTCCATAGGTTAATTTAGCACACGCAACGTGATTTAATAAGCCTAAAAAAATATGCGCTGCTTTTGATTGCATCTATATGTAGTACCTATGAAAGGTTGGCGCTAACCGGCACAGCCTTGCGCACAAACCCAGTGTGGCGAACTGAATAGCCGGCTTCACTGTTTTGACCGCGCTAGAGGAGCATTCGTATACAGCTCGAGAAAAAATTTACCAAAATTGTATTTGTCTGCCGTATTTTTCCAAAAATTGCCAAATATTACAGGTTGGAGCAAGAAGGCAAAGACTTGGAGGAGAATAAGGATCATTTGCCAAATGTGTGAATGTGTGCACTATGCGCACTAGTCCCTCTCTATTTCCCGGTACCTGTACTCCATTTTCAATCCCTCTTGCCAGGTCACTAATGACCATCCTCAGACCAGATCCAGCGCTGACCAGCTGCCTGGCTCGCTCTCTGTGGCCTGCATGCTCAGGTGCACATGTCACGGAGAGCGACCACCTCCAGCCTAATGGATGAATCCATCTTCATGACTACAACTAAACTATAGTCAGCAAAACGTTAAACATGAAGCACATTCATATTTAATTTGGTAAGTATTGTTAATTGAATAAATATATCCAGCGGAAAAATGTTTGCACGTTTGCTCATAGATATATATATATATATATATATATATATTGGGTCACAGGAACTCACGGTTAGATGTAACCACAGTTTTTACTCTATTCATTTAGATCTCTTCTGCGTCGTCGTCCTGACTCACTCAACCAAACTCATTGGTATTTAATGTTGTTTCCTGTGGCCATTTCGGAAAAATGTTATTGTCCTCTATTGCCGGGCACACAAACGGGCCCAGCCATGACAGCTGGTCCCCAGGCTCGGCTTCCATCATGCTTCAGACAATTTCTTTTTGCTTTGACGTGTGAAGGGCCTATTATGGCCACACATTCTCTCTGCTGGTGTAGCGGTGGCTGATCAGAAGCTGGGTCTGAGCGGCACCAGAAGGATATGTCCATCCTGATTTTTGTTTCGTTACCCATGGTCATCCAGGTTGTGGGCAATCTGTTATTGTTCCTCTGACAGCATAATGTTGGCGTAAGTGCACCATTGTGGAATGGTGCGCATTCATCACCCTGGTTACTGGTCTGGAGGTCCGCCCGCCTACAGTAGGCCAGTAGCGGGAAACTCCTCATTAAAATCTGTCAAGGAACCAACCAAACCTGCTGGGACATATCATAAATTCTGCAGCAAATAGATTTACAAACAATTTTTTACAAATAAGTTGTTTTCTTTGTTATTCAGTGTAAAACATACACATGCTTAATCTATTTATATATTTATACATACATTGTTACAGGTTACAATAACACGATAAACAATTCATTTATTTTATGGGCAGAAATTGTTGTTCATATTTCTAGAATTCTAATTATGATGTAACAAATGCAGACATCCAAAGAACATTTAACATTGTTATACTGAAACTGTGATAATTTGTATTATGAAGAGTGAGAATTGAGTAGTAGCATTAGACAACATAGAGAGCATCCCAATTCTCTCGTCAAAATTACATTATGAGCAGACCATATTATGAGATATCAAAAGTTAAAGGTGCCTGCGGTGACACTGCATTATTCTAGTCATTTGGTACAGATTACTGAAGGGCTGTGTTTTCAAACAAAAGCAATTGCTATGAATATTGAGGCTTTCTGAGTTGGTCTACAACTGTCATCAACTTTTATTGAGATTGAGGGATCTCATTCCCATTTCATTAGCTCTCATGAGGAGAAAGAAATCAGAGTTAAAAAGCAAAATATAGATGAAACAAGACAGCTTGTGCTCAATATGTCTCTCTGAGGAAGCATTTAACAAGGGGACAGATCTGTTTGTAACATTACCTGTGATAAAATTGACATCTACAAATGACAGTTTATGAGAGGCCTCCATCTGCTCATCCTGCTTGAACTGCCTTCTTTTCTTCCCTGAGCATTGTAATCACCGCTATATTTAGAGTAGAGTTTTCTCCTCCCTGTTCTGCTCTGTGTTTGTCTGATCACAAGACTGAACATCCTCGCTCACACATGAAAATATTAGCACTCGTGTCAGTTGTGTGTAAATCCAATAAGACACCTCTTGAAAAATGAGATGAAGTATCTCAAGGGGTTTATTTCCAAATTACTTTGAAATATATATCACATTACTAGTTACTCTTATTTCATTTTCCTCGATCGTTTTTCTTAATTGATCTCATTTCCTTCATAGTTGGGGGTAATACAAGCATATTTTAGTCACTCTTCAACTTTTTTAGAAAATGCTATAATTCCACGGACTACAAAAGACCATTGGATTGGTAAATTACAAGGAGAGGCCCCCATGGATTGGATTTATTTATCCAGCAAAATCCCACAGATATTGGATTGGATAGACATCTGAGGAATTTGGAGACTAGCTCAACCCCTTCAACTTGTTGTTATGTCCACCCAACTATCCTGAACTGTTTTTTTTTTTCAGTGTGGCAGGAAGCATTATCCTCCTGAAAGAGACCACTGCCACTATGGAATACTGTTTCCATGAAGAATTGTACTTGATCTGCAGTGATGTGGTTCACGTTAAGGTAACATTCACATAAATTGCAGTAGACTACCAAGAATTAAAAGCAGAATATTTTCCAAAGCATCACAATGCCTCCAGCATGAGTTCTTCCCATAGTGCATCCTGGTGCCACCTCTTCCCTTCTTAAGCTACGCATATTTAACCAACCCGTTGCATGTGTAAAAGAAAAAAACAATTAACAAGACAAGGTCACCTTCTTCCTTTGATTTGTGGTCCAGATTTGATGACTATGTGAACATTGTAGGCGTGTCAAGCAGAAACAAGAGTTCATCATATGCACCAAGGTATTTTCCCAGCTACGCAGCCCCATATACCACAAGCTGTGAAACAATATGCATTCTGACACCTTTCTATCAGAATCATAATTAACTTTTTCATCAAATTTTTGCCACATTGGATTAACTGTGGGATTAGACATCTCAGTCTAGCATTCACTCCCCGCATTCATCATTGAGCCTTGGGTGCCAATGACGTTCCCACCAGTTCATCACTTGTCTTTCTCTCTACCACTTTTGGTCGGTACTTATTATGCAAACCAGGAACACCGAACAAGACCTGCAGGAGATACTCTGATCCTGTCGTTTAGCGGTTAGAATTTCAATCTAATCAAAGTTGAATAGATCTTTACTCTTGCTCATTTTTCCTGCTTATATCACATCAACTTCAGGACATAAAGTGAATTTATTGACACTTTAACTAGATAGTCAATGTTATTTTGACTTCATCTGCTAGTAGTTAAAATGTAAAAATAAAAATGTAAAAATGAATGGCCTAATTATAAACCATACATGAAACTTTTATGAACACTGTCTTTTTGTAAAATGGTGCACGTTTAAGAATGAGGCATTCAATTTAGTTGCTGGATAAAGGAATATCTTGTTTTTCAAATGTTTTAATTGCATTTTTCAATTTCATTTCAGCTCCTCAAATCCATTAGAGTAGATTTAACCCCTAAGACCAGTTAACACCATAATAATAGTGATAATACTTGACTATCAGGAGCCTGGTTTTTGTAGCTGTGGCAGTACGTGTCTGGAGAGCTGGTTGAGTAGCTCCAGCCCCACAGGGATCAGCCCTGTCTCGTTTCATGTTCACTCTGTACACTGCAGACTTCAAATACAACCAGAGGTCATCATATCTTCTGCGGAGTGCTTCAGATGAGTGTGCGGTAGCATCAAAGATGAGCCGGCATAGTCAGTATGGGAGTATGTGAACCTGGTGGACAGCTCATGTCTTTTGAGGCTTGCAAAATTAATTGTGAAAAAGACAAAGATAGGAGAAAATCAAACTAACCCATGTCCTTTTAAATTCCAGGCATCTTATTCATTTGGCCTGTAAAAATGTTTTCCTCCCCCAAGGTCAAATATTCAGTTAGTGGCTTAGTGACATAGGCCCTACTTGCAGTTTTAAATTGTTATCAGCAGTGAGCTAGTATGTCCATGGTTTGCACCAACATGTCCTATAGCCTCCTTTTCGGAACCGTATTTTCTTTTGATCATTCATTTAACAAATAGTTATATTTTGCAAGTTCAGCTTGCTCACAGCTCATTCTGTACATTTATTAGCTACTAGTAGGCTGCAAACACTTCTCGTTGTTTGATAAATACACGTGGGCTACGATCAACCCATCTTACATTTCTGAATGAAAACCACTCCTCTTAAGTGGAGCAGTTGATTCTGTTTAGATTAAAGGTGTAGTGTGTAAAATTTAGGGGTATCTTTGCAAATAAAGGTAATTGATTATTGTTATATGTGGATAATCAGCTGATTTTTTTAATTTTTTTATTTAATGATAGTTTTGATAGTTTTAAAGCTTTTTATAACTCCAAAGGCTCCTCTTCCATGGAAGGAACAACGTTGCTCTGCCATGTTTGTACGATTGCCTACAATGGACAAACCATACCCTGGCTATAGAGAAAAGGGTTGAAGTGGCAGAAAGATGATGAAGAAATATTTAACCCCTAAAACCCAACCAGGAAGAAGATGATGAGTAAATTGTTGCTGAAAAGCAATTATTTGTTTTGAGAAATGGAAGATTATACTTGTTCAACAAAAGAAAAGGCATAGATCTCACAGTCAGAGAAAACAGTGCAGATACCGTTGGCCCGGAAAGGGTAAGAGGAAGCTGGCTTTTGGCTCCAGCCTGTTACCCGAGTTCTGGCTGCGCTATTTTTCCTGTATGAAGGGGCAAGCACTCCGGCACTGTTCAGCTGTCTATCGCCCACTGAGGTCAATTAACTCATTCAATTTCCTCAACAGTTTATCTTTCAATGATTTCATGAGTTGGCTCTTCATGCTTACCTTCTACGATGGTGAGGTTTGGCTTTTGTTTTAACCTTTACATTTTACACACTGCACTTTAAAATAATAACGTGTGGTAGGCTACTAATAAGCTTAGATTTCTTCCCCCATTCTGTACGCCAAGACTTTTGGCTTGGATCTATGGTTAGCACAATAAATATGATTTTATTGGAATTAATTTATTTTCCTGTAGGCAACACTTTAAATTGTGGATCAGGTGACCCAAGCTGTGGAAAATTTTCAAAGGCTTAAGGTGTCGTTTAACAAAAATTCATGCTGTCAATTTATTAACCAATCTTTGTAATGATACACTGTTGTAAAACTTAAAGATGTGATGCATTGTGACAGAATCACAAAAAAAGGTGAAAAATAAAATCGATACAGTAATAAATTGATGCTATTACATTCAAAAAGCTTCAAATGCCTCAGGAAGAAAAAATAGTTATTTTTTATACAAAGTTATTAATTGTTTATTGGTTTAGTCATTGAAACATGATTTTTCAGACTCAGCATATCAAAAGGGCATGGATGGATGCTGGGGTGGTGGTGGGGTTTTAAAGAGCAGGTAGAAATACTGATGCAGGGCAATCGCGGCGTGAGCAGAGCAGAGGGGAAGTATGGAACATTTTTGCATTTTAAATATAAGGTCAAATTTGGAGGGTTTGATTGGTAAGTGATTGTTGGGTTGTGGCGTGTCATGTCAATATAGCGCTGCAGCTTGAACTAGCTCGCAGGCGTTGATTAACCCATACTAAGATGATAAATGGAAATCACTGAAAGCTGCCACTAAGATAGTTGTGCATTTTTGCATCTTCATTGCATTTTGTAAAGGATAGAGCACTGGATGATGACAAGACTTAATTTTTTTATATATAGCCTTCTGTTTTGATAAAGAAAAAAAGAAAAACAAAAAAAAATGCACTACTTCAACCCTTTAACTATATGTTTTAATTATAGACAAAATGTCAAATGGACTGATGAGCCGGATGATATAATGAAGAGCGCGCTTATCAACACCATGTAATAAGTAATGGTACACGGAGAGTCTATTTAAAATGACAGCAGAGCGATGACAGGCTAACAATGAAAGCGTATGACTGTGCTGTAAGATAGATGAGGATGACAGGATGGTAATGGTATGAGAACAAGACTTGTATGCAAAGTAATTGTCTTCCCAACTGACCTTTCACAAGAGCCACATTTATCGAGCTCTATGACTATCACTACACTGACCATAAATTATTTCCCGTCTTTGTTAGAAAAAAGAAGTTTGATATTCCTTTAAAAGATATTCAGAATAGAGCAACACCAAAAGAAAATTTCATATTTAATATTATCGATCACAAAATAAGAGCTTGGGAATGTTAGGTTCCCATTGTCCAAAAAAACATTTTCAATCACGTGAAGAAAGCGGATGAAAACAAGATACATGTGTATTCTGTTACCGTATTTGAGTTGTAACCCTAACCCTTTTCTGTCTGTTCTTAGTTTCACCCTTTTTTTAGTCAATAAACCTGTGGACAAACTGATGACTGTCTTCAGAGATTGATGAACGGAAGGTGTTTAACTTAATGCCAAGATATATTTAGTACATATATTGAGGGCGGCACAATGTGTTTTACAGCTGATGATTCAATGACGCATACAAACACCATGTTAGAAGCAGATCCAGAGAGAAGCTATCTAAAATGACAGCAAAACAATGACTTGCCAAAAAAGATGTTGTATCACTGTGTTATAAGACAGATGAGAATGAAAGGATGGTATGAGAATAGGACATGTATGCAAAAAAAACTTCCTTCTTCAAGGACATTTCACAAGAGCCACCTGTAACGAGATTGAGTCATATCTTTCAAAGAGAAACAGGTTCTAAAATGTAATTAATGCTCTCTCACAAACCAATGAGGGTTCTACAGATCTTAACAGTATTCAGTCAGAAACATTATGAAAAGACACAATGTAACTTTATTGTTAGTTAACACAGAAATTAGTTTTGTATCCGTTTATTACCTCAACAGGCAGCCTGAACAAACAGTCACACGTGAAATAATTTTCATAGACATTCAAAACACGTCAGACAACCCTGAACGGCCATACATTAGAGTGGATTAGCATAAGCTGATATCATTGCTTCTCTCTCTCTCTTTCAACCCGACCGGTCATGGCAGTAGGCCGTCCACCCTGAGTCTTGGATCTGCTCGAGATTTCTGCCCATTAAAAGGCAGTTTTTTCACACCACTGTCGCCAAGGGCTTGCTGACGGAGGAATTTGTTGGGTCTCTGTAAGATAATTATATAGAGTTTGGTCTAGACCTGCTCTTTCTGGAAAGCACTTTGAGACAACTGTTGTTGTGAATTGGCGCTGTCCCACCAACTTTTCCCACGGCAATTTATTTTTACTTACAGACTTCTCCACTGCATCAAAAATGTCCCGGCCCGTTGCGGTTCCATGCACGGCAGCTACATCCAAGAGTTCCTCAGTGACAGAGAGGTCCGGCTTCACGCTTCTAATAAAATTGGATAGATGCGCTGTATCCATGTTTTCTGTGCTTTCATCCACAGCTAATGAAAAAGCTAGACAGCTGCGTGTGTCTTCGGCCAGCCGTGTTGCTAAATTTCACGCTAATTCCTTAACTCGGTCCCTGATGGTGTTTCTTGACAAACTGACATTTGAAAAGTCTGTATCTGGTTGGGACACACCTGCTCACACAACTTTAGCAAGCACTGCTTCAAAAATACACCCTCTGAAAAAGACTTTCCTGCTTGGCCGATTTCTTCAGCCACAATAAAACTTGCTTTCACTAACGGTCTGGGTTCTCAATTGACTCCAATGTAAACCCGTCCGTGGCGGTCAGAGACGCTTAGAGCAGACGCTCCAGCCGTCCATTCACTTCCGATAATAACCCGATCACAGCGATATATGACGCCGTAAGCTTCAATCAGATTGGAGAACCTTCTGCCAATCAGATTAATTTATTATTATTTATTGATTTTGATTGATTGATGCTCACAGCGTCCTATATCGCCGCGGAAAGGTTTACATTGGAATCAATTGAGAACCCAGAGCGTTTCATAAAGACGTGGAAGGGTCCCTTTTGCGTTAGTATCAGACACCTATGGACGTGACAAATCGTTGGTATTTTTACGAGTTGGGAACAAGAACAGCAAAAACATATTTTTTTGTATATCATGCACCTATCAAGTTCTCTCGGGCCAGATAAAATGACGTGGCGGGCCGTCAATGTTTGACACTGACGTGTGACGTTCGCCACGAGTTAGACACGTGGTCTAGATGGACGGCCAATATATTGAGTGGAGCTGATGCTTTTTGGAGAAAATATCCCTTCACCGATGGTCTGTCCCCGAACTCTGTATTTCAAAGTATTTACACTATAATTGATTTTTTTTTTACATGAAACGAAGATGAAGGAGTTGGAGTCTCTTTCATTAATGGCCACTCAACCAAACATCCCTCTTTTTCAAAATACCTTTTTTCCCTTTCTCTCTAGCCAAGAGTGGATTTATCGGGCTGGCGTGATGTTCCAGCCCATATGCCATCAACTCTAATAGCTGCAGTATTTCAAGCAGCATGACTTAGATATTATGATTATTATATATCATTTTCATTCTTCTCTTTGGTTTGGTCTTTTTGGGTTCACCTGAGAGTGCTGCGAAAAAGACTCAGTGAAGTTGTAGAATTTCATTTCTCAGACACGTATTAATGTGCAGCACCACAGGAGAGGCACACTGTCTCTCTGCACTCCAGCTGATCCTTTTCCAGAGCACCGGGTTCACAAAGTGTACAATGCTATGAGATAAATGAAAAAAAATTGAATGTGCATTACGAGATGAAGGAACAAACTGCGTACGCATTGTGTTGTTCCTCTGTTATTTGGCAATTGCTGATTAATAAAGAGAGAGGAGGCCAAACATATTACATCAAGGCCAGTTATTCAACATAAAATCAAATGCATATGGTTCTCTGGAGACAAGATTGAAAGGGTTGTCATTGGCCGGCAATGTTGCAAGCCATACTCGTAGTAAACATCCCTAGAGTGTTATTGACTAAAAATTAGATTCACTGCTTCATGTCTTGAAGATTTGTACCACAAGCCAAAGCACATAGTCTCTCTCTCTCTCTCTCTCTCTCTCTCTCTCTCTCTCTCTCTCACACACACACACATAAGATCGACAATTGTGGATGAAGTATTCTGAACATTTAATTAGGAAAAGTACTAATAATACACTGAGAAAATAGTCCACTACAACTACAAGTCGTATTATTACCAGCAAAATGTACTTAAAGTATTAAAGTAATAGAACTCATTGTGTAGTAAAATGTCAGAGTTTTATTATCAATATCTCAATTTTAGAGATAATACTGTGGAAACTGTATGTTTTGTATGATTTATTTTGAGAAGTAGGAGCATTTCCTGAACCCAGAAAGAAACATTTGAGTCCTGAGTTTATCAAAAACATTCAAAACCAGCTCATTTGAAGTTTTAAGGATTTCCCTGGGCAGAAACGCTATGAAAAATTTAATCTTAGAAATAACTAGCACCCACAGCTGTCAGACAGATTTATTGGAGTAGAAAGTGCAATAGTCCCCTCTGAGATGTAGTGGAGTAAAAGTATTAAGAAGAATAAAATCAAAATTATAAAGTGAAGTACACACACTTCAAATATGTACTTGAATAAATATACATGGTTACAATCCATCACTGACAGTGAGTGACAGCTGATGTTTGCAAAGTATCTTTTAAATAAAAAATTGACATTGCTGAAAAAATTACACAATAGAAGTAATCATCCATCATCTAACCATCCATCCATGTTGTGTAACTGCTTATCTTATTCAGTGTTTCACGGGCCCGGAGCCTATTCTAGGTGACATTACGTAAGAGGCAAGGTGGATCCTGGATGAGCCGCCAGTTCATCCCAGGACCGACGTATAGACAGAAACAGACAACCATTCAAGTCTTTTTATATTTATAGCGTGATAGTTGCAGCCAAAGAGGAAAAGAACCAAAGACAGAAGAGTATTTTGGAACAGCACTGATTTAATGGAAGTCAAATACGACATATTAAGGAGCAGGCTGCTTTACAGGTACTGGAATAACCCTGTAGGGGGTAAAGACTCTTAATGGAATTATGAGACATTAGAGGAACAAATATTTTTGGATCACGTCCTGCCTACTTAATTCTAAATCCCTCAGAGAGGTACAGATTGGGCTTAAGCCACAGTGGTAGTTCAGCCCTTTAGTTAATACATTAAAACTTTACATTCTTTTAGAGGGGTACAGGATCCCATAGTTGTGTTTTATTGGTAGGTGAGCTTCTTGGATGCTATGCAGTACAATGAGCTGTAACAGAGGATAGGTTGTTTAGGTAATGCATGGTATTTTATACCACAGGTAAATATGTCACATATGGATTGGTTTCAACCGGTCACATGTTTTGATAGGCCTCACATGCTTAACTTGCATTTCTCTTTTATAGTTAGTGTGTTCCCAATCCCTTTGCTTCTCTGAAAGCGAGGATTCATTTTTTGGGTGGAGCAGCATATACGTGCAGTGGTGCCTGGGAGCATTGCCCAAGGGAGCCCTGCGGATAATTACAAACCATTCAACAAACACAGCTCGGCAGCTCATGGAGACATCCTGATGGCGAGCCAATAGGCAAACAGAGCTCTAACAAGATAGAGATGACAAAACATGGGAACATGAATCATACAATATCGGCCACTGGATGGGAGATATGGATCAAAGTCACAAAGGCAAAAAAAGGAACAGCTGAATTAACTTTAGAGCATGGAATCGAAAAGGGGATGACAACAGCAGAACACAGACTATGATCCATCTGACACATTAATGCCAAAAGAGCAAAAATAAAGGGGCAACAGTAATTAGAGAACTTACTGTGCTGCTCTTCATAATTTCTACCCTCACTTATGCAGTTACCATCTCCTAGATTTAAGTCTACATCTCCCCATTAGTAAGTGTGACCTATGTCTGCCTCTGAATGCAGTGTACACTTTGCACCTTCAGTCCTCGAGACTGTTTTCATGCTTGTGCTCAGTGTTTGAGGAAATGCTTTGCCCCAGAGGGTGATATTCTGAGTGAATAAGGGAGAGGGCAGAACTAG
This sequence comes from Lophius americanus, assembly GCA_037951165.1. Classification (NCBI taxonomy): domain Eukaryota; kingdom Metazoa; phylum Chordata; class Actinopteri; order Lophiiformes; family Lophiidae; genus Lophius; species Lophius americanus. The sequence continues at coordinate 3,403,132 of JBBDHG010000190.1, read as the reverse complement.
GAGAGGCTTGCAAATAATCTTGTGTTTCAGTAACCTCCATCTTGTCCCACACCTATGGCTAACCGCGGGCTAAATTAGGGAATTAACAGAGCAGCCAGAGCCAGAGAGGCATGCAACGCAGTCTGTGACTTTGCACTTCCGGGGCATAAGTGCCTTGCGCTTCCTCTAGAGAATCTACAGAAAGACCAACATTATACATTAATAACAGCAAATAATTCTCCCCCAGCCTGCCTCTTTTTCTGTCTCTTATTGATTTTTCGCTGAATTATTTTCATGAGAGTGTAAGGACTGAGATTTTGATTACGATTACTGTTGATCTGTGTTTCTTAGGCTGTGCACTTGTTGGTGTGCATGTGTGCTAATGCACAGTGAATTTGCTCATGCTTAAACAGTGTTTGTAGGTATATTAATTAAGAATGTGTACTTTACAGGAGGATTTGCAGTATTTTTTTGGAAATGTATGACTTCAAATGCAACGTTTGAAAGTCAAATATCCTATAGCTTTAATAATACACATTTCTTTCTAGCCCTTTCAGTCAGTCAGGCTCAGAGCACTCAATGTCAGTGGCAAACAAAAGGGAAAATTTTGAGGAAGCTCATATGGGAGGGGAGAGGCAGGGTACAACATCATCGCAAGACAATGTAATCAAAAGAGCTACAAGATTAAGGTTAAACTTTACTGTTTGTTTGTTTACTGGTTGTTAAACTTATTACATACATACAGGACATCATTGTGAATTTTTTTCTTGCCATTTGACTCATCCATGAGGAGCCTATGTTTAACGCCTGGAGAACAGGGTGTTGCTCATGGACCCAACGGCAGGTATGATGAAACCTGGGCTGGGCTTGAACAGTCATCTTTCAATTGGGGGACGAGGAACCTTCCCTTTGAGCTACAGCCAACACCGCCACCGCTGCATCACATCATGCCAGTATCACTATATTTTGTATCATAGGCAGGATTCGCACACATCTATGCTGCACTTTGGACTCAAACGTTCTTTCACTTTTTCTCGCATGGTCCTTTAAAAGATCTAATGAAATTATTCTTTATGTTATTAATTTATGCAACTCCACCACCCATATGCATGGCCTGGGGCTTAATTAACAGAAGGCTTCAGAATCAATAATAAAAGAAGAATTAATTCACAAACTCAATCAAGAGACATTTTATATTTCATGTTCACAAAGTATAAGAAGTCTACAACTCACTACTTCCATGTGTATGTGCTGGACACACTTGCATACCATCCATGCTTATCATTTAAAAGCAGACCAAGTATTTCTATGTGTAACTGGTGGTTATTTTTCGGTATGGGACCATCTGCAGAATAAAAACAAGGTTACTTCTATGGACTAACACATGCAGCTGCCTAACCGCATCACATACTGCACACATACATGAAGAGTCCAGTCAGCAGTAAAGCCAAGGAGGGGTGAGCATTACTCAGTCTATTTGAAGAGGAAGATCTTTCTTTGTCTTTCCTGGTGGTGACGTGATCAATATCCATGTCGACGAGGCCAGAAAAAAAGTTGGAAGTTTTGGTCTGTCTCTGTGCTCACATAGTTTTCGTCATTAAAAATACTAAATCCATTTTGTCTCTCTAGTTTTAAGTTCAGTTTATGGCCTTGGCCTTTATGAATGCGTGATTCAATGAATTTATTGAATCAATGCATGAACATACGATATTTCTATCCTCGAAAAGTCTGGGATATCATGGAAGCGTCCTCATCTGAATCCACTGCGTCTGTCTCAGATCCTGCTTTTTAACCAACAAATCTAAACATTAATTGATCATTTTCAGATTTTATACCCCTATAGAACTTAGTGCAAGTTAGAAGTCGATTGATTTTTTTCCAAGTTTGAGTATATGAATAAAATCGAGGAAGTCGATCTTGTATACCTCTTCTTTTACTCTAATAGTTCATATTTTACTCAACATGGGAGCTTTTGGCAAAAAACATGTTGTTCTGGACATAACTCCCTAACCGTTAGTCTAATTTCGTCCGAATTTGGTGATTATGAATTGACTTGAAGATATTTATCTTGTAAAGATATTTCACTCATTGTGGGTAGCTTTTATTCATGAAAAACATTGTTTTCCCACTAACTCAAGAACTATTTCATGGATAGTTTTCACCCACATAGACCACAGTGCAAGGAAGAACTGGCTAGATTTTGTGAATGGTCGATTGTATATTTCTGACATGGGGGGCTTTATCCACAAAAATTTTGGGCTATAACTTCTCAACAATTGACCAATTTAGTCCAAATTTTGTGCATTAGAATCGTCTTGAGGAAATATATAGTGTTTACAATGTGCTTCAATCTAATATTTCAGATTTTACTCATGAGTGAGAACTTTGTTATGCAACTGCTCAGATTAAACATACATCATGTTTAATCTGAGCAGCTCCATCAAACGGATGGCTTGCTCAGTGGATAGGGGGCTTTTCGGGAGACAGAGGTGTGGGGTTTCACTCAATTTAAAATAATCCACTAAAAATGGAGAAGGTGATTACAGCAAAAAATATTTTATGAATAAAAGGACGACTACGTTGTGAAAAAACAGCAAAAAGTCTGGCTTCCATTGGGCCTATGGGAGAAAACAGGACTGCTTACTATATTTTATGAAAAGTTCAATTTGAAGTGGCGCTGGTAATTATGACTAAAGCCAATAATAACGCAAGTCTTCACCATCATGGTCACATTATAACCACATGATTGAAACTGCGGATAGAAATATCATTTGCAATGCGGCTGTTACCAATCCAAAACTTTAACACATGCCTACGGAAATTTCCCGTTAAACTCGAGAAAGATATCTAAATACTTCCTTGATTACAGATAAAATTGCATTCTTTACTTGCACTAGCTGCAGTTTTCATGCTAAAGTTAATTAAATGAAATCACTTCTATCTGGATTTTTCTGCCATGGTTTATGCATTGAGACCAGGTCATTTGTATTCAAAATGTCCATTTAACATTGCTGACTCAAGCTTGTAGAATATACTTAGAATAATTCCTAAGAAATTACTGTTTTGATATTGCTAAATAAACACAGCGCTCATCAGTGATACTTTTCTCTTAGAGTGCTCAAGGCTGACCATCCTTTTTAAATGCTGAAAGGCATAATGGAGGTCATTGTCATTCCACCTCTGAGTTAGATGTAGAAAGGAGATAGTAATCAATGGAGCGGGCAAGCAAGATGAGAGGACAAGAGAGCTGTGTCATGGTGTCATATGTCATGCAATCCAAAACTGGAAAATTTAAAAAGCAGCTATTAGCAGTTAGCAGTTAACTCATCGAAGAAAGAACAAAAAAACAAGAAACGTCTCCTGCAAAGTCCAGGTGCTCTTCCTCCAGTCAGAGAATGAAATTTTTTGTAATGGAAGTTTTTTTTATCATGTTTTTTTTATTATTTTCACAAAGCGCTGTTTGATACATACATAATAACCATTCTATATGAAGATGCTGCTATTTTTTTTATCTCCCCCTCTTTTGCATGCAAGACATGGTCTCCCATGGTCTCCCACTAGAGTGGTGTTACACTGTCTCTGTCTTGTACCCTGTGAGCAAACAGGAAGCATAGAGATTGGTATTTTCTTGCTGTGCGAATGCAAAAACTCTTGGGTAAAATCAACTTAGTGGATTTGGGTAAATGAACTGACATAAAAAATAAAACTAGTCATTTGTGTGTAAGGACACAGTTGCCTCCAGTTCTAGAAAACTCCATTTCACAGGTGAGGGTGGACCATAACCTTTATCATACCACAAGGACATAGAAATCACCAAAGTTCAAATGTGCCTTAGTGTAAAACTGAGTAAAATGAAGGAGTCAATGATGATCTGCACACCCTTGAGGTCCCTATAGGCATGTATAAAATTCAATTTCGTTCAGTTGATTGTTTTTTTAAGAGATGGGAATAGTCCATACCCCTTACCATAGGTGAATGTGAGGAAAATGGCATGAAAATCACCAAAATTCCATATCACCTAATACCATAATGTATAAATCAGCGAAAATGAGGAAAACATTTATGACGTGTACCCCTTTAGGACCCCAAATACCATTCTGATCATTTCACTGGATTTTATCCAATGGACTTTGAAAGAGATGTGGATAGACCATACACCCCTTAAACATTTTAGTGATTTAAAGATGGGCAAACAGCCAAGAGTAAGCCTTCTATTTCTCTTTTGGCAGGGGCAGGATGATTAAAATGCACTTTTTTTCCACAAGTTGAACTAAATTAAATTTGTCTGAATCCCCTCTCATTTGGTTCAGTCACATTTCACAACTCATGTCCTTCCTATACAACATTGTAAATGGACAATAATATGTTTTACACATAATCTCTAGCCCCTCCTAGCCCCTCATTAATACTTCTGTCAGCTCTGCATATTAGAAGTTCAAGTTTCCTATCCTCTGCTGCTTAATTTTCAGATTACCATACCATATGAACAAATTTGAAGATAAAATGCTTTCTGCAAGACTCTTATCTGCAACTACAAAATTTTCAGGCCCACTCAAAAATACTTCAGTTTGCTTCAGTTTGTGGAGACGTGAGCATTTTTTAAAGACTGCTATCAGTGTATGTTCCAAGATATTTAAAAAAATTGACCATCTCACCTTTTGGCCCATTATTCGTGTTAAAGTCGCTTTATATCTCTGCTGTATTTGTATGATAAACTCCATTATTTCAGTACCTTGTCTAACACCAGTTCTAAAGATTTTAACCCAGGATGTGATATAACTTTCTCCTTCAGTATCCCCTTTCAGCACTAGAGCAACCAGAGCCACGTTAACAGCATACTTAAATTAATTAAAATCAGCATGATCAAGCCTCAACTCATTTGTGTACACAGAGAAAAGCAGCGGTGATAGAATTGTCCTTTGTGGGGGCATATAGAAATATACTGTATTCACCAATCAGCCAAAAATACTAAAAATACCTTCCTAAATCATGTGGGGTATTTTTTCCTTGCCAAAACACCGCTGTGAGGCGCTGTGTGTTCTGACACCTTTCTTTCAGAACCTGCATCAACTTTCACTTACAGTAATTCCCTTTTATTTCTGCAATTTGTAGTACACTTACTCTTCTGTGGAATCAGACAATAAGGAATAACCTTTGCTCCCTACATGCATGAGTAAGTCTTTGTTAACAATGATGGAAGAGTGTTTGTCCACTTATCTGAAGGTCAGCGGTTCGATCCCCGGCTACTCCGATCTACATGTCGAAGTCTTTGTGCAAGATACTGAACCCCATGTTGCGCCCAATTGCTGTTCCATTGGTGTGAGATGGCATGAATAGATACGGCTCCTGATGAGTAGGTGAAGCCATGAATGTCAGCTTCTGTCATTAATATATGAATGTTTGTATGAATGGGGGAATGTTGATTCCTGTTGTAAAAGCGCTGTGAGTAGTTGAGCAGACTAAAAAAGTGCTATTTAAGAACTGTTCATTTACCCTGTTGCCGGTTCAATAGTTGTCCTTTCTTGGACCACTTTTGCTAGGTACTTACAACTGCAGAGTGGCAGCATCCTTAAAGTCCTGCTGTTCTCGAGACGTTAAGTCATCCGGGCATCACAATTTGGACCATGTCAAAGCTGTCACTATCATTGTCCTTGCCCATTTTACTTCCAACACATCAACTTCGAGGACAATTATTGCCACCTGCCACTGTTATGCCATTATTACATATATACTCCAAATATGTACTCAATATTATAATGACGTCACCAGTTGGTCATAATGTTATGGCTAACCGGTGTACTTATTCATTATAATTTCAAAATGTACTGTCTCTAATTCAACTTGATGGCGTTTCTTAATATTGTTCACATTCCTCACATTCCTTGTTTCTTCCTAAAAATACTTTTTTTTTAAATTAATCTCTTTCTTTCTTGCACATTATTGGCTCTGCATTTTTTGGACAACACAGCCTGTTGGTTTTTCACACTTCTGTGAATTTGTCCTGCTGCTACACCATGCGTAACAATTCAAACAAACACAGCCAAGGCGAAGCAAAAAAAGGAAAACAATTTCTGACAGCAACACTGAATGAGGTGAGGACAGCAAATGTAAACCCTCACATTGGGTTGGGTAGCGAGACACAAGAACAGCAGAGCCTTTGAAGGCTGCATTGTTTGGGCTAATTGTGGCGATAAGAAGCTCTTCCTCTGAGACTTCTCCTTTTCCTCTGACTGATCAGGTTTCAGTGACATTCAAAGATGGGGCCAAGGTTGAGCCCACAGTAGACCGTGTGCATGAACTCAGCAGCAGCAGAAGCAACCGACAACAATTTGTATATTTTCTGGTCCTCTGTTATACCTCCTCGCATGTTAAAAGTTATGGCTCATTCATTGTGTTAGAAGGAAATCTCCAAGACAATATTTGTCCAAAACCCCCAAGGATATTGTTTGAAATTGAGTACACCTGTAGTTTGTCAGGAGACCTGCAACGTTTGCACATTTCTTTTTGCCATTATTTTCTAAAATAAATGGGACACATGACCTCAGGGTGGAGAAAGACATTTGGTGTTAACTGCCTTTTCCTCCGCTGAGCACATGACAATAGACTGTTTCGGTTTGTCACATATGATATATGAAATGCATACATTAAAATATGTTCATAAATTACTGGAAAGGAATTAATTTGTCGCCACCTTACTTTGAATCAAAATGAACATGAAATATCGGAAAATGTTGATTCTGCAAAACCTCTTCTGAGTGCGGAACTTTGAAGAGTAGACATATTTTCACAGATTAGGAAAAACAAATGTGTTTATTGTGTGATGATTGAAATAAAAAAATTATCCCAATACACACACAATCAGTCATAACATTATAACCACTGACTGCTGAGGTCATAGTAACATTATCTCATTACTGCGGCACCTGTCAGTGGGTGGGTTATACTTGGCATTATGCAAAAATGTACTTATCGTAGTTGATCATCAATCAATCAATCTTTATTTATATAGCACCAATTCACAACAACAGTTGCCTCAAGGTGCTTTCCAGAAAGAGCAGCTCTAGACCAAACTCTTTATATAATTATCTACAGGACCCAACAAATTCCTCCTTGAGCAGCACTTGGCGACAATGGCGAGAAAAAAATGTGTTGATGTATTGGATGTAGAAAAAATGAGCAACTATACTAGTGAGTGACTTTGACATGGGCTAAATTGTGATGGCCTGATCAAAAAATCTCCTGAGCTGTAGATGCAACCTACGTTTGTGGACTGTGGGTTATAGTACGGTTTGCTCCATAATTTTCAACCTATATAATTGGTTGAATATCAAATAGTGAAAGGGTTTGTTTTCTTTACAACCTTCATAATGGTAGAATAGAATATAAGTTGTACAAGTAACCAATATAGCAACATTAATTCCCTGCATTTAACCATCGCTGAGGACCAGTGGGACGCAATGTGTGGCACCCGTAAACTGCTTAGATCGAGCAACTGACTGGGATGATCAATTTACCCACTGAGCGACATATACATTGAAAATTGATGTTCCTATATTCTGTAAATTTTTACCATCAGTAATAGTAAAACCTAATCCTATGGTTATGGTTTCACTGTCAATCGCATCTAATCACACGCCATGTTAATGTTTCTGACAGAGCAACTCTACTGATTCAATAATAATAATGACGAGGACGATAATGATGATGATGAAAATAATAATAATGATGAGAAGAAGTAAGAAAAATAATGTGTTAAGTCCAAATGAAAAGGGTAGCATTTTGTTTTTAACCTTAAACCCTGGCGGCTACTCATTAATTCAAGAAAATGAATGTTTTTGAAAAACATTTAACTTCTGAAAACAAATTTTCATCTGTTTTCAGAAACTCATAACTCCGCCTGTGTTACAATTAAAATAAGCTTGGTGAGACTCTTCTATCACAGCAGGATCATGATCGCTGAGGTCAATTTACGTACAAAAAACATAGAATGTTTAAAAACTTAAAGCCATAAGGGCAAATGAACAGATTTTTTTTATAGGAGTGATGTCATACAATACAGACCATTATTCCATCCCATAAGGTAACATACCTTCAATCAACTGGTGGGTGTCAGTCCAATGCATAAGAGGTCATATTATGCATCACCCCCCCCCCGGTGAGGGCAGGTTCATCAGGGGGATGGGTAATCTCACTAGTGCCATGATCCCTGCCCTACTGATGAGAGCTGTAATCATCTAACTGTAAAACTGCCATTACTGTGAGAAGACATCAACACTTACTGTACTTTGGCCATACTGACACTGACTGGTGTGGAGCAGAGCACTTACTCTGCTGCTATCAGTCAGCACAAACTATCAACACTGAAATGTGGGGGGTTGATTTGTGTAGGAACCTGTTGTTTAATTTAGTCCTGATGTTTAAACATTAGATTACCCACCCTGTTAGCTCAGCTGGATTGTTTAGGTTCCCTGTGGTGACACACACATCTAAAACTAAATCTTTCAGCAGTTGCTTCCATCATTATTCCTCATTATTTTCAGTCTCGGCTCTTTGCGAAGGTGGAGTCTTCCAGTGCTTAGCCTTACATGCAGCTATTAGAGAATATTTACATGACAGCTCACTTTAATGTCAACTGTGTGTTTTGCAAAGCCAAACATGTCCAAAGGGCTAACTTTAGCATGTCTCAATCAATAGGACAGGGGCAGGAGTTTTCATTTCAGGAATGTGAAATAAGTGTAACAAAAATGGAAGATCTGGCCCACATGAAATATTTTTTTCGTTTTCTTATTTAGATTACTCTGACCTAATTGTCAGAAGTTAAACAAAATCAAGACTTCTTTCTTTAATCTCAGAGTTTTATTTATCTTTGAGTCAGAAGTAAGCTATCAGGGGCAAACACACTGCAGCTTAAGAAAACACATGCAATTAAGACATTCACAATCCAATTAACATAAAATCTTAATCATTTTGACAACACCTGCACGATGCAAAAGCCACAATACAACACATTAAGAATAATGATCTGCAAAAGCCACAACATAACAGAAGCGTGTACAGAGAACACTTTAATGTGATGCACCCCTGGTCACTCTGTTTTGATTCTTCATTTAGTAAATATAACATTATATTTATATAATTTATCTAATTATACACAAACTTTTCATGACATTTTTATCTGACGTGTGAGCTGCGCTTAACTTACGGATCATGCGGTCATGTGACTCAGAATAAAGCGTGAATCATCATTATGTAAACATAAGTAAACATAATAATGATCGTAACACAAACTCTATCTAAAGCTAAAACAAAATAGCTTTTGTAGCTGACGGTCTTAGATTGGTGCGTACTCCTTGCTAGGCCACACCTTGAAGTCGGTATGTGATGGTGGTTAAGAGTTTTCTTAAGCAAGTATAAAACACCTTGTTTACTGTAGCTTTTGGTGGTGTGTTTGTTAGGGTCATTATTCAGTTAATTTGTTTTCCCTAACGTCCATTAAGGTAATTCTGGTTTGTCCGTTTTATTCTGTTTCTGTTATTCTGAGTCACATGAATGTAAGACCATGTGGTTAAGCAAAACTGACACGGAAGATTCAAATATCATGAAAATGTGTATTATATCTGTTTTATTCATTAATGAGGCATTTTCAAAAATTGTGTTGGGAGGTGCATCACTTTTAAGTGTCTTTTTTAAATCAAGAAAAATACTTAAATAAAGTCAGAACTCTTAATCTTAATCTTTCAGATTTTAATGTCAGAATTTAAAAAGTAATAAATACAAATGTTGCCTTAATCTTCATCTGTTGAGACATCTGTTACATCTATAATCGTTCATCCATCATATAGCATTTCATCTATTTCCTCTTTTTAACTGTTTTATTATTTCCATCCCTCTCATATAATCTGTCAAATACACATAATTCAATTTTTTAGGTAAATGGGGTCAGAACCCTGATTTTCTAAATAAATTCCGACATTATATGACCCAAATTCCCCTTTGCAGAATATTGACTTTATCTCTGATATATATTCTTGATGTCAGGAATAAAAGTACCGACATAAATAATGTGACACTAATCATCTTCCAGAGTTACATCTGATTCACCTTATTTGTTTTTGCCTGTCTCATCACCCCTCTCCTCTAAACTACCGAACATAAAGCCTTGCATCATATCAGTTAGAAATACTGGATGACGTCCAAACCCCCTCCACGCTTTTTTGTTAATCACCAAACCCACTGAGGTATAATAATCTACATACTGTTGCGTGACAGTCTTTCTCATTTATGTCAACTTTTAGAAGATTTAAAGGAGGATTTCAGCAGCAATCTGGCGTCGGGATTATGTTACATTAACCCATTACACAGTCTTCACACCAGGGATACATTCTCCACAATCTGCTGCTCTTTGGGTTGCAGTGGGAGAGAATAGAAGCCAGTGTGCAGTGGAGGTGAAGCGGCGGCAGGGCGGCACAGGAAGAGCTCGCTGCGCGTAGTGAGGGACGCATCTGTAGGCAGTCTGAGTCACGGAGCGCCCCGCGCGCAGATCCACGAGCACGGAGCATCTTGTCTCCAGTCATCCGTCTCGGAAGAGGCATCTCTGTGAGAAAGACCAGCTTCGAGGCTAATGAAGGAGACTTTGTCGAACCATCGGGGTCGGTGTCGGAGTTCTCTGATTGAGGATAAGGAATGCGGCATCTCTGCAACCCTATCCCATCATATTCTACCTGAACACAGTCGGGACTAACCTGGCGATTTAAAGTGCGCTGAATACGCGGGAGTCGGTGGATAAAATGCTCATTTTACACTTTGACTTCTGATTCAAAGAAGATCTGGACAGCTCTTTTTCATGGAGCAAAAGGACTGCGTCCAGGATCATTGCAAGGTATTTTTTCGATTCCCTAGTGAATTATGATACACATTTGAGTCAATTTACGAACGCTGGTGGCTGCAAACTCTCATTTTAATTCCTTCTAATCGGAGTAACCGGACGATCAGGAAAGTCGGCAGGAATTCTGGTGCGTAATTTGTGCGTTGCGTGCGATTGCTGAGCTGCAGAAGTAGTTGCGCCTCACTTCTTTTTGCGTTAAACAGCCAGTTTTTCCATGGAGTAAACTAATATCACAGGTCTGGACATTAAAGGAGCGGCTTGAATCTCTGTCGCCTGGAGCAAACAGGAGGATCAGATGCGCGCCTTCTCCGTAGGATGGTAAATGACCAATGGGGAATCATGAACGCCTCTTCTGAACTCGAAGATGGGACTCGGCATAAAAACCAGGTATGCCTGCACAACATACAGTTGCGCTTTATTGTGAGGAGGTGAAGAGTGGCGCATCTTCTTGGTGCAGCGTTATTACTCCTAGATCCTAGATGCGCCTCTCGGGTGAATCTCTGCATCGTGGAGTAGCTGCAGAGCTTTTTCCCAACGGGAACAGGCACTTCTGTTCCTGTCATAATGTCTAAACCCACCCGCAGATCACACGATCCCCAAGGGGGCTGCTGCTCAGCGTGGCACGGCGCTTCATTGTGTTAGTTACCAGATGAGCTGAGCATGATAATGATAAACTCACGGCGGGGAATTAACGCATGGCGAGGGCGATAGTTGTGCTGCATCACACCCAAATCTTGACTCATGTAAGCTTCTTCTTAGATTGGATGCGTGGAAAATGGCACTGGTGGTGATTAGAGTGTTGAAACATATCATGCACACACGCACACCCATTCAGAGATCCTCTGACAGACATTAAGACTCTGCACCTCTTTAGGCGAGTCTCCTGCCCAGATGAACTGAGACAGGAACGGATTTGCGCTCTGCCAGCTCACTTTGCGACTTAGTCTCTTTTTGCAAGGTCAGTAGAGGGTTATTGACAGCCAATAAGAGAGAGTGAGAGAGAGTGAGAGAACACCCCAGGGACAGCTGCTTTGAATTTAGGGTCACCGAGATAGCCCGGCACTTTTGGAAGCATCTTATTCACCTTAATAACCTCTTATCTGTGAGGTGGGATTTAACTACTGTGCAGCTCCATCAAATGTTCTTATGGTGCGAGGAAGTGCAATGTTGTGTTAGAAGTGTTTCACGTGTTGGCATACGCACGTGACAATTTCCGTGCACAGCCCGGTGTTATCATGATATAAATGATAGCATCAGGATAATAATAAATGTAATACAGTATATTAGATTACAATTTGCAGCCTGAGAAGTGCCAGACGTTGGCTCTTTTTCTCCTGTGAGTCATTTACATGATGGCACTCTGAACTGGGCCCCTGTTTGAATCATCCATGAGCACTGATTTATAAGAACACTGCGATTCATTTATTTTATAGATACTACTGTTAGATGATTTTTCTTATCATGTTTTTTTTTAACTACTGACTTACAGCTGATCAATGACTTAGAGACGGTCACCAGCGATTAGGTTGCTGCTGTTTGTTGGCCGTTTGTTCCTCTTTTATATTCACTTAAAGGCCATGGAAACAGCTAGTAAACAGCAAGTTTATCTGCCATATAAATTTTGATTCGATGATTGCGTGTTCGGTAATCTCCCCATTATGTGTCAGTAAGAGGAAAAGTTCATTAGGAAAAAGAAAAAGAAGAATCAGTGCAAGGGAAATGTGATTAATTTAGATCATTTTCTATGTTATTTTGGGAAAACCTTATCATGATGGCTGAATGTAAACCGGATATGCCGGTAATTTTCAACCTAGAAAATTAAAAGGTAGATATAAAGCCCTCATAATTATTCACCCTGATTCATAGGTTGTGGGAAATAGGGAATGCTAATCTGTACTATCTTTCCCTGCCATCCCTACATCTATCTGTCTCATTGTGCTGCACTTTTTATTGTGTTATCACACACAGACACACATAAATACTGACTCCCTCTCAGTGTCAGTTCTCTCTCTCTCCGGGCTCTTGAGCAGTAACAACAGACCTTTATCTCCAACTATGATATTGACACAGGCGTTCAGACCCTTTTGGGAGGGATTGGTTAATAGAGATCTCTGTGGTCTCTTGACTGTTTTGATATTAGAAAAACATGACCCAGGGTTTTGCCTGGTGACTGTATGTATGCATTTTCTCACTTCAGGTGTGCTGTCACCCATGCCCTTTTGTGTTAGACTGAGGCCATTTGGATTCAAATGAACATTGTAAGTCAAAGTCAGACTTCAGATCTCAAATTTATGGAAATAGATGCCCGAAACCAAGTCTGAATTGTCGCAAATATTTTTTTGTCTGTGCATATAAAAATGCACATCACCCAAGTGGATAGCGCCGTAAAACTTCCATAAAAAGTGTTGGGACAAGGCAATAAATGTTCCTTCACAAGAGCAAGGTGAGAAATCTTTTTTTTCTTTCTTTTTTATGTTTTACCTCTTTTCTTCAAGATTGCTCTATAAAAATAGAATTTCACTAGAAAAACCATAAACCATGGCTGTAGAATTGCCAATAAGGATTTTTTTCTGGAATGCTAGCCAGATTCCTTGTCAGTTTTTATTTTGGTTGTAGCTTTTTCCATTTTGTCATAATTAAACGAAAGGCTAGGTGTGAGCAATAACCAGTTTTTTTGACTCAGTATGTGCACATATAAACACACAAACACGGACACAAAAATACACCCAAGTCTTCAGTCATGGTGACTCTGCTTTGTTTCAGAAGGGGGGTTTAGTTGAAACTTTATGTTTGTTGATCCCAAGATAAGGAAAACTGTATTTTCTGTTCTAGATAGTAGAGAAAGTTAAACTATGAGTCAGTAACCATGGTGACTAGCACTGTAAACCTAACCTGCTCGGACAGAGGTTTTTCTCAACAAACTCTGAGTCTGTTCTTGGTTCCGCTTAAGCTCAGTCCATCTCTCACTGGTCAAGTTAATAGAGTGAAGTCAGGAGGGGACTGAGAGATCTATATTGAATTACTTTCATTCCAAGATTTATCTGAATGACATTCTCCAACCATACATCCCAAAAATGTCACACCAGGGATGTCGCTCACATCTGAACAAAGTCTTCACGTGTCATCGATTGCCACGGTGAATCACAGTATCTGAGCTCCATTGATAAGGGCTGTACATCGCCTTGGTTCTGGAACCAAAAACTCAACAGCTACTTAACCCAGTGTTGATCAATCCAGTGCTTAAGTTAAACTTAGAGTTTTTAAACCCACTTCCTAAAATACATCCCTGGTCTTGTATCACAGTTATGCACTGTTGGGTTTGTTTTTATTTAGTCTGTCAATACTTACACAAAACCATTTTGGCTAAAAAAGGAAACATGTTGCCTTTGTTGCAAAACATTCCTTGCAGACATGAATCCATAAAAACGATTGACAACACTGTAGTATGCATGCCAGGCCCATAGATGGCAGTGAAACTTCTAGGTGTAAGATAAGAAAACACTAGTCTAAGTGTCTTATCATCATATCATTTCTGCAGTCTTGTGGTAAATTTTTCCAGGGGGCAATTCAAACTTTATCATGGTTAAAATCCCTGGTCTTCATCAAAGATGATGGGAGGGTATCTCTTAAGCTATCATCTTTAAGATGATGGATGTCGTTTGTTGTGCACATGTAAAATCCAACTGCTTTTGTCTGCTGCCATTCATTTTTGAAATGTGGGCAGACCTCTGACATAAAAGGACAACATCTCATTTTCCATTTTTCCCAGAGATCCACATTGATCTACTTGCCAGTTGTAGCATGTTTATGCTGTTGCTGCAGCATCATACCCATTTACCAGTGTTAAAACAAACTTTTTCTCCTTTTGATGAAAGTGGTTGCAAACCGCATTTAGTTTCATTCCCACCACTCAGTGTTGACAATAACACATTCTTCAAAATCATTGCCCATCCCAAAAGTTGGCATTTTCTGGCCTCCAAAACACAATTGTCATGTTAACCAAGAGTCAAAAAAATGTTATTCAAAACAATGTTAAGGGAATTAAGTTAAGTTCATTTCAGTCACAAGTCATGTTTTTCCTGCCTAGAGCTATACTTTGACAAACTACGAGCTCATCTTGGACCTAACTAACCATTTTTTTGCTTGTTTTTTGATGATTTAAAAAAAAAATCCTTATCATCCAAAGTTCACTTTAGGAATTAACCAATGAGCGATACAAACAGATTAAATTTGTAAACTCATATCGAGATAGCAACAGTGGGTCAGGGTTATTTATGTATCTCCAACTAATCAAAAAGTTGTAAGAACAGGAATCAGAGACCCACTCATTAAAAAACACAATCTGCAGTGTCCCCCCTATTTTGCACGAGAATTCACTTTATGCACTCTTTATTCACCTGTTAAAGAATTTTGAAAGGTTTACATTCACTTGCTATGTTGATGCTGTTAATGTTTTTATGCTGTTGTTGGTATGTAAGGATGCATAATGTATCCATTTTTATTGGTAGGCATTTTATGTATTCTACGTGTTTTTGCATGTTATGCAAGGCAACAATGTATGTAATAAATATGTTACCTTATCTTTTCTAATCAATTTGTTCTATCTTCTCTGATCAATCTGAATATCTAGTTGCATATTTATCCTGTGCTATATTGTAATTGAAATTCCAGCTGTAATTAGAACATAAATTAACGTGATAATCATAATGCGATTATTTATAGAGAGCTTTTAAAAATTTTCAAAGATGCTTTACAGTCAAGGAAAAAAATAAATGTGTTAAAGAAAATAATCAATATAACATATTATAATGTACAAGATTGATTAAATATTAAAAGCATAATTGAAAATGGGAGTCTTGTAGTGATTTGAACTTGTAACGGTCAGTGTAGTTTCTATCATGTTTGGGTAGGGAGCTCCAGAGGGACGGGGCAGCGAAAGAGAAGGCTCCGTGTGCACAGGTCCTGAACTTGGTCCTGAGTCGCTTGGAAGGGGGGCACCAGGAAGCCAGTAAATGTTCTGGAGGACAGGGGTGCCAGAATGTCGGGCCTACATGTAAAACAGGATTGTGGAGGATCATAGACTTTATCTGTGTTAATAGACTCACATTGAATGATGATGTTATTTGATGCTGACTTTATTCAAACCAGTCAGAAAGTAAACATGCCTGCTTTTATGCATGAAAATGATACTTATTATCTGGAGCCTGCCTATTTACTAAGACATTAAATACATTATGGGTTCCCTGACTTCGTTCAATGGTATTTGGATGGACTTATCGCATTGAACATGGTTTTATGTTCATTGGTAATAGCTGCACAGTTGGCCACTTATGATAATAATGACAAACAGATGGTGAGTTGCGACAGAGAGATGTGACAGTGTCTTTGATATCCGACTCAAGACACACTAAATGTGGCAGCACTTTACTCTGCTTCAGCTAACATTAGCTTAACAGACTGCTGGGACCAGACAGTTTCACAGCTCTGAATGCTGGAAGGCAAATCTATAGGTTTTTGCCCTGCTGCATTGAAAAAAGCATACTATTTTAAAATTAATCAAATATGTGTGGCGGGTTTTCATCTTCTTTAAAACCCTCTTTGGTCAAGTATTTTGCAAATGCCGGCATGCCAAGAGTAAACGTCTTTACTAGACAGCATCCAAGATTTCTATTTTGTTCTTTTGCCAACTCAAAGAATTAACGTTAATCAAATTTAACGAGCGAAAGTGCAGCTGTCAGTATAGCAGAAGAAACCAGCCGCTGCCAGCTTCAAAATTACACTGGTAGCTTTTTTGAAGGCGCTGCTATGAAGTCCAGATAATGTCACCTCATGCAATTTGAAAATTCCAACCTTTCATGGTGAATAGATTCTCTGCCATTCCAAAAATACTGTTTTTCACTTCCAAGCTCATGCACATGTTAATTATACTGATCAGCCATAGCATTAAAACCACTTGCCTCATATTGTGTAAGTCCCTCTTTTGCCATTAAAAGAACTATGTGATGCACTGTGTTTCAAAATCACTCTAGCATTAACTTTTGTTTTTGATTATTTGTGCTGGAGAAGCGCACCAGTGGGATTTAACAACATGTCATGAGTTCACAAGTTGTCCTTCCCTTGACTGCTTTGGTAGGTACTAACAACTGTAGACAGGTAACATCCAAAAAGACCTGTATGGATATGCTATGACCCAGATATCACAATTTGGGATTCCCATTAGATCATTACAGTTGCCCATTTCCCCTGCTTCCAACACATAAGCTTTAGGATAATCGCTCACTTGCTGCCAATAGTCTAACAGATAAAACATTGCAATTGACTTAATTCTGTCAACTGGTCCCACAAAACTAAGCTGAATAAATGGAAAGATGATTTGGAAACTAATGACTTTCTTAAGTTCTCCATCATACAGTTATGCTGTAACAAAGTTATTTTTCATTTATTTAACACGATTATGAAATCCCAATTCTTTTTACTGTTATATTATTTCAATTAATCTCTGTGGTTTTAATTGTCAAAGATTCAACTACATAGTTGTTTCAACATGAAAAATTCTGTAAATGCAAATGTTTAATTTACTGAACACAACTACATTGCATGTACTAAACACAGTCATGCTGATTTATTTCTAAAACACAGTTACACTGTAAAACACTATGAAGTAATCGCAAAACCTTTTACTTTGACATTAATGCATTGGAATTCCCTTATTTTAATTGTAATCATTGTAGCTATGTAGTTCTTTCAACATAAGAAAATCATTTAATGCAAACAGCATTTATGTTTCATTTCTACAAGTGTAATTATCCCACCCACTGACTGGTGCCTATTCTAACAAGGTATCAATGTTATTCGCTCCACCTGTCAGTGGCTGTAACGTTATGACTGATTAGTGTTTCTGCTCTTAGACTCTTTCATGATTTTCGCTTTTATAAGCCTATAAGCGGTTTTATTATAATCAGCTCCCTCTTTCCTGGGAGTTTAGAGGTGAAAACTGTAGCCTTATACTCCCCGACTTTAGGCAGCCACGCACTGTGAAATGTGGTGTGGCTGGTTTTGTGGGCAACCTTGTCAAACTAATGAACCTGCTGAGCTGGCTGGAGGTATAGGAGGCTGAGTGGACTGGAGCAGAGCAAAGCAGAGAGAGAGTGCTCTGGTTCACTGGCTCTGTGATTTCCCTGTGGAGGGTCCCACGATGGCAGCAGTGCAACTCTAACAACCTCAGCTTATGTTTCCTCTGCCCCGCTCTGGGTGGCATCAAGGAAAAACCCGGCAGCTTAAGTTTTTTCTGCCCCAAAAGGGCATTATCTGTTTGTCGGATCAGCATTTTACATCACTGGCCAGTTTCAACTGTGCATAAAACTCTTCTAAAGTGGGAAATGTCAAATTGTGGTTGCCAAAATATGTGTTTCTCATTAAAACAAAGACAGTCAAAAGGTATTTCGGTGTTTTGTGTCTTAAATCCATTTATTGTTCATTTCTATCTAGACTATATGGTTGGGAATAGACGGCGGACATATCATTTCTATGAAGAAAAACAATCCCTCAAACTTCATATTGATGCTGCAAAACGACACTCCCTTGTATTAGGTTGACTTGAACTCAGTGGGTAGAGAGGTTGTCAACCAGGAGACCAGGGTTCAAGCCCAGCCCCTGATGCATCATGCACAATTGATCAAGACCCTGAAACCTGAGCTCCCCGGCCGCTCACATGGGGCCGCCCACTGCTGCCTCATGCATGTGTTCAATGCAGAGATAAATTTCCCAAGGTTGTACTGTATGGATGTTCTGTGTAACTTGTGATAACTAAAGGAAATATTATTATTATTATTATTATTATTATTGGAATGTAATATATTGACTAAAAGCTTTAATGTCTATATGCTCATCTTCTACTAGGCATGTTCTCCCCCCACAAAAATGCTTTATCTGTAATCTCTCGAAATTTGATCCTGTTTTGTTGTTACAGCAGCCCTCTTACTTTTGGACACATCTATCTATATAATACATGAACATGAAACCCATTCCTCTAGATTTGTTGAATTCTGGCATCAAAATGTGAGAGGTTTAGAGGAGTGGCCTATTGTTAGAGTGATGGTTTGAATATGCAAGAGGAGTGTTTGTCGGTGGATCAAAGTGCTAACGAGCCATTACTGTCAAGTCATATCGTAAGTGTAGAGTGCTTTTACATAGAAAGTGATTTGGTGCCTTAATGGAACAGCTTTTCATTTTGCTCAGAGATCAAGCGATTTTGTTGAATGCCCATGCAGGCGTGGGGAGTAACGGAATCCATGAAACAGATTCATGTAATTAGGATAAAAAAATAAGAAAACCTTAGTGTGGTTAAAATACAGAACAAAAAGATGTAATCAGATTGCATGTACATTTATTAGAAATGAGTTGGCTGTTTTCAAAATTAACAACAAATAAAGATTAAGCGACAGCCCCGATGACAGAGGGAAATTGACTGGATTTGAAATGCATTTTATTTAATACGTGGGCTCTGCCTGCACCACTGAAACCTGCAACCTGCACAAACATCAGTAACGCATCAACCTTTAATGCCCCCACTAAGAAAAAAATCATGTGGAAAAATGATTTCTTTGCATGTTTTATTTCTTTTCGGCATGTATTCATTTAATAGCCGATACACTCTAAGTTTACCATAAAGTGATAAATCCTTTGGTTCAGCATGTTTTTAAACAGTAAAAAAATTATAAAATTATATAAAATACCGTGAAAGTTATTTTTAATCATGAAAATTTGTATACCATGGAAAGAGTACATTTAACTAGATAGGTTCAGCCTGCGAGCGTGTTTTTAGAAAAACTTTTTGTTGCAAAATAGATACATGATTTTCAATAAGTCTTAAAATGCTTTAACATCCCAAGAAATCCTACTTATCAAGAGCCATAGGTATTACCTCCTCCTTCTCGGTGGCCCCATTGATCTGTGGTGTCACTCAGGGCTCTGTCCTTGACCCCTTGCTCTTCAGCATATACATGCCAATCGGTCGTATTATAAACACATTTTTCAATTAGAAATAGTGACTAGAAATGGTCTCAACAAAACAGTTGAGAAGGAGGTTATAGGGATAGGCAGAAGGTCTCATGGAGGAGGGCTAATATCTATGATCAGAGTTCACAAATCATTTTCGAATGCCTTTTGAATGCATCCTTCTTTCAGACAGTCACACATGGTCAAACAATAAGACTTTAATTTTCAAAGTTAAATCCACCACAATTCTGTTTAATTTAACTTGATTCGATAATAAGCTCAAGTGCAGCTGCAATCAATTTTTCCAGTGAGAAAGTGGAACTATTTGGGATTTGTAGCGTAGACAGGCTGATTCTAGTGACACGCATACAGTGCCTTACTAAGGTTTACACCCCCTCGTTTAAATCATTCATTTTAATGGGGAACAATTATACAAGGAGTCTTTTCAATATAAGAGACTTAATTTAACAAAATATTCCTTAAACTTGGGAGACTAGTCGCCAAACTGACTTCTTGCAGTATTTTGTTTTAATGAAGAAGGAGAAAAAAGAAAACAGATACTCATTACAAGTGAATATCTCTTTGGTCTCTGGCTAAACAAGGGAAAAACAAATTACGATTAAAATAAAATAAAACTAGTTAACAAAAAAATCCACTAAAAATTGGGTCATTGGGTTGTGGCTTACGATCCAATGGCCTGGCTTAACGGCTGTTATAAAAATGACAATTACCTTCATAAACGTACTTACAAAAGAATATTTGATAAGTTATTTTCTTTTTTACGCAACAGTTTCACCCCTCCATAATCGGTCCAGATAACTAGATCAATAGACCATGAGACTATAGACTTCATGTCGTATCTGAGTCATAAACAGTGTAAAAACAATTTTTTTGACACAACTTTTTAATTGACTTTTTATTAATTTACCAGCCGGCCAAGTCCTACTTAAAGACATTTTCTCATAAAAGGAAAAAGTTAGTAAGCCTTTTGCAGATGTAGTCAACCCTTTTTGCTTTTGCAAACCTCAATTGAGTTATGTACCCTATGAGTTTGGTGTCTACTGTCAGTTATCTAGTATTTATTTATTATTATTTGTTATCACAGGGATTCAAAAGTAGCAAATAAATCAAGTTACTTTATAATTGCTGTAAAATAGTGTTATTTTGATGAGTTTACCAAATGCTTTTAAGGTAAGTGATAATAAGTGTTTAAAGTGACCCTCCCAGCCCTGTGTGCATCTACAGGACCACTGTAAAACTGTGCCTCTACTAGTCTGAAAGTTGTAACTGACAGCAATCGTCCTGTGTTCATTAGACTTTGCACGTCCTCTTATTTGCTTTGGTTGTATGATGATCGGATTCTTCCATGTTTTTTTTTCTCCCATCTTTCACTCTTTCTCTAAATCTTGCTTTCACTGAGGGACAGGCCATTTCAACATCAATTTCAGAAGCTGTACGGTGGCTTGGAGGTCTGAGGAGAAATAGGTAGAGTGGCAAAAATGAGGACAGGAACAACGATGAAGAGAGGGGTCGATAAAAAATGAAGAATAAAAAAAATATCAGCCAGAGCAGAAAAACAATGAGTAACTCAAAGTAGAGTAGGAAGGACAGAGGGCAATTGAAAAGTATGAATCACAACAAGTTCCCGATCTGTGTTGAAGGGGAAGCAGGCTAGCTGGGGGCAGTTGTACCTTTCGCAAGGTGACGCGGGTATATTCCAAATCCTCAAAGTCCCACACTCCTCGCACACAGATGAACCCCCGACCGGTTGAGGAAGATTTTTTTTATTTACAGTACATACTTGGATCATTTAGAAGGTTCGTCCAAGACCAGGGTTCACTGGTAATAACAGCTGAAATCCAAAGAGATTGTGCATAATTGGTTGATGATTCTTAATTTGTTCGCTTGTGTTTTTGTGTGTCTGTGTTTACATTTTAATTTACAATGTTGGTATACACAGTATGGGTGGATGAGTATATATTGTAACATAGATGGTCACATTCTGTTCTTTATTATAGACCGATGTGTCAGCAAGCTGACCTAACGGGCAGGGTTTCACTGTAGAAGAGCTAAAAGTGTGAGACAGTCTGACGGAGAGTGGGAAACTAGACCGGCCAAGGCATTAGGTTTCCATCTGCAGGATTGGATCAGCTCCTTGTGTGTGCCTGTGTGTGTCTGCTCAGAAGAAATAGCAAAGCGTGTCAAACAAAAACACTCCAAAGGAAAGATAAATGTTTGTAATCATCCACCCTCTGCATACAAACTGTTTTACCCTGGAATACTTTAATATTGCCATTTTGCAATTTATCATTCACTTCCCTGCTAAATCATCATTAAAAATGCATTGGAAATCACCCGTGAGAGGCAGATGAGAGGTGCAGATGGAGGGAAATGTGTGGGCTGGAAATTAGGTGGAGTGGTGGAGTGTGGGTTGAGAGAGAGAGACGCAGTGTGTGCATTTGTTAGAGTTCAGTCATCCTGATGGACAACAGGCGAGGCCCATTCCTCTGACAGATGGGGCTCTATCTTCATATTGCAGTGAGAAGTGTCCAATTACCTCATGGCGATTTCAATTGAAAAGTTAAAGAGGTCCATTCATGTAGCGTTTGAGTCTTGATCAAACGGAGATGTGAGATTAGGGCCCGATTTTAAAAGCACAGACTTCCCGAACAAAACGTCTTTTTTTTCGCCTCCCCCTTGTCATTAAACAATTCTTGCAAATATTCCTACATTCAAGCACAACAAATGTTCACATGCGAGCATGGTTCCCCTATGGTGACGCATTACTTGTCAGACTAAGAATGCAAATTGATATATAAATTAAAGGGAATTTATTAGACCCTGAGAATCTTGTGAATAATTTACGATAAATGTAGGTGTTTAATCAACAATCAATCAATACAGGCCACCGCATCTGGAAGAGCGGAATTTTCTTAGGGTATAAGGAGGAGATGTGAACACAGTTTTAAAAACAGTTAAACACACAATTTCAGTAATAAAGGTAGCCAAACTTCATTGTTAAAAAAGCAACGCTAGAATGGCATCTGTTCTGTTGCGAGCGCACAGAGGGTCTTTTGATTTATTATCTTGGTGATAAACTGCCAAGGTGCCTGTGATTGAGCAACGTCTCTCTCTAACTCTGTCATACTTGGTAGTCTCGCTGAATCGCATTATTGGTTCTCCTCTGAGCAAAATGGAGTCATTTTCTCAGCAAACTGACTTCATATATTTACCTATTAATGACTTACTTAAGGTAACATTGACAACATAATAGCATCATTATGCGCAAGCGCCATTAGGCGTCTCAAGGTTAATAGCAACATTAATTGTCTGGAGGGATGAAGGCTTAAGAATTATCGTTGTGCCTCTTAAGTAATATTTTTGATCCATCATTTAGGTGCCAAAGGGGAATGTCTGCAGCACTGCAAAAAAAGGGGGCAACACCGGGGAACATAGCACAGTTGCCACACAGCTACGGTTAAAATCTACCTCCTTTGTGGGTATTTGCATGTTTTCTCCATGTTTGCATGGATTCTCTCTGGTTTTTCAAGCTTCCTCACATTGTCCAATGACGAGCAACATAGGTTTGTCAGTTTGTGCCTTAAAACTGGCCATAGGTGTTACAACCATTCATGGTTACCACACCCATTACAAAGAGCCTTATAAACCATTCAATGTTTGTCTCAATGTGTTTGCTCTTTAATGAACTTGCAACATGCGGGATTGCTGTGATCGACTCCTGTCCTATACTTCCCTTAAATAGAAAATGGATGGTTTGCAGAAAAAAAAGGAAAGTTAAACAACCGTGTTTCTCCGAAAAATTGCCTTTTTTTCTAATGTAATTTTGTCTCTGTGTTTTTGCTTTAAAAAATCATTTCAATGCCGCAAAAAATATCTTACTTTGTCCTGATAAGATATGTCAGCTAACATTGAGCTAGATTTAACCAGCAACAAGGTGAAACCTAGTATTTCAGCACGTCAGGGTCCCTTGATCCCAGTTTGCAGCACGGTTGGGTAGTGGTTAGCACTGTAGTCAGGGGTCTCATGCAAGCAAAAATTACGGAATGGACACAATTTTAGAGGTAGAATTATATTAAAGCTTCAGAAAAACAGTTTTGTAAAGACTTGTAAAGTCTCACTTTAGGGTTTTTGACATTTTTATGTCAGTTATTTGTGCTGTTGTTGCCACTGAAAATGAAGCTCCCTTATTCGCTCACTTCTATACTTTTTGCACCGTTGCTACTTGTCGTGAAAAAGGGCTTCATCCTGTCTGCTTCATGCAAAAATTTTAAGGGGCATAACATAAAAAGTAAAGTCTCCAACAGTGGTCAACGCACACAACTTAAGAAAGCACATACAAATAGATACAGCACAAGCAAATGAAGAAAACCATTTCATCAATTTGACAACACAGGCACGCTGCAAAAGCCACAACATGACACTTTAAGAGAAATGATCTGCAAAAACCACAACACAACCAAAGTGTTTATGGAGGACACTTAAATACGATGCATCCCCGGGTGTTGATTTTAATGCCTCATTTAATGAATAAAACAGATATAACATACAAACATTTCATACTATATTTATCTGCCGTGTTAGCTTTGTTTTATTTCCGGGTTTCTGCGGTCATGAGACTTAAAATAAAACAAAATCCACATTGTGAAAACTACAGTCAAACTTAACAATGATCCTAACATACAAAGCTCAAGTAAAAAAAAGCGTATTACCCTTGACCAACAAAGTCAATCAGTTTTTGTATCAACGTTGACAACAATACATCCACAAAGTGGCAATGAAGAGTCAAACAATTCAACAACAACAGAGTTTGTGGTTATTTATGTGCAAAGTAAAAAGCAGCAAATGCAGAACCAACAATATACTGACCACAGGAAGCTGTTTACTATGTAAGTATTACACTTTTTATCTCTTGAACTCTTTCCCTTTGTAATGGTCTCCATTAAATATGCAAAAACTCAAAAACATGCAGATATACGTATGAAATAAGATCAAATGGGGCCTTTTTTGGTTTCAAAAACACTAAAGGCATTGTGTCTCAAAAAAACCTTACTGTTTGTTATCATTAATCTTCCAATGTGACGGCGTAGTGATGAACAGGCTTGTCCAGGGTGTACCCTGCCTCTCGCCCAGTGTCAGCAGGGATAGACTCCACACCCTCGCAATCTCAACAGGACGAGCTGCTATAGAAAATGTATAAATTGATGGATTATGGTATATATTCTTAGCCTGATTGAGAGATGAAAACATTCATTTTTCATTACAGGTAATTACCTCAACCTTCTTACTTTCCTTATTTTGGCATTTCTGTCTTCTTAAAAGGCCCACCGTGGTCTTTTAAGGTTTTTAGCATTATAGTATTAAAGAGTCTAGTCTTGTTTGCCTTATTGACTTTCCTCATTGGCAGATTCTTTTTGATCAGCACAACACAAACTGAGATGTGAATTGATGAGACATTGCACCAAAAGTCCGTTTTACAATTCCCTCCTTTTAAACTGCAAGTCACAAGGATAACATTGAACAAGAGCCGTGTCTTGTGGTCAGCATATTCTCTCTATCATGCATGCATTTCAAAAGGGTTCCCGCTGACAGATGACAGCCTTCTTCCTCCACTGAAAGAAAAATGTTTATTTGTGTTTACATCTGTCAGGAGCAAAGTGAGAAGAAAACATAATGAAAGAGGTTAGGTCGCTGAAAAAAACATAGGTAGTAAGGAGAGATAAAAAGAGAGCGATGCATGAAATTTATTCAAATCCATAGAGACAGGGAGGCAGAGGAAGAAGTAGAGATATATTTATTACAGCTATCCTATAAACAGTTATGACAAACTCATGGCTAATATATTAACAGAGTTTGCCACCAACATCCATTATTTATTCATTGTCAAAAATGTAATCTGGTACACTGTGTGCCATTATTCAGAGGCGCTGGGGGAAAGTGGCACATTTTGATAAATGAGGAATTGTAGGACTCACTCCCATGGCTTGTTGTTATTCTAAAAATTCTATCTTTAAATTATTCAAATGTTACAATTATTAAAGGTTAAATAAAAAGTTAAAAAAGATTAAGAGACGGATTGATGTTGAATAAAACCCCACTTAGCTCAAAAATTTTAAATTATTATATCTTTGGGAAGAAACCGTTTTTGTTCTTTTCAGATTAAAAAAATAAAATGAAAATAAATTAACACACTTATCCCAATTGTTGGCAGTGACTGTCATACTCCATCTGCTCGGTAGTTTTCATTACCAGGAAAGGAAAAAACATTGTGTTTTCTGGATGTTTCAGCTTGCATCTCATTTCAGGGAAGTTTCTGACCTGCTGCAATGGCTTCAGGAGAAAACTTTATATTTAAAATATTTGTATTGTCTTGTTTCTGCACCTCTTGGCGAGCCCCAAGTCTGAATGAGATTGGATATGGAAATGTAGAGTGCTCCAGACCACTAGTTTCTGCTGATGGTGTGGAACTTGGCAGCATAGAGAACAGTAAATGTTCCTTGGAGGAAAAACACTCATGCACAGAGACATCTTTGGAAGAAGACGCATAAAACCAGACTCATGCAAATGCTCTTTTTATTATAGTACATACAGATAGACAGTATAACAGAAAACCAGCAATTAATGTGAAATGGTGCATATTTTAGCCGTGGAAGGGTTTTTCAATATGTTAAAAAACCTAGTCCAGAAAAGATAAACATATACAGGCTACAATTAATATACATATAAACAAACTGTAGTCTATATTTATTTGTCAATAACATTATTTTCAATACTAGCTTTTCTTCTGTGTTCTCAAAGAGTAGGTTAAATATTAAGGGGAACAAATGAAGAAAAAATGGTCAAGAAAAGGAAAGAGTCTCTAATATTAGTATTATTAAAAAGCCGTACGTGTGAAATGAAGTGGGCTGTTCACTACACATCCCACATTAGATATTGTATACATATTTGAAAGAATATATAGCATTAATGGATTTCTTTTATGCTTTTAAGCAGATAAACGCTGATAGTTCAAATTAAACAAATATATCAAATCAAAATGCGGCACTCAAATTTATAGAGATAACCACAATCTGTTCAATCATGGAATGTCCTGCCAACAAATCATTGCCCATTCTTTTGCTTGTTTTCATTCATGCTGTTACGTTCACATTCATTTTTTGCCTTTGTACTGTTCACACTCATATTTTAAAGCCTGTTCAGATACATTTACCAATTTCTTTCAGCTTATTCGGGATCGAGTTATATATTTGTCTATATTAGTCTGGCCCGGAAATGCCTGGCGATCACCCTGGTTGAGTAGAAGATTGTTGCTGGGGAGACGGATGTATGGAAATCCCTTCTCATCCGGTAGACACATTGGGCCTGGCTGCTAATATATCGTACATACTGCCTTTTTTCCTGTTATGATATGCACAGAGAAAATCAGTTAATACATAACTTTAAAAATGTTTCAAAGTTCCAATAGTATTCACTACATCACTTTCATCTTTACTCTTTTACTGCAAATCTTAAATGGCGCATGGTGAATGGACATATAGCCGGATGCTATGTATCAGAAAAAGAAATGCACGGGATGTTTTTTTGAGAATTAAAAAGCTGTCAGGAAGTTATGGGAATTACAAAAAATGGCATTTCATATCCTAAAAATGTCATGAAGGAAAGATGGACAAAAAAGCAGTTTTTAAGAAATGCTTTCCTCAGAGAAGCCAAAACAGATACCACATGAAACATCCATCATTTGTGCACACTTGTGATACGCATATATACATCGGGGAAAAAAGCTTATAGGAGCACAGGGTTCTTGGTTGAGTGGATATTTTCTGATTCCAGCCATTCCAAGCAGAAGTCATGCCACACATGAATGAATCTCAGAGAAGCCAAATGATCGGAAGAATTAAGTCAGGAATGTCGTCACAGTTTGCTGTATCGGGGGTGTTCTGTGTATCCCAAAGCGCTATCCTCAGAAACTTACATCACAACCAGCAGCATGAAACCAAAGCTGATCGACCGAGAACCAGTAGGCCACATTTAGCAACCCATACCCAGGACTGACTCGTACAGCATCAACAGTTGTAGATTTTCAACAATAACTGCATCATTATCCTAGAAGAGCTCCGGAAAGTTCCTTACATAGTTTGATCTTCCATAGTTAATACTAAGCTACTACTTATTTTTTGTGACTGAAGGTATTCCATTTAACAATTATACATGCTTTAAAATCATGTCCATGTTATGTTAAACCTGTTATGAGAAATCATGAATAAAGTTAAAGAAATGTTCATAGTGTAAAACCAAATTAGCAAAGTTTTAGTGTCAATGGAAAGACTCATTTTAAAAGTGGGTAATCTGTATTACTGAGCAGACAGGGTAAAGCTGATCTAGTTTCAAATAAGGAAACACAATAAATAAATACCTGATTTAACATAAGGTTTATTGTAAGATCTCTGACAAGCGTCAGTATTTCAAAAATAATTTCAGAAATGTGATTCATATGGCCCTTTTTTATATTCTACATAATGTTCCAGAAAGGGAAAAATGAGCCTGGGTTCTTAATACCTGCATTGCATGAAATCAGACCAATAATATTTGTAGCCAACTGATTATCAGTTATAGAAATAGAGCAGCCTTCCTGTGTATGACACCATTAGGCCTAAGATGAGATGAATACCAAACTCAAACTGCTGAAAACAGATAAATAAAACAAGCTAGGTTGGTACTGCAGGTGCTGCAAAAGCAAAATTAATAAAAAATTAAACGGCCATAGTTCAGTAAATAGAGCTGCAGAGTGTTACACACAGTATAACTCACGCATAAGGATACATTACTAAGCCACACAGTGGATCTGAACGTCGACCTGTGAGTCTCATGCACCATGAAGGCTTCAATATGCATTTGGATAAATACTTTTCTTGCTTTACTACCTCAGTTGATTTAACAATTTAAAAATCCACTCAGCCTCTCTAACCCAGCTGGCTCCTCCAACATTTTGTGTTGAAGAAAGATCTACTGCCACAACATTTACAGAGGGAATTGTGGCTTTCAGCAACAAAGCATCAGTTTTGGTCATGCAAAATCAATTAACACACATCGTAATAGTTCAAAAATGTGTGTAATTAAGAGCGCTTCCTGGATCTATAGGTCCGAAATCCCCATGGTGTGACAATAAGGGCTATTTTAGTTATTTTACAGGGGAGCTTTTATCGCTATGGTGTGCCTTGAATAACTGAAATATGTTGTACAACCAGACCAATGCTATTTTCCCCGACAGCCGAGGTATATCTGCAAAAAGGCCCTGATTCCCTATGCTGTACAAATTTTTTGTAAAAAAGCTGCCCCTTTGTGAATAAAATATGACAATGTCATGTCATTTTTAAGATACACATATATGTATTATGTGACTCAGAAGTATTTATTTCAGATTTATTTGTTTAATTAAGTAATTTGTTTATGATAGAAATACTATACCTTTTATGTTGTTCAAATTTACATTCACATGCAAAAATGTATAGCCACGGGGTTTGAGGAGGGCACCATACCCAAATTCTGTTCAGGGCATAAATTTGACTTAGGGCGATCCTGAATATACCCTTGTGGTTGGGGATGAAAGCCTTGGCCTAGTTTAGACATACATACTTCTAGGGAAATAACTTGTGACATTATGGTGTTTTTCCATGAATTTTACCAAATGTTTATGAATTCACAGTTAAACTATTTGTGTTAAAGTAAGCATTTTTTCATGATCTAAGGTAATTCAGTGTATCTATTAGGTCTAAACTGCAATGTTACTTCACCTACTAGGCTGATGTGCTTTTATAATTTTTATGTTCTTATAATGTTGCCATTTGACAGGTTTTTTTTTCTTAATTTTTCATTAATAACTTTAACACTATATAAAAAAACGACTACATAACCAAAAGCGTAACTACTTCTTTAAAAAGAATACACACATACAACTAAAGATGATTAACTTAATGACAGTGGAAGGGATAAATGTATAACCTCCCTTTGTGTTCCGCTAAAGTGACTACGCTTTTATAAAAGCCTGTCAGTAAGGAACACTTGCCATTTATCTGTCACCCTGAGTCGAGTCTTCCTTCCAGATACAATGACTAATAGATGAAGTTTAGAGAGATGGGCACATACTACAGAGAGTATTAAAGAAAATATTAGAGCTTCAATGAGCTCTGTCAGTTAGTCTCAGCTTTTTTGTCAGTCAGTGGTAATAATTGTCACATAGTCCTCAAACAATCACTTCTTCAGCTTGTTTTTGGTTTGGTTTTTTGTGTCTGTTTGGTGTTTTTAATTAATCCTTCCTGCGTGTTAAAAATGATGCTCTGTCCCTCAGTCGCTCTCAGTCAGGGAATAGAGGTTGGCAGGCTTCCCACAGGCATCAATAATGAGCAAACATAAGAAATCAATCAGACTCAGAGTATTTCTGCAGCCCCTCAGCTCGCATTGATTTATTGCAAATGTGTTGAAGATGAAGAGAAAAACTCTTAAGCACTATGGAGAAGGTTGGTCAGGGGGAGTAGATGGAGGGGAGATAGATGACAGGTTTGGGATGAGGGGGAGGAGCGAGCAAAGAGGAGGGCTTCCGCTCTGTTGACCTTTGTTTTGATAGGCTGACATTGTTCACCTCAGGGTCAACGCACTGTCTGTCATCAGCCAGCCAGGCCAGAGAAAACGATGATGAGGATCCTATGTTTTGTATGGCTTGATCTGTGGTTTTCCAGCGTGTGGGGAACGACAGCTCCTGTCAGTATGCAGCAGGAGGGGTCAGGGGTTACAGGAATGATGATGTCTTAGATTCGCAACAGATACAGATTTTAGATAACTAACCTGACAAACTACTGCTTCGGGCTATTCGCCATTTAACCTACAAGTTTCGTGAGCTGATAAAACGGGCTGGTATTATTTGTTTAATAAACGTCAGGGTTAAAATGTGATGTCTTTTCACATATGTCGGCTGTTTCCTCACCTAAATCATTGTTTCCCTAAATTGGTCATTTGTTCCATAATCTATTTTGTAATGGCTCTTTGATTGTTGCCACTGATTTGAGTCACTTTCAATCGGAATAACATTTAAAACTCAAAACAAATTATCATGCTGTTGCCACTCAATTATGTCTGAAAGCAATTTCATTTTTCATGCTCTGGAGCGATGCTTCCTCAGTAAATTTGGTTTTCTATTTCATGCATCTCAAGAATGAAAGGCTTGTACATCCATTTTGGGAGACTGGTGGAATACAGTTGGATATATATACAGTGTGAGCTCAGTAGTAGCTTGTCGTATACTCAATACATCACGCACAGACACTTACACTGGATGGAGTTGTTGGAGATCAGTATTAAAGAGGATTACATAGACCGGACAGTGCCACTGAAAAAATTACATTTTATGTTTATGTTAGTTTCTCATAAAATCAACTACCAGTAAAATGTGTCTTGTCGCTGGCCATATGTAGGTCTTGAGCTCTCTGCAGGGGCTGCTTGGCTGATTGAAGGGGTTAAACAGCAGATTAAAGAGATAATGTGTGTCCGCTAATCCCTAGCACTTTCAGAGGGCAAAGAGGCAAAACTCCCTCCAGCCAGAAAGCTGGAGGTGAAGATGGGGAGTCAAGCGACTATCAGGGTTAGACATCGCCATGGCAACAGATTAGTCAGAATAATTATCTGCCATATGCGCCTTGTCACAATTAGAGGTTGGATGTGAGATGGGTCCCAGGTCAAACACTGATTGGAGCTCAAGGGGTTGGGCCTGTTTATTTTAATAAATGTACATATTTGCCACAAGAGCCACAGCCGCTCAACATGTACTCTGCTTCAATCAGATTTCCTTAGAGGTGTGATGATACCCGATGTATCCTTTTGTGTCAGCGTCCTGCATGAAAACGCTCCTACACAAGGTGTGTATTGAGCTCTCAGTAGCCTTTCCTTCAATCGTATATATCGCCCAATGGAAATCTGGAAATGAATACATTTTCAGATTTATGATTTCAATGAGAATACTAAGCTTCTCAAATCGACTTTTTGTCTGAATAGCCGGGGAAAGAAAATGACTGTGTGAGGAGAGTGCGCAAATGTGAACAGACACAGGCTCAGGGGAGAAAAAAAAGGGAAAACTTTTGTGGTTTGTTCACCCAAGCAAGCCCTCCATTAGGAGTCCAGACGTTTTAACTCATCACTGCAGAACTCCCGTAGGAGACATACAGAGAAAGCTTCATTGCTAAAGTCCTGTTCACACAAGCACACTGGGAAAAGCAGATACAAGGTGCAAAGTGGCTTATCCATTACAGTGGATCATTTATTATGTCACTTTTGCCAGTGTGAGAAAAGTAATTTAGAGTGAGGAGACCTGTCTTAACCTTCTTGTAAGGCAAAAAAGTAGCAAAATTGCTGTTAAATATTTCAGAAAATGAATTTTCCTTTATATTTCTTGCAATTCACTGTTAAAAAAACTTAAAATTTTTTTGATGAGACACATTCTGCATCCTGCAACAAAACATCCTTAAGTCACCAATGGCAATTTTTATTCAGATCGCATCTCTGCGCCTAACTGTAGATTTGGCGGAAAGCAGTCAGGGGATCCCTGGGGAAGTGAAAATCGTGACAGCGTAACCAGTTTTTGAAACACCCAGGATACCTGCAGCTTATTACTACGAGCTGTCGGATTGTGTGAGATGCGCAGTGACCCTGTTTTTCTCTGCTCAAATTTGTCATGTTATGGCAGGCGGGATCACAGACTGGAGACACCGCCGACACGTTACGGAGCAAGCCAGGAGGTTGGGAGACAAGCTGCTTATATTTAAACACCAATTTAGCCCCATCCATTACTTACATCTGTGGTCAATTATATTGTCACCAATCACTATTAGGACGCACACTGAGCCCTCTGGCATTCTGGGAAAATAATTACATTCTTTCCACATCATAATTACTGCCTTTAAAGTGTCTCTTTTGAACATCAACAAATCAAGCTCTTGCTCTTCCTTCTGTCTCCCCATTCCCTTCTCCCCGGGCTCTGCCTCTCTCATCTCTCCTCTGTTGTCTCCAGAGACATTAATTAAGTGGTTTAATCTACTAACTCCAGAGGAACTGTCAGCATCGGACCACATTAATTAGGCTCTTATGAGTATTTAATTTAAAGTTTCAATATTTTCCAAATCTGCCCACCATAAACATGTTTACCAGCATCTCCGCCTGCGTATTTGTTACTTCTGTAGGATTGACGCAGTGTAGAGATTAGCATGAGTTCAGAATAAATTGATAAATCAAAATTAAACCGATGCAGTTTTAAACTCTGACAAGTTTCATTACACATTGATTTCACATTTGCAACTTTATTCGATTTTTGAAACACACCAATCATTGTGTATCACATTTAGACACATTTGGTTTATCTGCACACATGGTGGTATTGTTTATTTGAAGAAGTAGTGAATATATTCTTATCTATACTCCCTTAACCCCTGAAAGATCTTGCCACATGTTCTCTAATCCTTACTATTATTTTTTTGGTGCAGTATATTAAAATGGAGACATCTTTTTCAGGTTGTAGGGGTAATGGTGTTGATCAGAAAAACAAGATCACTGGTATGTAGATCATAATTTAAACCTTCTAGTGTCTAAGGTCGCATTGCCATGAACCTTAATCCAAAGGTTTGATATGTATAGTATGAAATAATGGTAACTATCCCAATATTTTGTATCTTCTTCTGCAGCACAGCATCATTTAAATGACCTGATAATCTCGTAATTTTAACATTTTGTATCACCCTCTGGATCCTGACATCATAATCACTAACCCCAAAATTTGTGCTGCAAAAAAGAAAAAACACTGCCATGTTAAACATTTTTTAATGTCGATTCTAAAGGATTGTGTTTAGGGTGAGGGCAAATGCCAAAATTACCTCAGACAGGTTTGGGGACTAATATGTCTTTTTTTTTTGTTTGGACATGCCTGCCCTACGACATGGGAGGTAGACCTATAGGCAAAACTAAAACTGAAAAAAAAAGAGAGACATTGGTAAATTGAGAACAGGTCGCTATTGACAGTCTAAAGCTGTGGCGCTCTTCAAAGAGAAAATGCCACTTCAAGTCAAGCTCAACTTTCAAGTTTTATTTGTATAGCGCCAAATTATGACAAAACCTTATCTGAAGCTGCTTTACAAAAAGAGTAGGTCTAGACCATTCCCCCTTTATTCCAAAGTGTCCCAACAATACCAACACGATCAAGAACATGAAGACGCTGGCGAGAAATAAAACTGTCTCTAATACAGCAGAAACCTGGAGCAAATCAGGACTCAGGGTGGGTAAGAAAGAGAGAGAGAGAGACAGAGAGAGAGAGAGAGAGAGAGAGAGAGGGCGAAAGAAAGAGAGCGATAGATACTCCATGAATGCATGGTGTATAAGCGTAAGTGTATATACTGAATTTATACCATTGATGTAATTGTATGCTTTGGCAATAGCAGTTGTTCAGCATCCATGCCACTAAAGCTCAGTTGAATTGATCTGAATTGAATTGAATTGAATGAGAGGCAGAGAAAGAGACAGAGGGAGAAAGAGTATAGCAAGGCCCCTCAAACTGGAAGGGCTTAATTAATGTAATAAATTTGTCAGGGTTGAGCTGAGGGGCAGATTTAGGTTTAGGGTTACGATCCAATTGGATAAGATAACTAATCACTAACTAATCAACTAAGAGGAAGTTCTTTTTTTGTATTGTGAGATAGGGGGATGTAAAGATATAAATTCTTAGGTCAAACACAACCTATAAAAAAAATTACAACCACCTGCCAGGTGAGGAGAACGATTGATGATAAGGGTTGTTTTATGTAAAAAAAAAAAGACGCAGTCTTCCAGTAACAACAGTTAGAATACTTTCATGATGCTGTTGATATTTTTTTTTAAATTTGTGTCTCAGGGAAATGATAACATCAAAATAAAATTGACGTAATCAATTTCCTTGTCAATGTAGAAGAATTTGGAATCAACCTTAAATCAAAAAAATCGAACAAATCAAGTGAAACCACACTCACTCCGGCATGGCCGTTGGCTCCAGACTTCGGGTTAGTTGTCACTTAGACATTTTTGCATAGTAATTACATAGTTCCTGTGTAGATGCATGGAGACCACTGTCCTTTCCAGAGCGGAGCTGATATTTAGCACTGGCTAACCAGATTCAATCAATATGTGTGAGCAGCCAGTCTATTTTGGTTCAGACCTCGCCGCCTTTCATTGAGATTACATTTTCATTGATATGTCCTTTCTAAGCTCGAGGAAGCAAATATATGACAGTTATGACATTTCCTTTTTTAAATAGCCAGAGAGGACCTGCAGCCTCTGCCCTCATATTATCCAGCTGCTAAAATTGGAGGATTCAGTCTGTTGACCTACGATCCAAGCTTTTCATTAAAGTGTGCCTCCATTTTACATCTCTCTTTGGTTAAGTTTTGGAATCAATCAAGTTGGTCTTTAGCTACTACAACCCTTTCACAAAGTCTGCAATGTTATATCTCCTAGTCTAACGAAATCGGAAGATATTGCTGCCTGATCTTTTGAGATTATCTTTCCTTTGTTGTCAGTGTAAGGAAATTAGATGTTGTATTCGCTCATGATGAGGAAATGTGTAGCCTACATGTATTTGAACATGTTGAATTTAAAACACATTAAAACTGCCATCAGATTATGAACTCAACAACCACAGGTCAGCATAACATCACACTTGTCTGACGTTAATTACACTGTAAAAAAAAAAGAAAGGGTAAAGACAGCTTAAAGTTCCAAGGCAATTTACTGCACTAGGTTTTTGAGTTGTCAACTCACACTCTTATTTTTTGAAGAATATACATATACTTGGGCAAACTCACTATGTTATTTTTTTTGATAACGTATCTTTCATATTGTAAAAACAAAGAATTCCAACAATAAAGTCATGATAAGTATAATTATTTTTGGTTCGGATTATTTATCTTGCGTAAATAAACACTTCTTATTTTGCGTTTTACATACGAATGCCTTTCTTGTCGCTCAACTACTCAAAATAATAAGCACCAAAAGTCAGCAGTCACCCATTCACACCGGTGGAGCCAGCATCAGGCGCAAACTGTGGTCCAGTAGGGGGTATCATGCCCAAAGACACCACGATATTTGGGCTACACAGGGATCAAACCAGGGAACTTCCGATTGGTGGTTGACCGCTTTACTAGTGAGCTATAGCTGCCATAGGAATTACCATAAGAAAAAATGATCAAGAACAGCCCTTAAATGAAAATGTTTACTTTAAACATAAGATAATAAACTGAGCAGGTTATCCTGTCTAGCAGCAATAAATGCATACGTTATAGATCCAGAAATAAATTTAAGATTAGGGCTGTACAAAAGATAAAGCACTCTTCCAACCTTCAGAGAAATAGCAACTTGTCTGTTTCTTTATGGCATCAGATTTTCCTTAAATTGTATCAGGAGTGATTTGCCAGCGTACAGGTACACGTCTCTGTTGGTGTAGAAATACACCATAGACCTCATTATTTGATCTATTGATTGAACTTTACACAAGACCTCGTTAGTCCAAAAAGTTTTCCTATTCACATTGTAGACGAGCCTTAACTTATAAACAATATTGGTTTTGTTCAATAAATTATTTGAATATTTAGTGTACAAAAAAAATCGAATAGAAAAGACTGTAAAATACATTCTGCAACAAGCAGCATTGAGATGTATGCACATCTGTCTGGTTTCACACTGATTTTCACACTCAGCCATGTTGTAGTGGTGCTAGAGATGGACTTTAAGAATTACTTATTTCTTTCCACTGTCATTTTATGTATTTTATTTTCAAGTTTCTACAACATGACTACACTGAGAGCGAAACAATCATTCATTTTAAACCAGTTATACCATTTTGCACATCTTTCCTATCGCTGACTTCACATCTTGAAACGGTAGTGATCAAGATCATTAAGAGGCCCCATTCATGGTGCAGCATACTTCCTCTCTGCATTGACCATTGCTCCTGAAGGCTTTTCTGCACAGAAACGTATAATGCTGCCATTGAAGTGAGGGTCCTAAACTGTTTTGTATTTAGGTGAGATTGCACATTCTTCCATTTGAATGCTATGCACCTTCGGAACAGCGTACCTGAACTCAGTCAGAAACAATACAGAACATTCACTTTTATAAACTGTAAATTATTTTTATGACGCAATTAGCAGAAGCTGGATAACGTATAGGGAGTGAGTAAAATTTGATATTGCTTCTCGTTTTGGATATCATGCTCCATATTTTAATGTAGAAAGGGGGTGAGAGGTGAAAATAATGGGATTCCGAGGTCAAACACGCGGTTTTTGTTTGCTTTTGTCAAGTTGAATTCATGTAGAGATCCATGACCTCAAAACGCTAATATCCACAGTAGCGTGACCTCCCCTCAGCAAGAGACCAAACATGTAGCACTTATCACCCGATAGCCTCGGCAAACACATCATTTAGTCGCGCAGTGCCATGCTAGTGCACATTGATACAAATGCTTGCAGTTTTTCACGTATATGAAGCCCTTCACACACTCACATACACACACACACACACACACACACACACACACAAACACACAAATAGAGGGACATATCCGCTAAAAGTGTGAGTGAAAGAGCAAATGACACATTTGTCTTGCATCAAACTTGAACCCTTTGCGAAGGTCAAACTGACAGGATGTAGGATATTCTCCCATTGGAAACATAGTTGCAGGTTTATGCAGTGAGATAGATCGAGATTAAGATTAAGGCAAACAAATACACCTAATTACACCCTGATGTGCTACTTGAGCTACAACTATAAATCAATCTGCAAGATGGCTGTTCCATGAAGTCTAGGCATCAGTTTCTATAACATGCATGTATTATTCAGGGGTACCTGTATGGTTTTTCGCTCAGCAAATGTTTAGCAGGGTTTGCTTAATTTCTGACTGTTAAGAGGAAGTTTCAGCCTTGCCATTAAAACAGCAAAGATGTGGGGCGGAGATCTATCTTGTGTTTTAATGGCATGTCTCTGCGTGTGTGTGCATGCAGAGAAGGTGTGCAAATGTTCAAGTGTGTGGGTCTTGCACCAGTGTGATTGTGCTGGGGCACTTAACTGTGCTTGCATTTGCAATCAGTCCTGTAAATGGTCTGCAATTTCAAAAAGAGAAGTTGAAGTAGGGATTGGGAAGAAGGTAGAAAAAGATGTAAGCCTGTGAAGTTAAATGTGAGTCATGACAATCCTTTTGATTATTCCTGGTAAAGTGAATACCATAATAATTACATTCTTGCTATTTCATGCAAGAATGAATGTGTGACTTAAACAGAGATATCTCAGCTTGGGTTAAAGCAGCATCAGCAAGGTTGACGTTCAGTTTTCAAGGACCCTCGCAGTGCAACAAGAACGGTTTCGTTGTTATAGAAGTGCTGCTTATACAATTACAAAACCCCATCAGAATTCAGAACATTTAATGCCTGATTTCGATGTGTGTATGCTGATTCAGGTGAGTCTTTCACTACTTTCTAAAGTCGTACTCAAATCCTCTTGACTAAGCCTGCATTCTGCACTAAGGTTTAAATATATCTCCTATATAACATCTCAAGACAGGATCACAGTGTTTTCTGACTTAGTTCAAGTGCTTAATGAAGACTTGCAAAAGTTCACAAACAATGTTGTTAATAAGGAGAAAAAGGGGAATAAAAATCCTCAGGATGACAGTTCATTCCAACAGGCTTCGCTTTCAGGATAAATTCGAAAATGGATGAAGTTTTCACAATCACTCCATGCAGATTCATTATTGTACTGTATACGTTTGCATGTCCAGGTTCTAATGAACTAACACTAGCAGATGAGGGGGGCACCTGCAAGATCCCTTTCAGACCAAGAGTAGATAGATAACAATATACTGTATGCTATAATCCATGCAAAATCAAAAGCTCTTTTTCAATCTTGTGATTGCTCTTCACACTCACATAAGTAGCCATCCCGATCATGCAGTGATTGTGTGCTTTACAATGGTGGCTGCTGTAATATGTTTCTGCATTCCAACGTGTGCACGCGCCCCAGGGACAGTGGGTGACAGACACGCTCGCCGTGTGTGGCCAATTGTACTGTGAGTTCCAAGGACAAGCAGTGGAGGGTAGAGCGGGTGATTTGTCTCTTAGGATTGAACTCATCTCCGCGGTCACCCATAGGCCTCTCCTCTCCATTCACTGCATGCTGTCTTCTTTTGAAGGTGAAGAGCATTTCTCTCGGCATTTGCATGCATTAGCTGATGCTGTCGGTTTGGTTTGGCAATATTTGTATATGAGTTTATTTTGCATACTCGAACCACCGACCTTCTGATAAGTTTATGACTGTTCTGCCAGCTGAGCTACAGGGGTGACTGTAAAATCACAATAGCAGACTAATGATATAGGTTTATACTTTAATGGCTACATAATCAAAACACATGTGTGTTACATGCTCAGCCTTGGAGGAGGTTTGCATTTCTGTATACTCTTGTTTTTAAACAACACTGTCTATGCTATGCTATGTGGATAACATGCTTTAAAAGGTATGGGTACTTTTAAAAACTTGACTAAAAACAAACGACATTCAGATTGAATTTTTTTAAATATTTTAAAGAAAACAATCTAAATTGATATTCCCTTAACTGCTCTAAAGGCAACAAAAATATATAAAATTACAACTGAATTCTGCAAATGAGCCTTACACATGCCTGTATCATCTTAAAATGAAGATTATTTAACATAAACAGGGAACTCTCTATTCAAATATGAGTGAAGCTTTCAATGTTTGCTTTGGTTGTTGTATCTTTAGATAGTTTGTTGGTTCTTGTGTGCCACAGGGAATCCTCAATAAGGTGTGTGGAAAGAATATTTGTTTACAACTCTGTAGCTAATTTCTAAGCAGATGCAACCAGCAATCAAAAGAAAAGAAATCCTGAGTGTAAAAACAGGTAAAATAACCTCAGAAAACCACCTACAGTCTGCTTTTACATACGACCACTTTTCCTTCATTCATTCATTCATTATCCATGACCGCTTATCCTGTGCAGGGTTGCAGGTTGAAGCCTGTCCCAGCTGAAAATAAATGTATTTTCAACAAAAGACTTACAAAGAACATCAGTAATGGATTTGCAATTAAAATATACCTCACATTACTTTTGCTTAATTGTCATCACTATCAAACAACAGCAGAGTCCCTATTGGTAGCCTGTATAACCATCATTTATTTGCCATTGGCGAAATAGTGGCCCCGAAAGTATCCAGTGCTGTCACAAGCTATCCACTGTAAGGAGAAAACGTCCTTTGAATTCTTTAAAATCTGTCATACTGCCCGTCACATCCACGGTGAAGTGTCCTTTAAATACCCGCATCCAAATCTCCTTGGTCTACAGAACAGAATATAGACTCAGACATCTTATCATATTCAGCAGTTAATGCAACAACTATGTATGTGATACTGTGTATGTTTATGAAGGATGATATGAAGGTTATACTAAGATAATATCCTTTTAGTTTTTAACAAGCTGCACAATTTCTTAAATAATAACCGAGAAAAGAAAAATCTGCTAACCATAGAATAACAAATAATAGGTAGCATAAAATTAATTTTTAAGTTATGGACTATTTTTCAGATACAAGCAAGTTATTTTATCCTCAAAAAGGTAGGGATACTTTGGACTCATCATTGCCGTGTTCCTGTCCTTAAATCCTTTCTGTTAGCGCAATACTCCAAAAATATTTAATATATCATTTCGTGGATCATGGACTTTATGTGAGGAAGAACTGGAGTCATTTTTGAAAAGGTTGGTTGCATATTTGTGACACAGGGGCAAGCTGTCCAAAATATTTTAGCCATCATTTCTCAACCTTTGATTCATTAAGTCCAAATTTGGTGCATATGAATCCACTCAAAGAGATTTATCCTGTATACATTGTGTTTACTTAAATAGTTCATATTTTACTCACTAGGGGGACCTTATTACAAAAACACGTTTTCAGGATATAACTTCCTAACCGTAGGTCCAATTGAGTCCAACTTTGTTGCATATGAATCAACTGGGGGAGATCCAGCTTGTTTACATAATAGTTTACCCTTTAATCTAATAATTCATATTTAACTCAGTGTGGGGAGTTTTTTTTTATTTACTAAAAATACTGTGGAAATTACTTCACATTTAATTTAAGATGTTCAATGAGGGGGATTGCCTGTACAACAAAGGGGACTGGGGACTTTTCGGGGATATGCCCTTGCTGTCGGAGACGGCAGCGTAGGTCTAGTTTGAGAACCGAATTGTTAATCAGTTTACTTTCTAACATGGTCTTGTTTCTTTTAATAATAATAATAATAATACTTCATACTTATATAGCGCTTTACAAGAACCCAAAGACGCTTTACAGAGTAGAGTTCAAAGAAGCGGAACTTCTCCCTCCGGATGGAGAAGCGGCAAACACATAAATGCGAGCGTCCGCTCGAAAATAATGTACATTAAATGATATTCATTTGTTTGTTACAGAGAGAGAAAGACAATCGTTCACACGCACATTAACTCCTATGGGCAATTTAGGGTTAGGGTCACCAATGCACCTAGATTAGATTGCATGTTTTTGGACTGTGGGGGGAAGTCGGAGTTCCATCCCTTAGGAGCAGTGGGCAGCAAATTGGGTTTCAGGGTCTTGCACAAGGACTGAATGACTCTGGGGTAGGTTGAAGTTATTCAACCTCATAACCTGCAGCCGCCCATCAAACCAAAAAAAATAACCTTAGCCAGAATCTATTTATAGACCTATTGTCTGTATGTAATGCCCCAAAATTCAGACTAAATATCAATTGCTAAAAGACACATTAGCGATGGCCATTAATGGAGTATTCATGCCAATTATAGCCATACCCGTTGTCCTACATACCAATCCATTTATGGTAAATTCTAAGAAATGAAATAAAAATTGTCTTAAACAGAACCCTCATTGTTTCTGCCACTGAGGAGTGGTTTATTATTGAAAGTATTCCTGTGCACCAGCAAATGGGGGTGAGGTTCTGCTCATGGTCCTACCAAGATGGTCACATCACCAGATGATAGGAGATAGTGATACTCAAAGTATCTATGACCATGTTAGTGGACAAGAGCTATTAAGTTTTCGCTGCATTCATTGCCGGGAACCCAGCAACACTGAGTTATGTTGTTGCTTTTCTTTTATGGCCATTTTGTCACGTTCAGCCTTACCTAATGACCCACTGTCGTTTGCAAGCTGGAGTAGGATAGTGTCTTCCTGCACGGACATGGATCATATGCCGGCACCTCTCAAATGACTTAGGAATCTGTTCTGTTACACGCTCTGCATCAGTTGTGGTAGCAAAGCAAGCTGACTGTACACCAATTCAGATGAGTATGTTCTCTTCAATCTCAGACTACATTTACATGACACCCTTTTAGCTAAATGTTCTGCATTCAGACGTCAACGTTCTGAAAATGTTCCCCGCATGGATTGTCAAAATGACGGAAAAGCTATAATTTTGATACCACGCTAGACTAGTTGGCAGTTTTACTTAGCTGAGAAGATTAGAAGATGATCTCCGCTTGTCACAGTAGTAGCATGCAATCAAAATGTTAAAAATGAATAAGATGGTCCAACATCGTTGACTGAAATGCTAACAGCGAAGTAAGGCTGTGACCTCATAGTTTTCTGCTCAAAAATTTGAGTTATGCCATTTTACATGGAGATGGAAACAGTAGTGTTTTAACCCCTAAAAACGTTTTAATAAATCAAACATCTCAAAATGTTCTTAACAGACCCAAAAGGTTTTTTTTTTCAAGAGGTGGCCGTTTGAATGGGTACGAGTTCATAAGGTGTTGAGGTGGTTTTGGACCAAGATGAAGATGCAGGAATAGTTTTGGTTTGTGCTCTCAGAATGCACTTCTCGTTAATTCCTTTTCCCGCATTCTTTCAGTTTTAGTCCGGTCATTCAGCAGCTGGCAAGTCTTGTTAAATGATCAGTAGGCCAGCACGGGAATATTAACTAATCTTCTTCCGATTTCATCATAGTGAGCAGCAGATTCAAACACTCATTGCTAAAGTCCATGTAGCCCCCACACACACAAAAGTTAACTCACAGGTAAAGGTATTCAGCTAACTGAACAAATACATTCCAAGATCACCACGTTCAAACAATTCAAATAATCTCAGCACTGGGATTTTTGACTTGTAGACTTACATCTTCAAATGATCCAATGAGCACACATACGCGCCCGACATTCCCGTAAAAAGATTGATCCCTTACTCTGTCCTAAGACGTGGCTCATCACATAGGCTCTGCTTGTGAGGTCCAACCAATAAAGAGCCCAAATATTCTATTAATTGTAAATCCCCGACGCTGGTGGAACTTGTGGAGTCAGATTAGAACCAGATTAACACTGCAAAGCAGCTATGTTCGCATGGGGACCACTGCCAACAAGAAGCCCCATGAAGATTGGCACGTCACTGAGTGTGTGTGTTTTTGTATGTCTGTCCATGTGTGTGTAGAGGCAGGCAAGCACCTCAATGTGAGCATTAGTAGGCAGGAGGATGAACAAACTAAAGCTCTGAGACGTGCTGCTCCATGCCATAGGAGGACTGGGTCAGGGTTCTGACTGAGTTGCAGCTACAATACCTAATTGTTTTGTGTGCAAGCATTCACATGTGAGTGTTTGTCTGTTGTTTTTCTATACAGCCACTTTGCAACAATGCACAAGATGGGTTTTGCAGATATTGCACACTTTTGAACTTGTGCAAAAATAAAAAATAAAAATTAAATAAAGAGCATGCACCTATTTCCACTTGGTTTTCTAAATACAAATCCATCACACTGTATATTACATTCATACACTGGGATGTAGTCGCCGATTCTGTTAGTTTGCTTTGCTGCATGACTGTAAAGTCTGTGTTTATTTAGTAATGGCAGCTCTGTGGCTCATCTGGGTACCGCAAGTGCATACAGCTGCAGTGTTTTAGGGAGAACAGACATAGATTTCTATCATGGACCCTAAGGCTGTTCATTAAAATTCAGTACACATCTACTAATTCTTCCTCCATCTCTCTCTAACCCAGCCACCCTCTATGTATTTTTCTGACTGGCTTTCTTCTTCCCCCTCTCTTGTTGTCTTGCACACATTGGCTGTGTGCGCTGTATACACAGCCATTCATACTTACTGACACCTAGCAAAGCCTACACATTAACTTCAACTGCTACACATCTGCAGGTACCAGAATATTTTTAAGCATGTGTATGGATCTCATCATATTTTCAAAAGTAGTAGAGGTGTGTACAGGTGTGTACTGTACTGATATTAAGTGATTAGTATACTCTTAAATATACTTAATTTACAGAGACCCAACATTCCACCATAGACAAGAACTACTGTTGATGAAAATAACACTTGTAATAATATTAAAAATAAAAAAAGTAATAACAGTAAATGTAAAGCTGGATCAATGCACCTGAGACAATCCAAAGACTTCAGGGAACAAGACAATTCAGTAATGTGCATTAATGGGGGACGAATATGTATAGAGGGAAAGTGAGAAAAGGGAGGGAACCATGGGAAGTCAGCTTGCAGTGGAAGCGAAAAATAGCACAACTAAGGGGCTAGCTTTAGGGTTTCTCTGCCCCCTGGACCAAGTCTGGAGGATGATTCCCTAAGGGCAATAATTTGATAACAAGTAACCTGCATCCTGGGAACATCATGTCCCATGCAGATAATGCGGTACTGTGTTTGATATGGTACCTGGTTATTAAAGGTTTGCGCATGAGCAGATTTCAAAATTTTTGATCTCTGCCAGTGCAGAGAAGTGGATATGGGAGACATATGATTTATTCATTTGTGTATTTAGATGCTGGCTTTTGTCTTACATGCACAATGGTGCATATGGATTACAATGGTGCACCTTCAACTTCACCTAGCAGGTTCCTGTTGTGAGAACATGCCTGAAGTTAATTATTTGATTATAATTCGGTTTCATCTGCATAGCAATAGAAATTGAAATGCATATCCATAGCTAAGAACCTTTTGAAACTGA
Source organism: Lophius americanus (assembly GCA_037951165.1). Taxonomy (NCBI): domain Eukaryota; kingdom Metazoa; phylum Chordata; class Actinopteri; order Lophiiformes; family Lophiidae; genus Lophius; species Lophius americanus. The sequence continues at coordinate 3,358,183 of JBBDHG010000190.1, read as the reverse complement.
GTGACTAACTTTGACATGGATGGAGAATTCTAAATTTAGTCAGTGAGATCTTCAAGCAGCTTTCCTCAATGTCAAATGTCCCAGTCTTTGTAATAGCAGATTCAACCATGCGAAACGCAGTAAGACATCTAAAAAGACAAATTCAGAATCACTTGTCACACTCATTTAGAAGTGATTAGTTACTTTAACCATTGCAGTCTCTGGAATGGTTAACTCATATGATAACTGGAAAAGCAATAAAATAAATAAATTAAACAAGCACAGTAAATAATCAAACGCGCTATTATTATGCAGTAAATCACACTTAACTAATACGTGACTACTCAAGGAGGAAGAGTAGGTTTATAAAGGAGATGTTTGATTACAGCTGCCTCTAAGGCTAGGGATAGATTGAACCTAACTAATGGAGATGTGTTAACCTAATCTTTAAGATGCCTAGTAAGGACTTTTGAAGAGAAGCAGTCTAGATATGTATTTGGTCTCAGAGCTGTTTATAAGGGTCTTCGTGAAAATTGAGCGGTACCAGATGAGGAAAGGATGTGATGAATTATTCCTATTTTAAAGGAAGTAGAATTTGGTCATTAAATGCTCATAAAGTGGCAACTGTTAACGGTTAGTCGAATACAAGGCTCAGTAGAACTACTTCTCTATGTCCGCTTGGTGAAAGTGTTATAAAGAATCCTAGGCTTGTTATGTCCCTTTTTTAAAGCTGAGTAATAGGCTACTCTGGCTTCGCTTAGGGAATCCATTATCTTTCAAGGCCTGGTAAAACGCTATTTCCTCTGTTACGCTTTATTTTAAAGTGTTGAAGGGACTAATCTGCTTTGTTTAAAGTCTTTTTAGAGAGCCTTTAAAGTCAAGGTTCATTCACCTAGCCTCAAAAACTTTCTGCAAGATTTTTTTAAGAGGAACTAATGGTAGCGTAAGAGTCCTGTTCTTTCGAAACATTTGATTGACATTTACTGCTGAAATCTTTGCTTTGTGACAGCCCAGCTTTACATTGTCGATACTGGAGTGTTGAAATTTCAGTGTGAAACATTTCAAAGTTTTGTTTTTTCTCTTAAAAGGTTAATTTTAACACAAAGAGAATACAATGTTATTCAGTGTTGGATGATTACAATCTCATAGGTGTTCATCCGATTCTGTAAAGAGGTAATCAAGCTCCGCCGATACAATAATTGAAAATGGGGAAAGTTTACTACTGACAAAGGGACTAAAGGTAGAGCCAGACTGTTCAGCTGGCTTGCAAAGTAACTAACATTGACAACTGTTCTCTGGGTGAGGATGACTCTCAACCCAGCTATTATATGTTCCTTAAGAAAATTAAGTGAAATAAAATTAGACCATACATTGCATTGAAATTAAGTCTTCTTGTGTTAAAAACACACTTTGAGCTGCCAGAAAACACTGAGAATGTTGGAAATGAATGTATTACAGATTTAAAATATCGACACTACCCGCACTGGTGATAACTATAGGACATTGGGCATAGCGTTGATTTAAACACTATATGGGTTAAATTAAAGATTTGGCATCTCACTTTTTGTCCTATTGAAAGTTAGAAGTTTAATTCTAAAGCAACATGTTCAAACAAGCTTGAGGGTAGGAATAAAACAATCTGGTTTTGTGAACACACTGACAAAAGGAAATCAAATCTTAAAATATAAATTAACACAAACTAAAAATTATTATTTATTCCTTTTTTTTTTTTTACTGACAAACAAATACTTCGCACATCCATTTTTGCCAGGTGCATAAGACAGGGGTAAGTCTCAAAAACTGCATGACTGCCACCAATCACACCTGATTCCTCCTGTGGTGTAGGAAGCACCGAGGTCAGTCAGAATAACTAGGAATGCTTGTCACTGTATATCTCCAGGTGCATATTGCCAATTTTGTGGGTCCTGATTGACCTGTGTGCTTCCTACTCCACAGGTAAGGTATGATTGGTGACAGTTATGCAGCCATTTCTTATTTAAGATGGCTCCATATTTTCAAAAATCATTTGCCCAATGAAGGTATAGCACCGAAAATTTCGAAATAAAATGTTATTGTTTGTAAATTAGTCAGGGTGCGGGAACTCCTTTTATGCAAACTTATTGCATAATGAGGATTTGGCTGCCTTACAGTGCCAGACAGATTTTACTCTGCAAAGGAAACTACAAATTACTTTGAAAGTTACCTTACACTGCATACTTGCTGCCTCAGGATTGATATTTTTAATAATAAAAACAATAATAATAATAATAATAATAATATTGATACATTAATTTCAAGATGGTGTTGCATCGTTCATTCCGTAAGCAGAAGTGTGCACATTTGTGCCTATATGTGTATGCTTTTCTGACTGTGATGTTGTCCCTGGCTAATTGCACAATTTTTCAGTGGGAGCACTTCTGTTTAAGGTCACAAAATGGCATACACTCCTGGAGCCGGTAGAAAGCCACACTTTTTCATAATTACTCAGTGTTTTTGTTTTGTTTTTTGTTTTTATTCAGTGCAGCAGCCAGAAATACTCTCAGCCAAAGTCACATACGAACACAAAGCTGCACATGACGTGTACATATTGTAAACAAGCACCCACATTTGTTTGAATATGTAATTCTCCACACATGCTGTACCCACTCACGCTCATCTCCTTGCTTACTTTTTTATTTTATTTTGAGAGTAGGAGGAAACACAGCTTGCTGAGGATTTTTCAGTCTCCAGAAAGAAACATGGAGCTGTCATAAACTCTTGAATTCAGTGATACATTTGAGAAGTACAGATGCCTGTTCAGATCTGTTCATATCAGTTTGCAGTTATGTGTGAAGATGGTTGTAGTTTATTAGCACCAGTAGGATTTATCTCCGAACAATAATTGTATATTAGATTTTAGGGTTTGGATTTGAAAGTTTACTCTACCAATATTTTGGCTATATTTTCTCTAAAGGGGGAGAACTTGCACAATATGGTAGTGCAGTTACTATTTAAATCAATGAAAATTCACGGGATGGAAATAGAACTACTTTATAGAGTTGTGTCATCTGGGCGCCGTTTGTTTCACACACTAGTTTGGGGAAACAGCGAACACAACCGCTTCAACAGTGTGAACAACTGGGTAGCTTTTTATTGCAGCAGGAACAAACAGCTGGTGGTCAGATCTATCGAATGATGGGCCCCTGCTGTCAGACTCTCCATGCCCACACTGGAAAAACTGATAGCCTGTTTGAGCTTTGAGGATCGCTAAAGCACAGTCATGGCCCTTTTTTCATTAGTTCCTGTGTGGTACGTGTTTTGCTGGAATGTATCTGAATTGGGATTTGAGTACATAGGTGTTGTGTAAGATTAATTGTAAATCATTCTGGACACAGTGAAAGGGTTACTGTGAAATAATATCTACATAGGAGTCACGCAAACCTTATCAAAGGAAAAGGAAAGTCGCTTTCGGATGAGTCATTATTCAGATCAGATCTTATATGCTGATTCTCATGTCAAGGAACTTTACTTTGATTGCCTTTTTTTTAAAGTCATACGTCGTTGGGTAAGAGAACAGGAACACCAGATCACTTTGTCCATCCTTCTATATCACCAGTAGCTATTCTAGAGAGATTCTAGATATGCCTTAAAAAGGGATTTACCTTGACTTCTTGTCCCTTTAGGTCAGCAGCTCTGAGTTTTGAACAAACCATCTGATCTTGATCCAAGGTAAAAACCCGTAAACAGAAGAGCTCAAATTGATAGATGATCGATCAACTAATTTCCCTTAACATATACATATTAGATAGGATTATCATCAAGGGAAAAACAAAAATTGATGCTTCTACTGCTATCAAAAGCAAAATGTCCAAGTCATTGTGTCAAATTAATATAAAATATAGAATAGTAGTACATTGTCTGCAAAAATACATTAAATTCCTGAATTTAACGAGTTCCAATAATTGAATATTTGCAAAAGGAAAGCAAAGTTTCACACTTCCTGAGAGGTCAGCCACTAGAAGATGTTAACATTTGAAATGGAGAGACCTCTTAAATGGAGGACATTGTCTAAACTGTCATCAGTGGCTTGGCATTTATCAGGACGATTGGTAACATTGTTGAGTATGATACATTTATTAACACTTGCATTGATGTTTTTGCATGAAAATTCAGGTAAGAAAGTTTGTTGAAAAGTGGGAACTGAAAAAACTCTCGAAGACCACTCGAAACCTTGTCTGTGTGTGTCTTTTAGTGCATGCATACATGTGTCTGTGTGGATGTGCTTGCATGCTTAATTGCACATGTGACTAGAACACACCCCGACACTGGTGGCCCTGTCTGTTTGTCCTATGCAGACGTTCTGTGAGTGTGTACCCAGCTCCTCTCAGCTCAAACATCGCTGGTCAGACTCAGAAACTGCAAGGGAGACCCCGGCCAAGGTAAGGCCCTGTCACCATATTGTATTGTACACATGTAAAAGTGAATACATGCCTACAAAAGCATATTCTTGTGTGCCTTGGGTTATATGAATATATACCCTCATGCCCTCCTCCCAGTAAAAACACAGAGACATTTTGCTTAATAATCTGCTCAACTGCAACAAGGATTATCTATCCATTAATTTTATCACACTCTTTCTTCTCATTGCTTTTGCGATGGCAGTGTGAAGGATTATTGCACATTATCCATCACATTTTGCCACCAAGCTACAGCAATTGCACAACCTCAGCTCAAGCACTCAAACACAGAAGAATTATACGGGATTAGACATTGCAGATCCTGAGCTGAGTGCAGTGCTCATGGCTGCAGAGGGTAAAGGGGCTTGATTGCAAAAAAGAGTTTAGCAAGCTGTGTATTGAATACTTATGTGAAAAGTGTTATTAAAGCTGCAGCACTGCCCCACACACTGGATGGAATAGAAATAACAGAACAAAGAGAGAAAATCTCCCCTTCTGAAATTGCCAAGTCAATTTTATTTGTATAGCGATAAATCATAAAATGTTATCTCAAGGTGCTCTCCAAAAAGATTCAATGTAGAAAGTCCTCCAAAAGACCAAACAACTCCCTCATGAGCAATCACTTCCATGAGGGGAATGTACATCAATGTAATATCAGAAAGATGTGAGATTTCAGTTGAGAAGGAAAATCATGTAACGTTAGAAGCCAACTTTGAAAGGATGTTAAAATTAAGCTGGTAATTAAAATGACCTTGTTTCTATGTTGGCTGTGCTCAGGAGGAATCACTTCGGGTGATTTGGGCATCTGGTTAGGCTGCCTCTAGGACGCCTCTCTTAGAAAGTTTTCCAGTTCCAACTGGAAGTTGGAGTGGACCAAGAACTCACTGGAGGGATTAAAATATCTCATCTGAGCTGGGAATTCTTCGGGATTCCTTGGAATGAGCAGGAGAGTGTTGCTGAGGAGAGGGATTTCTGAAATACCCTTTTATCCCAATGCCACTGTGACACGGCCCCAGATAAATACAATTTTATTTCCTTTACCCAGGAATGGAAATGGAAACCCCGACATGACTAGACATGAGATAACTGGCTACCCCACCTCTTTCCTGATGCTAGCAGGATATTTGGTTCACTCACTCCTCTGACGGATTTCCAAGTAAAACCAATTATTAATATCTGCTGGAGGTTCATGATCGGTCTATGTTGGGTTTTGGCATCAAATAATTTTTCATTTTTGATGCTAGCTATGCCTCTGTGCGAGAAATTGGAATTTAACATCCTGGAAGTCTGAGGTCATGCTAGCATTAACGCTCAGCCTTTATATACCACATCTTCATCATCATCCTTCATTTCCTTCTAATCTTGGTTGTTGCTGCTCTCTTTTCTCAGAATCAGAGTCTTGCATTCCTTGATGTTGTTTCAGAATATATATGGGGCCTTCTTTGTTTGCTATTGCCTTAACAGGTCATCATATAATTTATTTGATTATTTGTATGAACAGGGAGCAGGGATGTGCTACCGTAGTAGTTATTGCCGGCAGGTCACTAGTGACTCCCCTAACTCATGACCCGCTGTTTTGGTTGGATGAAATTTTATTAAGAGATATTCTTGACAAAACTTAGGAGCATTGTATATGGTCAAAAATGTTTTCTTGCTGCTCAGACTCATCAGGGACATTGGAAACTAAAGGATATCTGCCCTGGTAAGCAATCATGTAGATCCTGCCGGTGGCTGATGACTCTGATGAGATTGATGACTGATGAGGCTGGTGGATCAGTGCGGACTATGGGGAGTTAAAGGGGGCACATATTGGTAGCAAACTAAGGATCTAAAGGTGCTAAATGAATGGAGAGAGACCTTTTTAAATATATAGTATCAAGATAATTGGCTGATATTGAAGGTATGTCACTGTAAGATTGGAGTATGTGACTGGCTGATGGGCAAAGCTGAAAGTGGCTTACAACACGGACCGTAAAAAAAAAATGCTCTCTCATTCTTTGCCTCTTCATGTATGTCTACCCCTCCCCTTCTGCTCTACAATGAAATAGGGGCTGTGTCAGGATTTCACACGGGAGGAGCTGAAATTTAGCCATTAATCATAGAGAGAGTTCACGCTGTGATGTGACGAGACTTATTGAAAGAAGTGGATAGGCTGCTTTCAGTGTCATTAGGGTGCTGCAACTCTTGAGCAGCGTTAAGAGATTGTGTACTCAACCAGGACAGGAGGCTGCTGTGCTGCTGTGCTTTAGTTCCTGAAGTAAAATTATTGTTGAAATGATGTGCTCCCAACAATCAGAAATGACTGTAGACCTTGTAGTTGAAACGGTTAACATCCAGGCGCATCATTACCTGCCGATTGTGGAGTACCTATAAATAGTTTCATTGGAGAAAATGCACTCATGTGTCTCTCAGCTTTGTGTGTGTATCGCTGTCAGCACAACCAAGGCCATCGTATATCTCTTCCACATTAAGTTAACAATCAGTATGCTAGCAATGAATATTTAGTGCAGCGCAGATGAGGGCTGCCACTGTTGTCTTGGCCCGCTGGCGAATGAGCTCAGCGAAACTGTTCTGATGTTACACTGCACTCATTCTGCAGTACGGGGCCATTTTACACATTATTCACATCACAATTACACACACAACCACACACATAAAGTCAAGCCCGTTCAATCATTCAGCTACACCTGCAATAAAACATACAAACTGTCGGACATGCAAAAGAGATTTTATAATGCAATCAGGGTTTACATGTTGAGTTAGACAGTGGTTAGAAAAAGAAAAAAAAATGTTTCACACGACAATTCTCCCCTGGAGCTTTTCCGTGATGATGTATCAGAAAGAAAAAACAAAGGTGTGTGAACGCTTTGGCAAGGCTATGCTCCAAGTTCAGTTTTTTTTATTTAATGTGCAATATGTTTCTTCTCGGTAGATATGGCTGTATGTATATGTCTCAATATGCATCAGAAATGTAAGTGTTATTCTGTTTGTTGTTTTGTCCATGTGCAATATATTTTTTTGAACGTTTGTGTTTCTGCGTGTGTGGCTGCTCATCAAAACTTACTGTGTATCATATTCCATTTCCACAAATATAGCCTCAAGTCAGTTTTTTCATGGGCAGAACTAAAGACTTTGTGATATTGAATATATATTTGAAATGTCAGTTCCGATATATCGTTTCAGGTTTGTAGTTTACTTGTATTTACAAAACAGTGAAAAATGGTACCTTTAGACAGAAAAATGTAAAAACACAAACACCAACAACTATTTTGAATCCATGATGGCAGAATCAAAGCCTAACAAAATGAGCAGCATTTATTTTTTTCTAAAGTTGGTGTATGTGTCAAAACATTCAGTTTTAATGTCTTTCAATGGGGACAATCTTGTCCTTAACATCATATGAGGAGAAATTAAGTTAACACAGCTAATTGTTGAAAGATTATAGGATCTAAAGACAAAATAACAAAATAACCCCGCCTTAAAAAATGGAAAAAACACAGACTTTACAGACTGCAGGTAATTAAAAATAATTTTGAAACAAGACACAAATGTCCCTAGTAAGGCACAAGGTAATCTGATGTAAAATCTATTTAAGCGTCAAAAGCACAACTGAAAGTAAAAGCCTCTACTTTTACGGAATATGGTGGTGGGGTGGAGGTTTGGGGTTAGCATTTTTGCAATGACAATAAAATAAAAAAGTATTAAGGAAAGTACACCGAATCCCCGACTTCAAGGGTATATCCTCGAAAAAGCCCCAATCCCCTGCATTGTTAAAGCAGTCCCCCTGATTGAACTCCTCAAAGGAAATGTGAAGTTATGTCCAAAGAACAATGTTTTCATAAAAAGAGATCCCCCTAGTGAGTAAAATATTAATTACTAGAGTGAAAATGTGATAAATTCAAGATTTGACACCTATGCACAAAACCTGTACTAAAAAGAACCAATGGTTAGGAAATCATGACAAAGAAACGGTTTTTCATAAAAAAAAACTCCCCCTAGTGATTAAAATATGAATCTTTGTAGTAATCAACAATATCAAAAGATGCATCTCCTCAAATCGATTCATATTCACCACATACAGACTAAATCGAATGGTCAGGAAGTTGTGTCTGAAGAAGAGTGTTCTTTGCAAAGAAGCTGCCTTAGAGAGTGAAATATGAATTATTAGTGTTAAATATGATATACTCAAGACATATCTCCGTGAGTCAATTAATATGCACCAAATCACAGCCATAGATTCGCGAAATTATGGCTCAAGGCTAAGGCTGTGATTACAAAAAAGTCCCCAACTTCTCAGGGATCTCATGTGCATGCTGGCTTAGATTTTAGTTATTGAAATAAATTCGGTATTGAAATTTAACATTTGTAATTGTGGAAGCATAAATATAAAAAAAGGCATGCATTTTTACAGTAACTGCTCATTAACAATGGATTTTAGGTTTTAGAAAAAAAAACAAAAAAACCCACTAAAACAGACCAACACGTCATTAGTAATGGAATCCCAATCACCCTCTCAAAAATTATGCAGTCCTGTCCAGTGTTAAGGAATAATAAGTTTGAATTAGCTTCTAAAAGCACAAATCTACTAAATTAAATTAAGGACTTAATCGCTGGAATATTTGGAAAACTGCTTTTTGAATTTTCGATGAGTCATTGGTATCCAGCAGCGACTGGAACAAACAACTGGGACTGATGCAAGACCCTGCATGAACTCCTTTTGTGTATGTTCACTTCGACCCATGGTTAAAGAGGACTAGAGGTCGTATTGTGTGTAAAAAAATTGATCTTAATGTTTCAAATGCAATAATTTTGTCTGAAAAGATTAACGCAGAGGGGGTTATTGCACCCTCGTTAGCACATTTTGCCTCACACATGGACAAGTCATCAACAGTTACACCTTTTTTTATCTCTTTGTCCTAAAGGTATGTTTGGATGGGAGTACTTCCTGGACAACACGACTGATTTACTTTCCATTAAAGAAACAATAAAGCTCTCTCATAAAGCAGACCATTTGTTGTCTATTAGTGTTATTCACTGTGAAACTAATTTGCATATTAATGAGCTTGCACCCAATCATACCTTCACATACAAACATAAAGTGAATACACACTCACACAAACACCTGCCCACATATTCTCATGAAGAGAACCTCCTCCAGTTCTGGAAAACGCAAGACACAAGACACACACACACACACACACACACACACACACACACACACACACACACACGTACACAAACTTACAAGCAAGAGATCTGTTGCTGATTCATTCAGAGGAAGATATGTGGGAGAGAGGCGTAGTTAATCAGGCATTGGTGGCCAATATGGCTTCCCCCATCCCTTCCTTGTTCTCTTGACCTGAGTGGAAAAATGGATCAAGATCATAAAGAGCCTTCATACAGGCCTTTTATGGTCCAGTTAATGGAGACTTTGCTACTGGTGGATGTCTGCCCTTTTCCTCTAAGAGGATTGTACTCTCTGCTCGTTCATTTACATGTCTATGGGCTGTCTGAGTCTCCTTTGCTTTTCTTTCTTTTCCTGGCGGCCCTCGTCTCATGTTTTTATTGTTTTCTTTACTGTCTCAGAGATGGAAAGACAGAAAATCGGTGCCTTGATGTTTGTGATGCGTGTTTCCAGAAGTGTCTCAGGCTAACATCCTCCCGCTAATGCACTGCCATTACTCTGAGGGTAAACTGGGTGTTTGGGCAGAAATTGTCCGCAGTTTTAAATTCCTCGCTTAATTTGAACTGGATTCTTCCAGAATAGTATTTGGTACCTTTCAGACTGACTTTCACCTATGTTGCATTACAAAACCTCGTCAATAAAATTTTCGGAACTGTACTATTGAGAGACAAGCGTTCAAGTCATACAGTGCCCGAACATGCATGTCTGAAGCTTGAATTTTGTGCTTGCCATGTAAGCTAATGTTGCAGCAGTTTGAAATAGTACACTATAAGCCCAATGTTATATCAAGTGAGTGTGAGTCAAGGTGAAATGACTATGGCAAATTAGGGACTATATGTCAAAGTGGGACACTGTCTATATCACTGAAATAAAGAGGGAATCGACTGACAGACAGAAAGGGTCATTGTTTTGCCTGCTTGGTGTCAAAAGCTGTAAATATAAGTGTCAACAGTTTTTCTCCCATTTCCCCATGATGCAGAAATCTACAGAAATGCGTAAAATGACAGAGAGCTGAAGGGACAGTCACAGGGTGAGAGAGAGACTGCGATCTTCCAGAATATTGGCATTTGCAGGAATCTGCAGAGCGTAGCGGTTTAAATCATTCAAAAGTAGGTTTTGACAGATGGAAATTTGGCTACATCAGTGAGAATCTGACTACTAAAACTATTCCCAGGGATGCTGGAAGGTTATTTCTGTTAAGATAAAAGCATGTGTTTGGTTGTGTAATTGTGATACTAACACCTACTTCTTCTCTTCTGTCCTTCATTCCATATTCCCTCCATCGTTCCCTCCTCCCTTCTCCACAGAGGATGAGCTGCAGCTACCTTCTTTGCACTATCCTGCTTTTCGTGGCCGTATTGCTAGCTGTCACCGTCACTGGAACCATCCTTTTCATGAATCACTACCAAGCCCCGCCCATGTCTGATGGCCTGCCCCACATCTCTACCAACCAGGACGAAGCCAATGCCCTGGTCACTGTTGAGAGAGGCGACGGTTCTCGCATCAACATCTTCATCGACCCTAACTGTCCTGACTATAACAGTAACTTTTTGCGCCTAGAAGGTGTGCAGACATCACTGCTCCACTCGCTAACTGACCACGACTCAGATCTTAAGTCTGTCAAAGGCCAAGATCGGGCTCTTCTCGTCAGTCTGGCTGAGGAGGTGGCCAAGCTGTCCGCCCATGCAGGCCAACTGAAAATGGACTATGAATCATTACGCAGAGGACAGGGCAGCCTGGGGCAAGACCTTAACACACTGCAGACAGAGCAGGGACGCCTCATACAGGTGAGACACACACACACATAAGAGACAGAGTGGATACTTAAGATAGCTAAAGTGAGGTCAAAGTATGTTTTTCCTTGTTAATGATAAATAGAGTCTACTTACAACACCTTTCTAGTCTTCCTGCGAGCACAAAGCACTTCACAGCTGATCCCAGCATTCACCTGTGACACACATTCATACAGTGGTTGTAGAGGTTACATAGCCCATGATGAGTCACCTTCTCATCGTTAGCGCTCACCATTCACACCATCACTCACACACCAATGGAACAGTCAATCAGAGGCAACTTCAGTACATTTCATCGTGTTGGCAGCAAGGAAAGGGGGTTGAGCCGACCTTCCGATAAATTGACTACCATTCCACCTCTTGAGACCAGAGATGTCATGGGTGAAGATACATATTTTAGAAAAATATGTATCTCAAAAATGTGACCAGCTGCATGTTTCCAACGAGTTTGATATTTGCAATGGTTGCCAACACTGTAATTAAATAAATACTGCATCATATTATTAACATGACAGTATGAATTTTGGTCACCAGGAGAGATTAGGTTCTCTTTTTGTAGTTGGATGAAGTCAGTTAGTAAACTGACATAATATTGGTAAATTAGTAAACTAGTTCAAATAGTGTAAACCTATGCAGTGCTCACTTTGTCAAAGTTGTGAAAAAGCGCAGATATTTGATTAAATCAGAAAAAGCAAAACCAATAAAACAGTCCAACTGAATGTACTACAAGTTTTGAGTTAAAATTTCACTACGTAAGCAAAGAAATATGGGCAACAAAAAAGAAAGGACAACAGGAAAAAAGGACAGAATCACTAAGAAATTATCAAAATATACTACGATAAGTTGATCAGTTTGATATCATGTTACTGTGGTCACAATTAACATACTTTAAACACCTTTTTCATAGTGTTTTGTAGTTTACTATGTAACCATAAACCTGTGATAAGCTATAATGCATTGCATTTCATAAACTCATGCATATTTTACATAAAACCTTATTATTCAATAGTTTGGGGTATTGCATCAAATTTTTTCAAAAAGTATGTTGCAATATTTCTTTGCGTTTTGATATAGGAATTGCAATATATTTAAAAACTCATAGTTTTTCTTTTAATGTACAGAGCATGGAGGACATGGATCCAGTGTTTATCATTCAAATATTTTTTTTAAACATTATGATAAGCTTTTCAGAAATAATAACAATATTTCTTTATGCTATTTAAAAAAAAAACACGAGTGAAAAAACACTAGGAAAAAACTTACAAAGAAAAAAAAAAAAAATTCTTGTGGACAGGACATGTCATCTTTAAACTTTTGCAAACTGTGATATTTTAATCAGATCGAGCATCACGATTTAATTTCTTCAAACGAAAATTTTACCATGCACTCGCTAAAAGTCTGGTAAACTCTCTTGCCATTTTAGTGCATGAATGTGTAAATTCTGCTGTAGAAACTGATTTTACACAGTGTTGCCAAAGGTTTTACCTGTTTTTAGGATGCATTAAGCAATACATATTTAGTCAAACGCAGCACAGATATATTCTGGTTCAGCGGTTTCAATAGGCAACCCTTTTAATTCAAAGAAACTTCTGGCTTGTCTGATAAATTTGGCCCTGAATAATAAAAAGCTGGAATCTGAGAGGGAGTGGATGTAACGATATATTTCAGAAAGTCGAAGAAACTGGAGCTGGAAGAAAGACTCTGACTCAGAGAAAGATTTAAAATGTTATGGAAACTCTAGAGGACTGGTGGCTGGGCTTGTGACGGCATCTTTTGCCAAAGAGGATAGACTGGGTCAAGAGTAATCTTGACTTTGTATGTTTACCAAAAGGGCTAAGAGTGGTCAGGTTAGCCAAAAAAAGATCAAGTGTTGATCTGTGACACAGGGTATACAAGAAGTACGTCAGGAGGAATCTCACGAGGAAATAGCCTGCTAGTATTGAAAGTATAAACTACCACCTGTGTTGCCTCACTATCCAGTGATGAAAGAAAATGAATTCTGGGGTTAATAGTGCTGGAGGTTGATGGAGATGTGGTCTCCCCACGCCCACACACAAATGCTAACAGGGAATTAGGGAGAGTTGGAGTTGGAAAGGGGAGAGAGGAAGATTGACAGGGAGGTAGTGTCACAGGACAAGAAGCATACACTTTGGAAATACATCAGATCAATACCTCAAACTTATACTTATGTCCGGTATGATATCTTCGTAGCGCCAGTTGCTATGAAGATAGCATAGAAGCGTCATGCACTGCTTATCGACTTTTCCATGGGCACTTTTTCGATGTAAAACAAATCTTACATTTTTATTTAATCTTTTTATTTATTTTTCTTTATGAGCAAATTGGTAATCGTTTGAGCAGTAAAATCCGATGAGCTGATTCTGGTGTGTGTCAAAACTCTAGGTATTGTTTAAGAACCCTTCATTACTGGATTATGGAACCACCTATCAATATGCATCGATTATAAAAGCACCTTAAAACCTGCAACAGCTCCTCAGATTTCAGGGTTTTATGTTGGTCGGAAGTACTTACCTGCACTATTACATTGCCTGCAAAATAAATCATTAACTAAGCCATTGCCAGCTTCATGATATTAATTTCCTTTTAGACTGCATGAGTCCAGTAAAGGCTAGATTAAAGTGATAATGTTCTGAACAGTGTTTCCTCAGATCTGCATTGGGCGAAAGAATAATAAGATGTCTTTATTTTCGCACTGTCCACATTGATTTATTGACAGTGCATTTCCTAAATGTGCGAAGAAAATCCCCACACTACACGCTGCTTTAATTTTGGCCTATCGGGCTCAGTTTCTCAATTTCGCAGTAAATAGATTTCATGGCTGCCAGCTATACATCAGAAACAAATGAATGCATTCCACTACTGCCAATCCTTCTTAAAGCCAGGCCTCTTCAATTCAAGGCTCAACATTGTTTAAAGATCACTCAAAAACCCAATGGATCGGTCTGCTCTGCCTCTCTGGGCGAAGAATCCGTTGGTCCTTATTGGTGGCTGGGTATACGTAGAGAGAGGCCCTTAGTGTTGTTAATGTGGTGTTGATGGCATAGAGCAGTGGGCACTGACCGGAGGTGGTGCCAGCAGGCTAGACACCCTAGGTGATTGATTTCCTCTTTGGAGGCGAGGCATGTGGTGTGCACATCCGCTGAGTCTGCCTGACACCATGGTGTGACTCTGATCAATGGGCCACCTGTGGCCAAGACTTGTGATTTATACGACACAGAGCTGACTGTGCGTGTGTTAGTAATGGCTCAGTGTGCGCTGAAGCCCCCCAAAGAACAGTTCACCCTGCCAAATAGAAAGAAAGCCTTCAAAATGCCTGACAGGAAGTGAACTACAGAATCTGATTGCAGTGGTTTTAGCACCGATGCCTTTTGATTCTTCAGAAACTGACATGTTTGTTTTTGCAGCCTCAACTAAAAAAGAAGCACCAAATTTGTGTTCAAATGAGTTCCAAAATAGTTAAAATCATACAACCTTACGAGCTGGAGATCTGGAGAGTGAAGTAGCTTCTAGTTCATCATTTCCTGTTATCTTTATGAGAGTAACAGGGGCAAACTTTTGCCAGTGCTTTTAAAAGTTACTCGGGGCCAGCCTTGTGCCGTAGCAGAAATGTACAAATCCATCTAATTGAGAAGACAATGGAGTTTTTCAGACATGTACTTCCTCCAGCATAGAAATGGAAGGGTCAGATTCCTCATAGCTGAAGTTCAGCCGACAGAAACATAGGTCACATATTCAACTAATTTGACATTTTCCACAGTGACTGGCTACAAGATGACTGCAAGGAGATCAAGGCCGTGAGGAAGATGACAACTTTATGATTTCCCTAAACTGCAGGTCACAGTTTGAAGTGTTTTATACGCCTGTGGAATATTAATGTCTTGGACAAGAGACGATCATAATCTCTGCTAAAGATCATGGAGCAAATCCCTTCTGCTGAAAGACTACGACACTGTGGTCCAATCAAAGTCTCCTGAGGAGTAAGACTAAAATTCACACAGTGCTTATTGCGGTATTCAAGTCAAGGTTGTGACCTGGTACCTATTAGAGTTTTCAGACAACTGCACTTTACTTGAGAATATTTTTTTCTGACAAGTGTTTTACTTTATCCAGAACATCTAACCCAAATACCTGTGTTTTCTATGTTTTACATGTTCATAACAGACTAGTTAATTCAGTAGATTTGTTCAAACTGATTTTAACCTTAATGACACAACAATAACACATAAAAAACAGAACCTTGGTGTATCCATTGGTGTATATCACATAAGGCAGTCGAAACAGGATGACAGACGTGGAACACACCAGAAGATTAAACATATGCAACAAAGTTGACCACAAAGATAAGGCGTGAACTATGTTTTTCTCTATTTCTATACATGTGTGTCATGAGGGGAATTCATAATGAATACAAGCTTTGCCCGTGAATGGCAGTAATCGAAGTTGAAATAAAGTTGAAATATATTAATAGGGCACCACAACAGTTGACACCAATTGAAATGAAGGTTTACTTTAATCCTTTCAGTCTATTTTTAGAGCGGGTTCTTTTTCCTCTTTTACCTGAGTAGAGAGCTGCAATTAGTGCTGTTACTTTTACCAGGGTCACTTTACTTCTACTTGAGTAAAGAATATGCTGACTTTTGCCAAAGGGGCCCGTGCTGCAGCAGGAGGACGCCACTATAAGAAGAAGAAGAAGAAGAAGAAGAAGAAATATTTTATTGATCACATGCAGGCATACACAGTCAACATAGTGAAATTGTTTTTCTGCATATGACCCATCCCCCAGGGAGCAGGGGCAGCCCCTTTGAAGCGCTCGGGGAGCTAAGGTTTCAGGGTCTTGCTCAAGAACCATACGACAAGTAGACCCTGATTGGACTTGAACTGGCTAACTTCTGATTTCAGATTGAGAGATGGTCATTCTTCCAACTGAGCTACAGCCGCCCAAAACAAATCTATAATATGCAGTTCAAACCCCTGCCTTTACAATTTAAATGCAAATGTAAAGAGATACAATATTTTTTGTGGGGGTCTAAAGACCAAACGCCAAATCCATATACTATATTCTGAAAAAAATAATCATTATGAATCAGTCAACCATTTACCTATAATCTTTACAACATCCTTTAGAAAGAGTTTTTTATCAGCAGCTTTTGTGTAATATACTTAAGTGCATGAACTATGAAAAAAAACCGTGTCATTTCAGTTAGTACAATGGCATGTCCACTGTAAGCCACAACATTGGAACCAGTAACTGGTATCTATAGATCATTGTTTGTAAAAAATAAAAATAAATCAGTGATACGAGTCAAACAGATACTTATGAGTGATCATGGCTAAAATAGCTGTTATGGGGTCTGAAAAAAAATTAAAAGGGCCATCCTCCTCTCTTACATTACACATACACAAAAGGTTGTGTCCATCATCTGGTTATTCTTCATGATTCCTCTGCGTGAGAGCCCTCCTACATGTAGAGTCCCTGACTTTTAAATCAAAATGACACAGTAAATAAGTGAGTTGTAGCTATAAGTCAGATATTTTTTGGAACCAGTTTGATCAGTTGTCCCTCTGGATTTAAAATTGTAATTTTTTAAACACTAAAAAAGCTCAATGAGCTGTGTATTGATGGCATCAAAAAATTTATTTGAAGAGTTAATAGTTGGCCACCCATCTACTTTTTGAGGTGAAGTCAGATGGACAAGAGCATCCAAGTCAAAGCTGTGAAAAGATGATAAAGGATGTAGAGCTTTCAGAAATGCAGGATGATAGAGTCTGAGCCAAGAGGCGGCTCGGAGCTACACGGCTGGCAAAGTGCTACAATAAAGCAAAGGACGAGGTTAGATGTCGGCTTAACGGCACCCCGCAGAATTCTATCCGCTTCATGAATATGTTTTTCTAACTCAGCACCTGACGTGTTTCATTTCTGAGATCTGTTCTTTTGTCAAATATAGGGCTAAATCGGCTCATATTTAAGTCAATGGAATGTTGAAAAATTGTGGTCATTATTACACAAAAATATATTCAATTTACAGCAACATTAAAACTGGGAAAATACACAATGTGTTACTGCAGGCAGTCTCTTTATCAAAAGAATGAAAACTAGGTGGCACATGTACCTGCATCAAGGCTAATAGATGACTTTATGATACGCAAATCTGCAAGCACAACCACTCTGTGTGGATAAATGTCCAATACAAGTTGAAAAATAAAAAAATGTAGCTGTGCAATGTTGAGTTTTCAGCAGCAATATAACAAAATTATTAAGTTCAGACTCTTCCAAAAAAACCAACGGATTTTGAATTCACTGCACAACAGTGTGTGCATGTTGAGATTTAAAAGGGAACTCTTTAAATATTTTAAAATGACTCCTTTGAGTATGACACACAAAAAGAAAAAAACTGAAATATGTAAATCTTTTGAAATTGGACTTACTATACCACATCTCCTTATGTTAATTCTGTCTAACGAGCGCTAATTACACCATGACCTTAATTGATGTATCCATCACCACTTGGAATTAAGATTTTGCTGCTTTTATCTCTCCATTTTGACATGGACACAAAACATGAAGTCCAAGAGCACTCAGAAAGAGCAAAGCTGCAAACGAGACTTGATGCCTGAAATTTTCAAACCTTTGTTTGTAAATTTGTGGATTTTTTTAAATTGAAAAAAAACATAACAATTGTATTGTTATATATTATGTACATTTATATAACCTTTCCAATACAAATTTAAATATATATTGGAAACAGATTAAATAAAACTAGAAGTTCAACTAAGATCAGGGAGTGCTTTTCAATAAAAGTATGAATGAGTGACAACTTAAGTGGTTCCAGACCTGTGAGGTCCTGAATGTCAACATTCTGTCCCTATTAGTCTTCAGGTGGCGCCCTTGAGTAGATATAAGCCTCTTCCAGAGGACCTCAAGTTACTGATGATGCATATAGTATTAGAAATTCCGAGATATAGTTCGGAGAGAGGCCATGCACGGCGATAAACGTTACCAGTAAAGACCTTAAAACTATCCCGAAACATCTGGAAGCCAGTGTAGATAATCTTTATAATCTTTGAATAAATACTTTTTATTCCGACATGTAAAAGGCAATTATTCAAAGAATTCATAATCCTCTCTGTGTCGTTACAAGTTAAAATGGATTGTATCATTGGAAAACGAGCCTTACTACTCGGCACACACACAAACACACAAACACACAAACACACATACACTCACAAAACTATCTTGAGCAGTGATCACTAAATATGTGCATGTGTTGTTTACCTGTGTGTGTGTGTGTGTGTGTGTGTGTTTGTGTTTGTGTGTGTGTGTGTGGGCTAGAGGCTCTGTAATATGATTGAAGTGCAGCTTGTTGTGCCTCGGAGGTGAGTTGCATAGTTATTGAGGCCAGGGAGAAGCCACTGGGGGGTTTGTCTAATGCAGTTTTAACACCTGAATATAGCTGCGCAGACATACGTGATAGAAGAGTCTGATCCCCTTATGCATGACTCTGAGCACTGCAGGTCTTTGTGTGTCTCTTTGTAAGTGTCCGTGTGCACGTGTGGATGAGAGAAAGAGAATGGAGGATGTGGAAAAAGGGTGAGGGAGTTTGAGTGGGCAAAAGGAGTAGCAAACAGATTTGTCATGTCTGCAGAAAGTGTAGTATGAGTGGATACATGTTGCCCCTTACAGCTGGCTGTGCAAAGGGGCTGGTTTACCAGGGCGATATGTTTAAAAAATGACCTTTCTGCAGTGAACTGCACAGAAAGGCTTGCAGCTAAAGAAGTGACCACAGCAGATCATAGGTTACTGGGCTCTCAGCTAGTCCTACAAAATACATTCATCTCCAGCCTCCCCATAGGCTTTTCCCACTGCCATTACCAGGGTGTATTATGGGATACGATACCATTTGGTGTCTGCTGCATTGGGCAGTCTTCTCACTTGCGGGTTTCTAGAGGTCCTTGAAGGACTATACAATACCAGTGGTAATATATTACATGTTTCAGCCCATTAACTACAATTCCGGTGAGATATTATCCAGAATCCACCACATTTAAAGATGGACTATCCCCCTGTCCCTTTTTTAATTGTATGCATAATGCTTCTTTTCATTAAGTTATGTTCTAGAAGTCACACTGTCATCAGCTAGGGCTGGTCTCAGAGCTTGCCTTTCTGATGTGTTCAAGGATGCTCTGACATGTGATTTGAGTGCTGAAAAGCACATTATCCACAGACCCTTAGGATAGACTAAGACCCAGAACATATGCATTGTGGGAACATGTATTCAGATTCAGATTTACTCTTTATTGTCCTATGGTTGGTGAAAATTAATTTTCACATTCTGAACATATATTGCACATATTAAGGACAACAATCAAAGACTTTAAAGACACACAGATCATTACTGCATGCCCATTTTGTTTAGAGCCCTTATGGCTGTATAGTGGGAAATGTCACATCTCACCTCATAAGATCTGGTTCCTGCATTTAAAGTAGATAATTAGTTTTGTTTTAGTGGAGTCGAATATTTTATTTTGGAAGCAAAGAATGTTTTTTTGATTATTCATTTGGGTAATTAGCCCTAATAATAAGTTATATTTGAAGAAGAAAATTTTGGCTCTGTTTGGCTCTCAATGGCCTAATAGCAAGAAGGCTCCATGAAGTGGTGGACAGTAACAGTTCTTAAGTACAGTACTGTACTTAAGTACAAATTTGAGTATTTCCATTGCATGCTACGTTATACCTCTCCTCAGTTTATACTCACATATCTCCAAATGAGTTGATTTCAAGTCTCCGTGATAAACTGCAGGATTTGGTTATGGCTTGAGGAAATCCATGCTACCTCTTAAGATTAAAAAGGAATTTTCTAACTGTTATTGGATTACTTGGTAAAATGAGAAAGGACACAACGCTGAAAACAGGTATGAAAGCATGACTTTTTAGAGATGTGTGGTTCTCACAGAACAGAGATGATATAAACAGCTCTACTCAATAATATGTATCGGTTTATCCTTAGATGTCTCCTTGGACACCCTCCATATTCTCCACCTTCAGCACCCACTGTCCAAAAACATGCAAGATAGGTGAAATAATGTTTCTACATTCTCACGAGGTGTGAGTGTGAGCATACCTTTGTTTCTATGTGTAACTAATTGGAAACTTGTCAAGGCTGTACTCTGCCTATCAACCAATGTTAGCCAGGACACACTCAAAAAGGGCAAGCTGTTACAGGAGATTATTGTTGGAAATGCTTTCTGAGGCTATTGCCATAATGGGTTTTTATTCATTGATGGTAATATGTTTCCTGGAATAGGCTTACATTCTCTCAACATGCTTTACCCCAAGGTGTTTATCATATATGCATGCCTCAGCTGCCACTTTGCAGTTCTTCTTATTATTTCATTGAATGCATTGTTTTGTGAATCAAAAAGTCAATTGCATCCAGTGATGGTCTGATGGTCTCCACCACTCATAATGGGAATTTTTAAAAAGAGAAAATATTGAGAGGAACAAATTTATTGTCAGCTGAATAATTTACAGCCATGAATTCTATTGCATTTGAGTTTGGTATCATAAATGTCTCAAGGAGTTTACATTTCATTTTGCACATTGGATAGGAATTTTTTTTTTGTTTTTGCTAATAATACATTTAAATAGATTGAAAGCACCATATAGGAAGATGCAGAACACCCAGGAAAATGAAACAGTATAATATGCATTTAACACAAAAAAATCAACCATAACCCACCAAACCACTGGTTTAATTTAATATTTCAAATGAAAACTTCTATTTTTCTCTCTTTGTTTGCAGCTATTGTCAGACAGCCAGATCAACATGGTGAAAGTAGTGAACTCTGTGAGTGATGCTCTTAACGCCATGCAGAAGGAAAATGTGGGCCTGAAGGCTCGTGTCAAGGCCGACTTGCAGCGAGCACCGGTGAGAGGCGCTCGTCTCAAGGGCTGCTCCAATGGTAAGTGCAATCAAGCATGCTATGCAACTCTTCCTATATGTGGCACGATTAAATTCCTTTCTTTGTAGATCTGTTGAGCAGATATTCAGCTTCACTCTGTTTGTGTAATTCATACATCATTCATTGGCTACCTATATGCTTCACCTTCAGCAACATATGCTGTTCAGGCATAGCCTCTGTTAGCCCAACTCCATTAGTCTCTAAAATTATATTCATATGTGGTTTGTCTGTCATCCATCTTACCATATATTCATTCAGCCCATCCTTGCCTGGTGATATCAGTATGTTTCCCTGGGCTGCTTCTCATCCACCTTATTCAGTGGCCTTGGATAGAATGTTTTTCCTTTTTTTTTTACTGTACACAAGACATGACTTGCATGTCCACCGGCTGTATTTCTAAGGCAGAAGAAGGCCCCAGGCATCATCCCATATGAAGGCTTTTACTAAGACACAGAAAAACCTATGGCATTCACATCTTAAGTACATACAGTATGCTACATGCGTAACATAGGTATCCAAAATGCACAGGCAGAGTGCTGTTTACATATACAGCATGAAATAATTGAGTAAGACAGAGTGTTTACATTTCTGGGTTCTATCTGCAGATGCTTCAGTTCATAAGATCTCCTTGGGGTTTCAGATTGCAATGTTTGACATAGAATTGGCTGATTCGATACGTCTGCGTTAAAAATCCACATTTTAAAAATATGTGTTTCGTCACACATACAAAAGCAAGAATTTCCCAGTGCTGAAACCCTTAGGAACCTTTATGGACTTTAGCAACAGCGGTTTTCATTTTTAAGAAGCCCTGCATTAAGTTTTTAATATGGATAATTAAACGTGGCGCTGGAATGGGAACAAGGTATTGTGTGTTTTATGTTTATTAGAAATGTGTTCTGTGACATCTTAATTAATCTGTGAAAGTAATTTGAATATAATTTTATTGTATTACTTATGCTAATGTTAGCTTACGCACAGATAGTTTCAAAAGATAAACTGTGATGTAATTTTAATGCTTGTTTTTTGGCACTTTATATGTCATTGAATATTCAATTAATGTTAATACATGTGGTTAAATACTATTCAGCTACTGTTTATAATTGTAGGATCAATTTGAATATCATTTAATTTATCCATTTTCAGCTCTTTTTCTGTTTTCTGAAAGAAGTTAAGGGAAGGAAATATTTTTCTGTGTTCAATATACACTTAATGGCTGAATAATGTAAAATAAGTACTTCTTGAAACTTAAGTAACTTTCTACGTCTAGAATGACATATCGTAATTTGCATACTACCTCCAAGGTCAAACAATCCCACACATGTGTTTACCGTAACTCATTTCTCCATAAAGTTTCATGGACATTGCTTCAGATGTTCCTGCATAATTATAGAATATGTCGAAAAGCTATGCTGTTTTCAAAAAACTGGATCCAATATAAAAGATCCATCCCTTTATCCAAGTCCTTGCCCACATTGAATGTGTTGTTTGTGGTTCATGCGTCATCCTTCTATATTCATTCATTCAACATCAGTAACTGCTTATCCTTTAATAGAAATCCATCCTCTAGCTTTGGTCTAATACCGCTGTCAAACACATTTGCTGTCAAAACATAACAAGAATAGAACATGTATGTATATCATTGTCCTGTTTTATGAATCTAAGAAGTTGATTTCCCATGATGCAAGGTCTGATTACCAAAAGAAATTGGCAATTTGTTTGGTGGAGATAAGACATTTACCTGTTATCTTGAGAAAATGAGCTTTGTGATCTCATAGTAATGAAATAATTACGTTGTGATATAGAGATAACAGCGTCAAAAACTGCAAGCCGGCATTCTAGGTCTCCTTAACCTAAATTAAAAATTAAAATAATCCACTGAATTATCTCAACAGGAAATTTAGGAGGAAGACATTTTTCTGCTGACAGCATGAATAGACTAATTGAAGAAGTGTCCATTTGGAGCTGTCCATGGTGCTGTATTTTTGGCTCACTCTTTTTCCTCACAGTTTAATGCATGAAACCACTTCCTCACAATATTATTCTCCTCGATCACTTACAAAAAAAAGTTTAAACTTTAAAGATACCAAAATTGTTGGAGGCCTTAAATTATAAATCAATAGATAGAAAGCATCTCTTAGATCTGGGCAAAATGGTTGTCCCCCAGCAGGAATCTGTGTACATTTGTTGAATAATTTCTCCAGGCTTTAGTATAAATCTGTGTCTCCTGGCTCTATATTAATGGTAGCAAAGAAAGACAGAAAAAATGGTACCCCTGGCTAAAGAAGTCATTAGTCTTTTTTTTTACTACAAACTCCCCTCTATCCATTATTTGGAGATAATCGCAATTACACGAATACCTCACAATATACATAAACAATGCCTTTGTCCAAATTTCCATGTAAACTGTAAACCAACATGAAAATAAGACCATTTGCACACACAAACATGTGTTGTTGTTCTTTGTTTTTTTCTTCTTTATATATATGTTTTATATTATAGTCAATTTCATGGTTTGTGTACAAAAATGGATTGAAAAATAGAATTGTGCACATTTATTCTATTATATGAGGCTATGGAAATTTTGAACTGCTGAACAAATCAAAATTTACACCTGCAGTATCCTTACCAATGCATTACACATAACTATTTCTACTAATAAGATCATCATCCTAGCGCCCATGAAATTAATTAATATGTTTCTGCAATCTTAACAGGGAGTTTGTGGTGAAGGCAGATATATTTCTTTAAAAAATGTCAATTTTATTCAAATTAAATTATTCAAATTATATTATATCTTATTTATATTCTATATTATTTATTATACTTAGAATGAGTGTAATATGCAGACTATTAAGACAGTACAAGGCTGTGTGCTTAATAAGGGATAAATACTGAAGGTATGACAACAATCTATCCCTACATAACATGCTAAAATCAGCATCCAGTTAAAGGTGTTGATGATTATTACATCAACCCTTTTGTGTGACTGTCAAAGTGTGACTTATTCTTGCGCTGTTCTCATTATATCATACTGAGCCTCCTGGAAACAGGCGTCCAGTTCAGACAGCTGTCTGTCTTGGGTTTACAGCTCATTATATATATTGTTTTCCGACATAAACAGTACAAATTTATATGTGAAAGACCTGCTATGAGTTCAAATATATATTTCGTCAGTGAGATTTATTCTTAAAGTTATGAACAAAATATATATGCACTTAAATTGTGCATAGAAAAAGTGTTGTTTTTTTAGCATGTGCCGAAATATGCAGCCCTTTATATCAAGAGTACAAAGTAGAATCTGGACTGTGGTGTATAATTCATACGAGTGGTGAAGGTTCAAATCTGTGATATGAGACACTACTTGAAAACAAATAGATCCTTCTTTGTTTTATCTTGTAATCTGATAAGGGTAGTGTATCACCCAGATATTCTGCATGTTGCGTATAAAGAACGCCATGGAGACCAAAATCAGATAAAAAAAAGGTTTCATTTTTTATATTAGGTTTCTCAGTGCTTCAAAAGCAATGTAGCAATGTAGGTAAAGTATAACATGACATTGTATTATACTCTTGGACTCTGCACATGCAAGTAATTAGGTTAATATAATATAGAACTTAAAATTGAAATAGCTATAAATTTAGTTTGAAGTCAATTTTGAGAGTGTACTTGACATTAATATCATGCAAATAATAATCTAAAAATGTCAGACATGAAGCTGCATAGCATTCAGCATCATGGACAGAGCTTTACTTTGTTTCTGTCCAAAGTTTGCTGTGCAGAATTCTCTGAAAGCACTTTCCAATATAAAAATTAGATCAATGTTAAATCTATACGCATACATATCAAATCAAACAAATCATCCTTGAAATGTAGATTCATGCAGGTTTCATGAAGGTTTCTATTCTTTTGTTCCAAAGAGGAAAATCTGAAGAGAAAAGATGAAGAAATGAAAGCAAGCAGTGGCGGGTCAATGTTTTTCAGTAGAATAGCCGTGACATTTTATCAAAAGCATTTGCGTTTGATCACTGTGGGTAAGCTTGGTTATGGCTCTTTAAAAGCTCACAATATTCGACCAGTAGTTCCTGTTAATATTAGGGGCTTAGATATCTAACACTTACAGCACATATGAATAATTTGATAGATGTATTAGCGTGTCAATAATACCTATGTATTCTTTTATTTATTTTTTCTGCAAGAACCACCGAAAGTTTCCCCTTCGGGGATTAATAAAGTTTCTATCTCAATCTATTTATCTAATCGCTGGTTATATCTGTTAGGATGTTTGATGGAGGAAATTAAACAATGATAAATCAGCGAAACGACAACAAGTTAAAAAACAATGACAATGCTAATAATTGTAAATGCTCATAATAAGAATTACAATTAGAATCAGTTAATTGCTGGGTTAGATCAATTTTAATGACAGAAGGGAGACCCACAACATATTTACAAGGTGGTTATAATATTGTGGCTGATCATTGTCAAAAACTAACGTTTTTGACATAAATAAGCAATGAATCAAAAACAACATTACCACAATTAGTTGGCAAAATATATTGTAGATTGGATGTAAGCACTATTAATAATCATGAGAAAAGACGAACGTGTGTATTGATTTGTAAGTGAATATTAGTTGAGTTTAGCAGTTATAGGTAACACTGAAGCATAATAAACTATTCACACATATACAACTGCACAATTGGAATACGACTGTACAGCTGTGTGTTCAAGTGTGAGGCAAACTCATGAATATCTTTGACTGCCTGTCTGTCCCCATGCACATTTGAATAAAGTAATCATGTTTGCTCTGTTTGCCTTGGGTTCCCAAAAGAACATATTAGAGTCTCAAAGTTATATGAAGCCGAGCCCGACAGCAGTGGATTCGCTCTCAGCTCTGACAGCATCCGTTTGTGAGTTGGATGAAACCGCTGTAGAGGGACAACTTCTCACTCCGTGGACTGCTAATTTGATAAGTGAACGTCCATTTCTGCTGCGAGCACTACGTTAGCTGGAATGTGGCTTCAAATTAGATACATTCATGTATACATTCATTGTATTTTAAGAAAATATGAGTAATTCTAATTTTTCAAAGACCATTATATTATGTCTGTGTAAGGGAAGCAGCTAATTATTTTTACTAGATGAGTAGTGTTTGCCCTACATGCAACATCACGGTGCATTCCCACGGACCCAGTTACATATCTGCAGCACCTTCAACAACAGAATAACTTATTCTGAAGTCTTTTTGTAACTAAGAACTTGGGGAGCAAGATTTAAAATAGACATCAATTGAAAGTTTTCTTTTAAGGATTAATATCTTTATTCATGTCTGTGTATATTTCCCATTCGTCAAGGTCAAGGCAATCCATGTGGGTTGAATCCAAAGCAACTGGACTTCTGTTTTGGCTTGAAGACTATTCACCTCTCTTCCAAGAGGCTTTTTGGGGAGTCAGGGATTTCATACTTCCAGTAGGTGATGATACTTAAAGGGTCGTTGACAGTTGGTCATGCATAACTAATGAGGGTTGGTCTGAGTCATCAGGAGTTGTTAGGGACAGAGTGGTCTTGATTGGCTGCTGGGGTATCATGCGAGTCGTTAGCATAAAGTGAGTCCAGGTGTGGACGATGGCAAAACCGCCTCGGAGAGATGTTAAAACTACATTGTAATGTGGGTGATAGGGGGTGGCGTAGACCCCCACCCCTTTTTAGGGCCGCTCCAGTTTGACTTAGATGGCTTCCTTCACTCCTCTCTGAAACCATCTATCCTCTTTGTCCAAAATGTGAATGTTGTTGTCCTCGAAAGACTGTCCCTTCTCCTTGAGATGAAAGGGAACTGCTGAGTCCGGTCCTGATCAGCTGCTCTCCTGTGATGGACCATGTTCTGGTTCTGGTGAGCTGGCTCTCCTGTACTGGGCCATGTTGTGGTCCAGATGAGCTGGCTCTCCTGTGCTGGACCATGATCTGGTTCTGATGAGTTGGCTCTCCTGTGCTGGACCATGTTCTGGTCCAGATGAGCTGGCTCTCCTGTGCTGGACCATGATCTGGTTCTGATGAGTTGGCTCTCTTGTGCTGGACCATGTTCTGGTCCTGGTGAGATGACTCTCCTGTGCTGGACCATGTTCTGGATCTGGTTATGCAGATCTGTGACTCCTTGCTCCAACCCTCTATTCCTCTGTGAAGCTGTTCTTCGCCTGTATCTCCACAGACTTGATGTAAAGTTTTCCTCAAAAATCGAGCTAGCTATGCCAACGCTGTTGTCCCCGACAACAAGGGTATACCCCCCCCCCCCCCCCCCCCCCCAGCTCCTGTGTTGTTGAAATACATCCCCCTAATGGAACTCTATTTCAACTGAAATCAAATGTGAAGTTTCGTCTAGAAAACCTTTGTGCGAAGATCAACTGGACTGATTTTTTATAGGTCAGTTGTATCTTCCCAACACTAGGGGAAGGTTTACCTCCAAAACTTTTTGGATATAATTTATCAACCGTTCGTTTCAATTGAGTGCATATTTTGTGCAAATTAATTTCTACGTTTGTAGTTCATATTTTACTCATTAGGGGGAGTATTTTTCCTTTAAAACATAGTTTTCTGTACACAACTAAAAAGCCGTATCATGAATGATTTTCAAATTTTATACCGACATAGACCTTAGTGCGAGGAGGAGCTGGATTGATTTTGAGAAAGATCTGCTTTAAACTCCTTACACTGAGCAGCGTTTTATCGCCCAAAGTTAATTTAGAAAGCAATGGCCTCGATTTTGTCCAACTTTAGTATTCATGAATGGACTCGAGAATACCTATCATATATTCAACTTGTTTTACTTTAATAATTCATCAGTTACTCACTAGGGGGGAACTTTTTAATCACACTGTTTAACGGACATACCTTCCTAACTGTCGTTCCAATTTAGTATCAATTCAGTGCCTATGGATCAAATTTTATTCATTAGGGAGAGCTTTTTTCATGAAAATCAATGTTTTCAAGAAATACCTCAAAAGCTATTTGCTGGATCACTTTCAACCTTTATGCCACCAGAGAATTATATAACCAATTTTGGGGAAAGTTTGGTTGTATAATTCTGACATTAGTTGGAGATTTATCTCTAAATGTTCTTTCTGCTTAATTTCTTAACCATTGTTCTGATTTAGTCCAAAGGTGGTGCATATGAAAAAAATCAAGGATATTTGTCTTGTTTATGTCATATTATATTCATATGTTAATCTAGTAGTTAATATTTGACTCTCTTTGGGGAGCCTTCCTTTACAAAAAAATACTTTGGTAATAACTTCACATTTAATTTGAGGACTTCAATCATGGGGATTCCTTGTACACCGAAGGGGATTGGTCTTATCAGGGATTTACCCTTGTTGTCAGGGACGGCAGCGTAGGTCTAGTTATTACTGAGTTAATTGTCAATGTATGACAAAGCCAAGCAGACGTGTTTGTGTAGATTCACATTCATCCAGATCATGGTAATCCATGTGGGTTTGATCCAAAGCAACTTGGCTTGAAGAAAAAAATGCTTGAAGAAGTTTCCCCTCTCATCTAAGGCATTCAACCTGGTCATTAGCCATATAATGTAATCAGGATACAACTCACCGGCTAATAACAGGTTGGAATGGGGCCAAATAATCTTTATTGAACATTAGTGGGAGTGGACGCCTCTTCCTCTACTGTAAGTATGTTGGGCTCAACCAAAACATGTAGAGATCATGAAAAAGTAGGAAAAGTTATGGCACTATCAAAAAAACAACCCCTGTAAGTAGATTGATTTCAATTACTCCAATGTGTAAGATCTCTATTTCAACTTCTGCTAACGTTTCAGAGGAGGATATACTTGGAGATCCAGCTTTTATATTAGGTGCTTTAACAGTTTGCTTATGAAACTTACAAGTTGAGGAAAAGATGATCAAATATAAAGTATTATATGATGAAAGTAATAGATAAACAGGAGGTGCTTCCTGATTGGTTCCAGTAATAATAATAATAACACATTTAATTTATAATGCACTTTACAGTAGGTCTGTCCTGAGGTCACCAAGGTCCATGGTGTGTAGGTATGGTCACCATTCAGAATGAGTGTTTTTATAGCTTGAAGTCAATTCACAGAAAACATTTGAAGTTAAAGTCTTTATTCAGTCCAGCAGGTGTCATGGTTTTGAGAATTGACAGCCAGTAAATCTCTCTCAGAGTGAGTAGCTTGAGTATGTTATCCACCCTGGTTGGGACAGTCACATGTTCCACACCAATAAAGTGTAAAATGGCTGGTGAGCCATGTCGGGCTTATCGGTAATGTCTGGCCATGGCGTAGTCCATATTTCCTGAGCGGATAGCTCTTTTGTGTCCTGAAATGCGTTGTTTGAGTACTCTCTTGGTTTGACTTACGTGCGCCTGTCCACAGGGGCTTGTGAGCATGTAGATCACTGATGTTGTGTTACATGTTATAAATTGCTTAATTGGAAAGCAATTTATCGCCCGTGTGGGTGGGCGAAGAACTTTACGTTTGTGGTATTCTGGCAGTGGTTAAGGTTTCCGCATCTGTAGTCTTTGGATGTTAAGCGATGTGCCGTTGGGTTTACTAGGCTGTAAGGTGTGACCCAATTTGTCTCCAATGGCTGTTGCACGTCTGAATGAAAAGAGTAGGGCTTCCATAGTGATCTCACGTAGTGATGGTACCGCTTGCATTGTATGCAAATGTTTGTTTATTATATCCCAAAATCTATGGTGGCCGTGGTTGAACTCAGACGTGAACGTTCTAGGAGATGATACAGCATATGCTCTGTTTATTACAGCTACGGGGCAGTTTCTTGCACCGAATCTAAGTTTAACCTCTTCTGCTTTATGTTTGAATTCATCCAATTGCGAACAATTTCTCCTCAAACATAAAAACTGTCCTTTGGGTATGTTTTGTTTTAAATGTATTGGGTGGTTACACTTGTAGTGGAAGAGTGTTGCGTTCCGTGGGTTCGCTGTAGATGGAAGTATGGATACTTCCATCTTCATGCTTGGAGAGGGTTAAATGTAGAAAGTGAATGGTGTTGTGGTTAGATTCCATGGTAAATTTAAAGGAAAGAGCTGCTGGAATT
Source organism: Lophius americanus (assembly GCA_037951165.1). Taxonomy (NCBI): domain Eukaryota; kingdom Metazoa; phylum Chordata; class Actinopteri; order Lophiiformes; family Lophiidae; genus Lophius; species Lophius americanus. The sequence goes on along the minus strand of JBBDHG010000190.1, from coordinate 3,327,723 downwards.
TATATACATCTGAAACATTTCAAGTTCCTCTGCCGCTCATCTCAAAACATCAAGACATCATCCAAGTATCTTTTCAACAATTTGACTTAGGTCTAAATGGGCAGTAGTGTCGTAGATCACTTGTCCCTGCCAATGGGGTACCACCAAAGATGCATAAAGTGGTATGGTTGCTGTATCTATAGCTGGTCCCCTGGTCTGAAGGATATAGCGGTCCTTAAATCTAAAGTGGTTGTTAGTTATGTCTAGTTGAAGCCTGTCTAGTAGCAGTTCATTGGGGGCAAACGACAGGGGTCCCTGGGAGAGATATATTTGGAGATTAACCCTTGGGGTGTTCATATTTTTGTTATTCAGCCAGTGTTTGTGGGTCTGGTGGACCCGCTGCATTTTTGGGTTTTTAATTCAAGACAGTCAAACAACTTTATGTAAAAATACTCAACAGATCATTCAATTCATCCCAATTACAAGAAGTATAAACAACATATATGGATAATATTTGCCCTTTACCTTTGTTAGATCACATTTAGGAATTAAAGTGTTACTTGTTTTTGTTTGTTTTTTTAATAAGATGTAATAAAAAAAGAAAATCAATTATAATCAAGATATGAGTGGAAATTACCCAAAACATTTACAAATGATGCAAGATTTTTCATGACTATTGATTTTTATTTATTTGAACTTCACTACAAATTTATCCCATTCAGGTCAATTTACAGAACACAAGACAAACACATACAGTCACCATGTCAGTTTAGACAACACATCAGCCGTATTCATACCAGCCTATTCAACACAAGAGGGGCAGTTCTGCTGTGTGTGTGTTTCATAAGTACTTCTCACACCTGATGCATGTATATTGTGTTCTTCTGTCCATCTTTGGTCCACACACATGGCAGCGATTCTTTTTGTTGCTGCTGGCCGCAAACTAGAATAATGAAAAGATCAGGAAAAGAACAGAAAAATGCATCTCTCTCTCACTGAGCACGAGTTTCGGACATACTGTATACTGCAAAAGTATCACACACTTACTTCAGGCTCTGCAGATGTTGGTTCTGTAGGTCGGGTGAATGGGTTACCAGCATTCTCCTCCTCAATCCTCCTCATGATGGCTGCAGACGCTGGAAACATGTTCTTTTCTCTGAATTTGAAGTCTCACCAGTGCCCTTCCTAGTTCCTCGAGAAAGAGGCGTCTCCTCTGGAGCTTCCCTCTGTTCCCCTCTGGGTTCAGTGCCATCCAGATGACAAAGGCGTCGTACGCTGAGATGTCCAATATATCAAAGAATGTCACCAGTGGCCAGTGTATGGTCCTCCTTTTGCAGCTGAATGCAGTCACCAGCTTGTCTATGTTGTCCACCACTCCTTTTGTGGCACTATAATCCATGATGATCTCTGATTTTTGATGCTCCTGGCCACAGATTCTCCCATCCCTGTGCGGTTTACTCATGAGTACCACATTCTGGCCTTTCTTTGGCACATAGGATAGAAGGGACGTGTCAGCAATGTTTACAAACTAGGAAGACTTGAAAGGCCTTTTCTTTGTAGTCAGCAGTTGGGTTGGGAGCTCAGACTTGTTTTTTACAAGGGGGGGTACAGTGTGTGGTCATTTAAAATGTGTCTGATATATGTTCTTCAGAGAAAATTAACCACGGCCAATGAGTCTGAGTTTGAAAAAAGAGTTAATCGTATTATTTTTTTTTTGATAAAAAATTAAAACAGGTGCCACAGACCCGAACACCATACAAGGGTTAACGCCAAGCCGATATTATCAGGAATGCATGTGTACAACTATTCCACATCCATGGATACCAGTATAGTTCTCTCATCTGCTGTGCAGCTTCCCAGGCAGTCACCTACCCAAACTACTTTCTCAGAGAGGGATGTACTGGATCTCATCGCTCAACACCATGACACCCGCTGGAATGATTGATGTCTTTACATCCAAATGTTTTCTCTGAACAGACTTTAAGCTATTAAAACACTCATTCTGAATTGTCACCATACCTACACACCAGGGACCTTGGTGAACCCAAGACATACCTACTGCAACAAATCACAAAGCACTTGAATTTAATCTGTTACTTTCTATTACATTGCTATTACTTTCATCCTATCATAATTACTTTGATCAACTTATCCTCACCTTGTCAAATAATAAGTCAACTATAAAGCATCTAACATATATTGCTGGATCTCAAATTATATCCTCCTCTTATTTCATCCTATTTCTCAGAAGAAGGCCCCAGAAGCCAAATCTAAGCTTAAATAACCAGACATTTGGATTCTGTTCTCAGTCATCAGTGCACGGATTTTGGTTTAGCAACAGGATAGATTGAAGGACAGAGGACTTCTTCAGGCTGTTTTGTTTAGTTTGTGGGACTCCAAAACACCTCTTAGACAGCAGAAGTTGAAAAGACAGACAGGGCCGGAAAATTTAAAAACTTAAAAAAGGACTTGCTTTTACGCATACAGTACATTTCAACTCTTATGGAATGTTTGTATGAATTGGATTTTCTGAATTTCAAAATCCTTACAGTAATTAAACAGATTAACAAAAATATACTGAGTCTGTGTAGAAGAAAAGTCGAATGTTTGTCTTGTAATTATGTCATACAATATCTTAGTGATTTTTCAATTAAGGTGTTACATGTATCCCTGAAAGACATGCACACCAGAGGAGGATCAATACAATGAAAGTAATTGCTTGAATTAAACCACTACCAATTCTAAGTATTATTCATAAAATGATTCTTATATCATCTTTGGAAAATATACATTTTTCCAAAGATTTATTCGGATGTTGTGGTGGTAGAGGAATTATTGATTAATTGCAAACTACTATCAAATAAAACTTAAAACATGGGTTTTTTATTTTGTTAGATAGAATCCCTGAACAACTATAGAGAAGGTGGATTTGGAGCAGTTTTAAATTTTAAATGTTATTTGTCTGTGTGTGTATGGGTGTAGCTGAGGGTTTATTACACACACTTATGCCTTGAAACTACAAAATAATAAAACACCCAGGTGATGTAGCTAAAACTTTATTTTCTCATCAAAGCATAAAACTAACAACACAAAACTCAATTTCTGCTCTACTGCTTCAGATTAAGTTCATTTAACATAAACTGCAAAACTGCTTGTTGACAGTAAACAAAATCACTTTTGCATTTGAGGCCAAAACCATAACAACTAATTACATTATGATTTTCAGGTTAGAGGTGAGAAGGATTTTTAACCTTTGATTTAAAAGCATTCGTGTGATCTTGACAATATCATGAATAAATGTTGTTTATGAATAAAAGCTTTAATTTCTGACTTATTTTAAAAAAAAAACACAGTGGTTTTAAAAAAAAAGGTTAGTGTTGTTGTTGTCTGCCATAACTGTTGCATTTAGCTATAATTAGTTAACAATAGTGGGGTGACATATCTGACATATCTGTTCTGCTTATTTTTTGAGCTATGCTACAGCACTAACGTCTTTGATAAACCAAGTCAACTCGCCAATCACATCCCACCATGGCTCTATCTGAAAATGTTGGATGTTAGACATTAGTAAAAGTTCTGCAATTGTGTAAAAAGGACCAAATGTTCCTTTTTGATAAATCTGATATTAAATGTTCCAAGAGTTTTGTGTCACAGGGGGATTCCTTTCAGAAGGTGTAGTATGCAAACATTGTGATTCATTCTATAAAGGACCCACATTGGACCGTGTGTTAAATTCTGTGCAGACAAAGGCATAAAGCCAAAGCTAAAGCGGACCTGGATGAGTATGCTCCTGGTGAGAGGTCATTGGAAGAATAAATTCTCTGCTGTAAGGGATCATTAAACTGAAAATCTCTGAAAGCTGTTGTTATAGTGGACCAGACTCTTCAATAATGATGATGGTTCCTTTTTTTTTAATGCCTCACGGAACCCAGACGGGTCCTGTTTCCTGTAATGAAAAGAAGAAGTGAAAAATTCTACCATTTATATGTGATGATGATGAAAGTCAGAGCTTAGTAGCTAAGGCTTACACCGGGAAATGGAAAAGCTTAGGGAAGATCAAACATTCCATATCGTGTCGGGGCTGTGGAAATTCTTGAATGGCCTTTTCAAGAACTCTGTTGGCTGTTTTAAATTCAGGGGTTTTGACCTAGTGGAGGCTGGCATGCATAATCTATGATATTGTCCTCATCAAAGAGTTCTTCTCCTGCTTCCTGGGGAGTAGATTTTGTATCCGGTTCTTAAAACGGGTCTTGCAGTCATGGACAAGGGTGCGACTGTTCTGCTCTGCTGTAGCCCACAAGAAGCCTATCTCTCTACCATTCAGGACATCATCTTATACTGAATTCCATCTCTGCATTTTGGCTTCATACTCTAAGAACACTTTCTCTTTTGCACTCGAATGTCTACGTCTCATCCCTGAGACATACTTCCCGTGTCTTGTTTTTTCCTTTTTCCTACAATTTTTGTAATCTCAAATTGCTCTCTCAGTGCTACATATCTTCTTCCTCTCTGTAATTCGTGTCTGCACTTAACCAGTGTGCCTTCCTTCTTTATTCCATCTACTTACATTCCAGCATTTTATAGTTTTTAATATTCTCCGCTTAGCTTCCTTGCCCCGATGCCATCTATCAATTGCTCGTCCACCTCATCATATTCCGTGTCTTTCCGCTCGACACAGCCATTCTCTAAATAATCGTTGCTCTATCCATCCTTTTCTGGAGTCATTTTTTTGAAAAAGAGTTGAGACAGTGAGTAAGCTAAAAAAAATTAGACATAATTCAACCAGAACTACTTCATATCTTAGAAAAATAATTATTTTTCACTTAATTATAGGCCTCTCTACTGCATGGCTGCAGACAAACTATTTGTTGTCACTTTTTTTGTAAGCCCCTCGTACACAGCCTAATCGATATAGGATTTCTGTAAAATGTTCTCCTATTTTCTTGGTAATCTACTTGATTGGGAGGGGGTCTGCGTTGCTCTAACCCCTGAGACCAGTGGGGGTAGCAACTGCTATGAATAAGGGACTAACTAGACATCTGAATGAACACAAGGTGGAAAGTCACGATGGAGACTTAGCAAAAGTTAGCAATTATCCATTAACTTAACTAATGCACAGACAAAGAAAATGAACGGAACATTTCTAAAAATTGGAGACACAGGGAGAAGTTTTAGAGATCATTGTGTATGGGCGGTGTGTGTGGTTGGGGGATTTTAATTCGTACATGCCAAAGTCACCAGATGCTCACCATGAAGACTTGTATCGGAAATCTTTCATTTAGACATATTTGATACATGGAAAATAACAGCAGTTCGACTTAAGCCATAAGCCTTCTAAAATCATCAAAATTTTAAATACAGTACAAATGCGTATGTCGTCATCATCAAGTAGCACCTAAGGGAGCTTAAAGCAGCATAGAAGTAGACACTCGACCAGGCCAAGTCTCTTACCAACATGAGCCTTGTTTTTCTTACAGCACGGGGAACCCCTGTGTACTCCCATAAAAACTCCAATGAATTCTAATGAATTTCCGTAACGACTTTGAATTGAAAAAAATTCATACGACTTACTGACGCTCTGTCAAATTGACATGATAGTGCTGCTCCAACATATGTGCAAGATGTCACGCTAGATGCTGATGCTGCTGTGTTATGCTGCATTCACATACTTTACTCATGGCAATGAGGACCATGGTGTCATTTGAGTGAGTAATGTAAACACACAAACATGGGCCCTTTTCTTCTGGAAAAGATACGCATAACTAATAAAGCAATAATATGTAAGCACACAAAATCACCACTGAGAAGTTTGTTGTGGTATTTTTGCGTGATCCATGTGTTTCCCTTCTCTTTTCATGCTATATTGCACATCATTCATCAAATGTTTTATTCTTATGTCCGTTTCTTCTCATTTATGTCTAGGCTCGCGTCCCCGTGACTGTGGTGATCTTTACGCCAGCGGTCAGCGAGAGGACGGCATCTACTCTGTGTTTCCTGTCCACCACCCTGCTGGATTCCAGGTCTACTGTGACATGACCACAGATGGAGGAGGTTGGACGGTAAGTGAGAGGAAGACAGAGGAGTATTACAGTTTGCAAAGCTTTTACTGCATAACTGTCTTCAAATGGAAATGTTCAATCCGTGGCTAGAGACTCCATTATTCAGATGAGAAAAGGGAAATTGAAGGGATCTGAAGGTCTTTTCACTACATCTGCTTTTACAAATCTAGCTTTGGATGGGCTGAATAACCCAGGAATCACTCAATGGCTCCATTCAGATCATACTCATCCAATACATGAGTTTCAAGACAGTTTTTTCTCGAAGCGCCTGCTGTGATTACAGCTGCACTGCCTCAGGAATATCATGTATCAATCGGGAAAGGTCTCATCAAAGTTTTATCGCAGAGGAGCGAGGAGATCTCAAAAACATATTTCATGTTGACCTCTTTGAAGCCCATTATTTTTTTTTGTGTTGTGTTTAGTACAATATTTGTCATATCCAAGAAAGTATGCCATCAGGTAGCATGCTGGATTAAAAGAACGAAGATAAGCGAGACAATGATGGGCGATTAAAAAGTGCTCCTCGACACCAAAAAACAAAAATGCATGAATCATATCATGCATGACAGATTTTGTTTTGTGGATTCAGTAAATGCATAGGTAAAGATTCAGAGTGAGAACAGAGAGATTCAGATTATAGTGTAAGCTGTTGACATAATATCATGAATCTAAATAATTTGCTGATGCTTAGATGTCTTTGCTCTCATAAAGATGGGATGATAGAGTACTGCACAGCAAAATCAGTTAATTGAAATCATGATAAGTCAGGAGTGACGTGTAACATTAGGGATAGTTATGTTAGCAGGTATGCCACTCACATTAAGCTAGCTCGATAGCTCACGGTACTCAAAACAAACAATCACGGGTACAAGTTTCAACAGGATGAAGTATGTAGACAGAAAATATTCAGGGCTTTGGCCTACCATCCACAATCATCTTCAGTATTGCTGAAGCCAGTCTCTCATAGACAAACAGGTTTAAAACTCTGAAATGTGGGTTCTGATTATGACAAATATTGCTCATGTCACTGGTGGCCCTGTTTTGGTCTCTGCACTCATTTTCAACATTTTTGGCATCATGATAAACCTTCTCCTGTGGGATGATTTTGAGTGGCTGTCAGACTGTCGGGTGGGCTTACCCGGTCAGAAGTAGACTGTGATTGATTAAGAGGGAAATGAGAGGTGTCTGACTGACTGACGATGAACAAGGAGAACAGACAGGAGGAAGGACACGTGCTGGCTGGCCCTAGATCATTGCTTCTCATACATTTTGCAGCCGGAGAACCTTTATTGGGAGTAGTATTTTTCAAGTCACCTTCGTAATCGTAAAAAATCCAATTAAGCATATCTTTTGCACCGTTTATAGTCTTAGATGCCATTGGAAGTATATGTTATGTAAAGCTTTTAAACCTTAATCCTTTGGACAGTTTGAATCTTGTTAACAACATGTATATAGTTTATAAAAGGTTCATTTTATTAAGAATGCATTTGGACTCAACTTGACAACATTTACATTTTTCAAGTGATGGATCTTAAAAGCTTCAGAGAAAGAACTCAATAATAAAGCCAGTCATTAGAAATGAGCAATCTGAAACTGACTTTGAGTACGGATGGCTCATCATTGATGTCAGCTAGTGTGAATGTTGTGTGTTGAAAAAAATAAATTAAAGATGAGAAGTCTCCCATCTGTATCAATAATAGATGTGTTGAATGGTTTACTTAATAAAATGTAGCGAAATCTACGTCTACCGTCACATGTTGATGAGAATATTTTATTGTACTGTTTAATTTTGAATTATTAATGTTCTGAGTTAGTAAAGAATGTTTCTTCTACAAAGCATTGATCAGCCTTTAAGTTGATGATGGATATTTCTATTTTTTTTGGATCGATTATGAAGGCTTCTTACATTCTATGTAACCAAATAGTTACATGGAATGTACCAGTACTTGCGTGATTGTGTTAGGCACGTCTTGTTTGAATGAAAGATGAGTTAAACAAATGAAAATGGGATGAATATGGGGGATTTTGTATTTTATTTCTGTTTTGTCTTGCTTTTATGATATTGAATCAATATATTATTAAAGAAAATGCAGCGTTACTAAAGGCTGTAACGCTGACATCTCTTGAAGTATAGGGTTTGTTGCAACTTGCATCCAGGTACGTAAGGAATATGTCAGTGTATTGTTATTAGCTGCTAGCTAGCTGAGCAGTCTGACTTTAAAACTCCTTATTCAGGGGGACTCTCAGTTTACCCTCACTTCATTTTTTGCATGAGTGGTTTGGTAGTGTATGGCTAATATGTGAGGCAAATCTTACATCCAGCTCATTAAAAAAAAACAAAAAATAACAATGTCATTGTCAAAATTTGAAAAGTGCAAACAAAGTTTTCATTGGGTTTCAACATCAAGAAATGCACCTTTTCAATCATAGTAGTCAAATCTCTGACCTCTTAACATTTATTTAACATATTATTTTCCTTTTTATAATAACATTTTGAAAAACTTCTTAAAAAAGCTAGCACAGAAAAAAATAGATACTAAGCAAGTGAGTGTCTTTTTTTATTCCCTGATAAAACATCTGTCAGTCTTCTGGTGTTGCTAGAGTAAACGTATTTGTTTAAGAGACCATATACTGGAAGCACTTATCTTTTGGGAATGACAGACAGCGAGGTGAACAAACATTGACACGGAGCTGTTTGAAGTTATATTTGGAAATATGTCTTCAATGTATTTTACACGCACACACACACACACACACACACACAATATAAACACACAATATCCTGCCGGTTAGAGACGTTTATTTCCATTTGTTCAGCAGCCGTCCTCAGGGAAAGTAGAGCAGCTCCTAAATAATGCTGCATAACACTTTGAGAGTTTGTGACAGTTGAAGGTTGTGGCCCATTCACTAAAGTGTGTCAGGATTGGTTTTGGGATCTGGCCAAAACAATTCAGGGATTGATTTGAAAAATATTCATGGAGATTTCTGTGTAAATAATTATGTTCTTTTAATTGCATGCAAAATTATGCACACTGGATAAAACTTGGCCCTCAAGCTTAAAGGAAAGGAAGCACATCTACTGCATTTTATTTGTAAAATCAACATTTTCAGACTTCTTTTACCTTGTGGTTGTGATGCTTTGTTGTTGAAGTGGTTTTGACGAATATCTGAACATTTCTAAAGATTTACATTTCAATACCTTCCTCCTTGAATGCATGAAAATGTTATATAAATGGGAAAAATGTTTTCAGAACTCTGAAGATGATTTTCCAGAATATGTACATGTTTCATGTGACGGATGAATCAAAAGATAGGCTGTAAACATGGAAATGTGTTCCATCTTTGTGGTTTCTGTTCAGAACAGTAAACACTAGGGTGGACATGAACGCTTCTACACTGCAAATGAAGGAATCCCAAGAAAATTAACAGCAACATATTGGACAATAAATCTTATATTTGTCTATAATAATAATAATCTATAAAAAAAAATCTCATCCATCATGTTTTATGAGGGAAGTCATCTCAATTATAAATGTATCTTTCCTTGCCATAAAATTAGGTTACAGGTAATATTGAGCTGGATTTGATGAGTATCAATATAAAAAATATAATTTTTATGGAATGTCCGAGTTGTATATGAAGATTGCTTTCCTCATTTTAAGACAATTTGTAGAACATCTCAGTTTAAGAATAAACTGAGATGTACTTATATACAAATATTTTTATGTATAATTTCCTATATATATATATATATGTATCATTTAGAATAATATAAAATTTTGCTTGTTACAATAATTGAAACAATAACTGTTATATTTATTTAATATAGACTTATTTAAAGTGAGTAATATCTGACTCTCGATTGAGCTAAATTCAAGGCAAAGTGAATACCTTATTATGCTGTATGAAGATGTTGCTTTATTGATTTGTATTAATTTACCTTTCTTTAGCCAGGAGAATAATCCATTGAGGTCCAGGATCTCTTACAACAATGACCCTGCCAAGAGGGTCGCAGCTCACTTCATAATTTACAACCTAAGACAATACAGTTAATAAATACAATACATATGTGTACAGACAGCTATAAAAATACACAAAGGTATATCTGTATGGCATTTTAAAGAGTAGGAAGTCATATGATAATCAAGTAATCAAACAAAGTATAACCACACAGCGCGGTTGTCTCAAGTTCAAGATCGTTTAAAATGTCAATCAGAGTACATAATTCATTATTGAAATCACATCTCGCAATATGTATATCTAAATTATCATTCATCCAGGTCAGAGTAATCCATGTGTGTTCAATCCAAAAGCAACTGGACTTCTGTTTAGGCTTAGGGACATTTCACCTCTCGTCCAAGACGCTTCTTCATTTCTAACTGAAGAGAAGAGAAGAGAGGATGTTTAGGCTCTCAGGGATGAGAGCCTAAACAGAAATCCAGTTGAGATCCATTCAAACCACAAGGATATGGCAACAGTAACTTATAAAGCTCTTTTTCTCAATTCAGCGCAAACATGTGAAGCAAACAGGATAAAAACATTTTATGAACGCAATTCATAATAGTATTAGCTTCTCAGTAAGTATCCACACATGTATGGATTGACCAGTCCTAGAAGACTTCTATAGATAAAAGTCAGTCAGTGTTCACCTCTGCTACTTATAACCACGGAGAGTCAGCTGCATACAATGTGAAATGGTGTGGAAGATGTTTACAACTAGTGACATATCTCAAGGCACAATGATAGACATTGTCCAGAGACAGTAAAAGGCCCCCTGTTACAATAGTCTAGCAGAGGCCAGAAGGTTGATGATACAAGAGGTTTTCTTCCTCTAAAAGAGAAGTAGGATTTAGTCCCACAGTAAAAGTCTAGCTTCCCCTTGAGCTTGGAGTCCGGATTTTCTATACCAGACTTAAAAGAGAAATCATTAGCATTGTTGCTTAAGAGCAAAAATATTCTGGTTCAAACTCAGCTGGCATAGGTTTCAGTCCCTCCCTGTCCCTGCAATTGAAAACCAGTTTACGGAAGATGGGAGAATGGATGTGGGTCTTATTGAAAGGTGTTCTTGACTAACTGGTGATCTTAGTATACATTTTTTAAGTCATCTCAACCAAGAGACTAAAATACTGATTTTAACTCCAAATGAAGTATTTATTTCTTTTAATTGGCACCATATAATTAAATGTAAAACATTTTGATCTGGTTTTAAGGACCATTATGGTCTTTCAGTGGCTAAACCTGAAGGCAATAACATACAATACAAAACAATATGATTATATTTAATAATATTGTACATCATTCTAAGTGTGTATATTTTCACACATATTGTCACACTCTATATTCCAGTACAACTACACACAGTGCGATACACATCAAACATCAGCACAGATAATGGTTATATTGGCACAAGAGTTTACTGAGTGCTTTTGTGTGTGCCAGTCAAATCCGTGACCATGTAAGATGGGCAAGGTCATAGCCTGCAATCATCACAGAAAACGAGACTGTCAGAGTGACAGAGTGCTTAGGACAGCATAATGGGATAAAGCTGCATTCTAGCTTGTCAGCGGGTCAATATACGCGAGTGTGTGTGTGTGTGTGTGAATGCAGGAATTAACGGTTGTGCTAAAGTACAAATATCCCTCCCTTCACCGCTAATGTTAAGTAATACTCATTGTCCCATAAAAGGATTTACACTGCAGCTCAGATTTAAGTGATAATGTAGTGGTTACTTATACTGCCAGGTGTGTTGAGCTGATTGTGATAAGGTTCAAGCCTCATCAAGAGATCAGTGTGGCGCTATGTTAGAGGACAGGTAGGGAGAGGGGATGCTCGGTGAGTTGAATGGCTTACTGTCTGCCTGACGGCTAAGCTTAAATAAAGAATGAGCCATATGCTGCTACCTCATTATCATACTTTGACATAGTGTAGCACTGTTGCAAAGACTGCCGCAGACAGACGCACATCTCAGTGCAGGTTACTTCCAAGAGGGAGGGAACAGAGGGAAGAAGCAGAGAGAGTGCGACTAAGAGGAGACAAAGACGAGAGGGCCAGATGGAGATATAACAATCTGATGTGTAGAGAAAGTTTGACACCGTAGACACCGTAGTTTTCTTCCCCGTAGTCTGAATTCTATTAATATGATCAGAGATTAAGTCTTTCTGTTTTATTGTATTCGCATTGGGAAGGAAAATAAAAGTACTTGTTTGGGAAATTGCATTTTTAAAGTGATGTTGAGACAAGGATTGAGATGTCAGTCATGTGTCAGTTGTGGCATCAGTCAGAAATTACCTTTAGGAAGATGTTTGTTCATGTCTAGAGGTCCATCCAAACTCACTGTAGCTCATCATGTTTTTACTTCTTTTACTTTGAAATTTAACTGCAGTTGACAATCATTAATATGGGCCTAATATTATTTTTTACCATGCCTTCATTTTTTTTGTTTAAACTATCTTCCTTTGCTAGAGTCTATGGAAATAAGCTCCACCATCTAGTGGATTGGAAAAAAAATTATGTTATTATGATACAACCAAAACTTTACGTTCATATTTTCAGAAAATATATCTAAATACATATATAAATATATCCAGAAGGTATTCATGCAGCCCTTACGGCAGAGAAATAACATTCCCCTATTAAAACAATAAAAAGCTAGATTATAAAAGTTAAGAGGTAGCTTATTTCTCCCAATATTGCACAGGGAAAACAAGGTAAATTTATTTACAGTACATAGCAGACTTCAAAAGAAAGCAACTCCCATAATCCCCCATGGCACTAAATTGTGCTCTATTTGACTTTAAAAGTACAAAAGAAACTCAAAATTTATAAATTTTTCTTTGCCATCTTAACAAATTATGATAAAGTTAAAGGAAAACAGGAAATGCATCAATATTAGATTAAGATTAAGGAAAATAACTTTAAGAGCCGAAACCAAAAGATTAACTTCTTACTAATTATTAATTAAGATAGGCAGTGTAATTTAAGTATGTTTTTCATTATTAAAATCATTACAGTTGAGGTATGTCTAATTTCAGTTAGGATATTCTCCCGAGTTTGAGATGGATAGTCATAAAATGCTGCCTCGTCCTTCTTTGTTCTGACTCAAGTGACAAGCAGGAAGCTAGAACCAGATATCTTGAGGGTACTGAGAGTTTCATATTGATCAAGCGTTTTAGAGATATATTTCAGCCTAGAGATTCATAAACAAATACCTCTTTTTCAAGTCCATTTGTTACCTCCTGAATGTTACAATATATTGCTTTTGACGATAGTGAACAGATGAAGTGAGCGATTTGATGATAATAGAAACTTAATGAAAGAGACAAGGTTGTTTACAGAAGCTGAAACAGTCTTTCGGAGAAAAAAAAAAAAAAAATAAAATAAAGGCAGAAAAAGATTATATACACTAACTGAATAGTTACTTACTTCTGTGTAATACGTTTGAGCACAATGGTAACTCAAGGTTATGAGGTATTAGTCACATCAATGAAGAAGGGATAAACATATTACTCATATATTCCAGATAAAAGCATTCCCACTGTCCTTTATTATGTGCAGATATCAGCAAAAAGTTAAATAAAATAAGAGCTACAGCTTGTTTAGCCTTAAGCTACAGCTATCGTATACTAGGTTTTCTATTTAGTTACAAAAGTATATTTAAAGTGTGACAGTCTCCTCTTTTGTCAACAGATGGGTTTGCTTTATACATATTATGGGCCTAAATAATCACAGCAACACTGATTACCATGGCATGTAAAAAATTGTGTTGGTTGACTGTAGGCTTACAGTCATGTTGTCAGTTGTCAGAGTTTGGAAATTAAAATTTGACATTGCTGGTTCTCTTTACAGGAGTTGAGGTGGAAGGAGTAAGTCACTACAGCTGAGTGTAATATCATGTCAATCAAAGTCAACTTTGCAGGTTCGCCCAAAACCTCTCTAAAGTGGAAGAAATATTCCCTTGATGTCAGTGCACTCAGATGTTTTATGTCTCCCAAATCTGGTCTGTTTTTTTCAGTAACTTATAGTGGAAATTGTTTGCAAAAGTTAGCATGTTACCTGCCAGTGTTTGGGAATTGCAATTTGTGTATGACTGTATGTCTTAACTTGAAGTGAGGTGGATGGAGCAAGCTGCAATCTTTTAACCTATATACCTGACTATAATGTCACATTTGGGCCGGACCCTGCCCGGAATTCAGTAAGAGGACATTGTGACATGACATTTTGATATACAGTAAGTGATCTACCTTGCTAACTTGAGGCAAGACCAGAATGGAAGACAGTGAGTCTAAACAAAAAAACAGATAGTGACAGTGGCCAGCACCTTCCAATTGAAAAACTGGTAAATTTGAAGTCCTGTAACTGTAATACTACAATTTCTGGATCGTTTTCCTCGTCCTCGGGAAGAGGGATGCATTCCGTTTATCCAGCACATCCTCACTCACACTCTTTTGCAGGACGCGCAAAATCTGGATATACTTGCCCAGGTCTGGAAAATAGTCTGCTACACTTACAGACTTTCCAAAAGTGCCATAAAGGAAAGCAATACCTTCTTAAAGGAAGTACAGAACTTTAATTTGGGACACACTGTCAGTGACCAAATCACAATCAGAATCTGTCTGAGACTCCATGCCAGCCCCCTGACTAATCTGAACAGCCAACAGAAGCTCAACCTGCAGGCCAGAATCACCAGCCTGACCCTGGTCCACTTGCATATCAGTGGTAGACACAGCCAAACCAATCCATAGTAACAGTGACAGAATTTGTTGCAGTAGAGACACTCTGGTTGACAGATTCCTCTGCAGCAATAACCTTCAACGACCCTCTGGGTCCGGCTGGTTTTATAATAAACAGTGCTATATATTCATACATATTAACTGTACTTACATACATACACGCACACAATACACACACACACACACACACAACTGTGTGCATACAAATAGACAAATAACCACACAACAATTTGCTACATAAGTGCCAGCATAAGGTCCTAAGTGTCATGAAAGACAAACTTTCTCTTAATGTGTTACCTGACCCTGACCCCCTGGGTCAGACCCTCATTTTGACTGGTAGTAGCCATCCTGACATTTGTGAGGCAGAAACATCCCGACACATCCGTCTTCACAGCTGAATGCACCAGACTTTCCGCCGCTACAGCAGTTACCTCAGCCCGACTCCATGCACATATCTTGACAGCATCGGTACCCACAGTTGAATCCCCACTGGATTACTTCGGGATGATTGGTGACTACCGTAGTGCCAATTACATCGCTGGTGGCGGAGCGATCGGTGACATCCTTATTTGTGGTGGCGGGTTCCCGCGACAGCGGAGTTGGACCTCTAGGCTGGGCAACCCGTCATAACATTGCACCTTAGCTCAGCCGTTCCGCTGAGGCTGTCGCCTGCCGCCCACACCGGCAGCGGCAGATGGTTCAGCGGACAATTGGCACATTTGTGACCCTCGTCTCCACATTCAATAATCTCATTCTTGCAGAGGTGGTGTAGACTGTGTAAGAATGGTAACCACCTTTGATCTGGAAGGACAAGGCCAGGGTCTGGGTCAGCGAGTCCATGTACATGAGGGCCTGTCTCCTCAGAGAAAAAACATGGTTGAGCGCTCCGTCTTTATATCCGAGACTCACGATATGGAAACCACTGGTGTATTTATGGAAGCTTGTGAGCTCCTGCTCCAGTGTCTGATTTGGAACAAATGGCAGAACAGCAGACTTTGATGCATACTGTGGGCATGAGCAGTGGAGACACCTGGATGAACTCTCAATTCAGATTCTAACTACTCGCAACCAGCCAAGCCACATAGTATTTCTACTTCACGAACACCTGTTCACACAGGTGACCAAGACGATCGTGTCCTAACCAATCAGATCGCCCATGACATACAGCGCTAGATGTTGGGTGGCACCATTCCCTGGGACAAAGAGACCCACGAGTCTGGGTCTGGATTTTTCCACCACAAGATTTTCAATAGTCTCAGATTGAGCGCAGTCCAAGCATTCCCCAGCAGATGGGTCCGAGTGAGCTCTTTGCCTGTTGGTAGCCAGAACCCGATGTTAAACCATCCACTGGGGGTCACCCATCTGTTTTTCAATCAAGGGTATATAGAGGACCGGCCAGCAGCCTTTGGGGAGGCCAAATACCTCTGACCAGAGTAGACTAGATTGTGACTTTTAACAACTTTATTCAGTGAACATTGAACTCGAACAATTTGAGATAAGTAGAGAAGGAACGAGAATAGACAGGATGAGACTGGATGAGAAAAGAAGATACCAGACAAAAAGAGACAAAAGAGACTAGACGAGACAAGGCCAAACTGGATGACAAGTGACGAGACAAAAGAAATTAGATGAAAAATAATAGACTAAAGTAGAGGAGATGCAAAACAAAGGACAAGAATAGATAAGACAAGACTAGGCAAGTAGAGTTGATGAGAAGAGATGAAACTAGACAAGAGGAGACAAAACTAGACGAGAAAGTGGCTAAAAGAGAATAGAATAAATAAGAATACAGAAAAGGAGAGGACCAGAGAAGAGAGGAGAAATGGAGAGAATGAGAAGAGGACAGGATAAGAGAGGAGAAGAGTTTAAGGTTTAAAGATGATGACAGACAGGGCTTAAAAAGAATAGAACTATCATTACTGAACCCCTTTATCTCTGTCAGAACACACCTACTAAAACATCAGCAGCCATTCTGCCGACTGAACAGAAAGCCAGTACTGGACTGTACGAATAGAACATACAATCAAAGAGGCAGAAATGTCTTCATACATTAAATATGTGCTTGTATGTGCTTATGGACCCACACACTCACACACATATTAAAATATGTATACACACCAGACCCTCACTCAGTTAAAGTAATCCTTTGGGTCTGCAGTCTACCTGTTTCAGTAGCGAAAGATTGCAAATGCCCTTTAAATACAGCCTCACAGCGTCCGGTAATCTCTTCTTTTATTACTATTTTATTTGTTAAAAGGACAGGACTAAAAATGACCACCGCATCAATGATTAATAAGCGTAGATATATCAGAGGATAGTGTGGGCCTGCATTATCAAATGGTGCTTTTACCAGAAGTAGTGCAATCACTCTCGTATATTCAGCTCAGCTAAGAACTGAAATGTAAAAGTTTCGGATTGAATGTATGATTGTTGGCATGTTGTATCACTCTTTGAGAGGCTTGGAGTGCCTTTAGCATCTTAGAGAGTACGGCATAAGCTTTTCAGCATCTTTAACCGCCTCGCAGACTCCTCCATTTTTCATCTGTTATTTATTGGTTTGGAAAATGAAATATGCATGTTTTTTTTCCAGTTGTCTCATTTTAAATGTTTTGAAACACACGGAAATGAAAACTACCAAGAGCAATCTAACTTTTTTTCCCCTCAAATTATAATTGTTTTCCGTGTACTTGACCTTATCATGATTCTTGTTTATTGTTCTTGAGAAGGATGTAGACAGTTTTTGTCCCTCATTAACTTGTAGGAGGAGACGGTTTATTGTAGTGCTGAAAGGTATGAGCTGTCTAACCAGTAACTTTATCACAGGTAGTGTCAGATATGTCCTTTAGGCTATCGGAGCCATCAGCCAGGGTTGGGCGCCAGTGGAGAAAGGTTATACAGCTGTATGAGGGCTGCATCAGAAACATTCAATCTTAGTAAATGGATTTCAGTTGGAACTATGTTTGAATACTGCATGTGTGAATACTGCATATTAACCTAGGTTTAGCTTAAGCAGCATGACTGACCTGACTTTTGTCTCGCGGTCAAATTTGACCTGCTATAGAAGATAAGTGGTTCTATTTTACCCACTTTGCAATTAAAAAGAATAACACATTGTTCTTTTGTTTTTTGATTCAATCAATGGCATCTATTGTGCCCAGAGAATGCAGCAGTTGTCATTATGTGCTGCCATTTGAAAAAACTGGAATGGTTTCGGTACCCCCAATAGAACTGAGTAATATTTTACTTGTACAAGTCCGTGATAATCAAAAATGCTTTGATGTCCAGAAATTTCAAAATTATGTATAATTTTGGTTTTATACTCATAAATGTGATATGACAATTGACCATTTTTTTCATTTTCATTCAAAAATTGGTAGATAATTCATGCTATATGCTTTATTGAAGGCCAAATTGGGTCAATTTTGATCGATGGGATGTCAATACAATTCTTGATTAAATTATTGTTCAAAAGAAACATTTAGTATTTCTGGGTGATTAGTTTTAAAAAGATTGCGATCTCGATTCGGACATATATGCCATCTCATTTCTGAAGTAAAGCGATTCTGTAGCATTTTTCTTCAAATCATAAACTGCAGCAAAACTCCCTACTTTCGCAGCAGTTTATGGTAGGATGAACAAAGCCTGGCCCTTAAAGAGCATAGCCTTATGGACATCGTGTATCTGTGCCATGGGGGATTATGGGAGTTGCTAGATCGCTAACTGAGCTTTATATTGCCTAAGATAAGCTTTAACTTAGTGCTATACTTTAACTTAGTGTTAGCTCTCCGACTGAGTAGTTGGAGAGCAGAAAAGAGTAGCAGGCAGCAAAGAGTAAAATGTTTCGACAACATTGAAAATTACTTTAGAGGAGTCTCCCATAATAAATTTAATAAAAAGCAGCTTGATGGTGGACTTTGAGGTCATTAAATACTGGACACGTGGACTGTTTCACTTTGACAGTGGACCCTATCAGTATAAATGAGCCTTTATCTTTGACCTTACCCACACTTAATAGACATTTCACCGCTCTATAAGAGTGTTACTTTATCCATTTATCCATATATGGCTAGTTCAGTGAGCTATTGAGGAGGTAGAGAGAATCTGAGGGGCCTTTAACAAAGAGGTGAGTGATGGAGGTAGGGCAGGGAACATCAATATGAGCTTTATTTTATCCATGTATGCTTTGTTTTATGAAATTAAAATAAATAAAATCTACACCAATGTAAACCACTTGTTAAGTGGACATATAACAATGTGACATTGAAAACATAACATCAGGGATTCTTGAGATAAGGGAAAAAACCATGTCCACCAGATAGAAATACAGTTTTGGGGTAAACAAGGTGAACGATAATATGCATTCATATATATTACAATGGTTTGGAGAAGTTTCATCAAAAAAAATAAATAAATAAGGGAAAAAAAAATTTAAAAAATGTAAAATGAACCATGATAATTATTATGTGTAAGGCCATGCTTAAAGTTTTGGTTATCTTTTTGAGAGATTTTGAATGATATGAATTATCCTTTTCCCGTATGATGTAAATACAAGAAGATGTTACAATGGTTACAAAATATGTTTTATGCATGTCTTGTAACTCGACAAAAAATAAAATGAATGAAATATTTTATATATTCTCTAGGTCCTAGCAACTTTGTTACCACCGACAGGTTTGTGTCACCACTGTCGACACCTTGTAAACTCTGACCTTTTTTTTTTTCAAGAAATTCAAGTAATTTTGGAGATTAAATATAAAGTTGGTTAATCTGTATAAACTAAACTGCAGTCATTAACTATTGAATAATTCCATTTGTAAAATATGAAGTAATTCATTTAAAAATATTTGTGCAAAATTAAGTGAAAAAGGGAAACCTAAGAGTAAATATGTCTTTAATAAGTTAATTCAAAATAATTTTATAGACTGTTTTTGGTGTTACCAAAACCTTTTTGTATCCTGTATACATGTAATTTTTTACAAAATTGGAAAAACTGGGAGATGGTTGCAACGCATGGTTAGATAAACTAAACCTAATTTAACAACAACGTATAAATAGACTTTGAAGAAAATCCTGGTTATTAAAAAAAATCTTAACCTGTTTTGCCCCTTATCTCAAGAATCACTGACAACTAAGTAAGTGTTAAAAATTCTGAATCAAAAATGCACAAAACTGTTTTTGTTGTATTAAGATTGTAATTACCTTGTAATACGCAATGTAAATTAATATATTTAGTCTTTATCAAACAAATATAAAAACTCTGGTTATGCATCTTGCATGTTGCTCTTTGTGTTTCATGCCCATTGCACAAATCAATAGTGGACATGCAGTTTTTTCAAATTCACATACTGATACACAAACAATGGTACTTCAAATGGAATCATGAAACATGTATGTTTTACTAATCCAACATGCTGTTTAAATTACAGGTCAAAACATGTTCATAAAAGATTCATTTTGCAAAATTTCCATATATTTGTGTCTAGGATTTAAAGTCTTTTTCTCCACTGGGTTTTACCATTCCTTCAGATTTCCTCAAAAAATATGTCTGTGTTAACCTGGTTTCTTTTAATCCCATAACCAAATAAGGAAAACCTGCCATCTTGTTTATGTGTTTCCCAGATCAGGTTACAGCCGAAAGCCAGGTTTAATCTTTTTACTGAACCTAAGTAAACATAAACGCAGAAATTGTGTTTGCATATGAGTGAGAGGTAGAAAAAGAGTGTTTGCAGGAGATTGTGTTTCTCCCTCTGTTCTCGTTTGCCGCTGCCGTGTTCATAGCACATCTGTCTTTCTGATAGGATTATACAACATTTGCCAACAGATGTTTGAAGTCTTCCTTTGAAGATAGCAATTCTACAGACTGATTTGGATTCAGGAGAGCTTTTATGAGACAGTGCGGAATTTCGCCACTGTATCATCTATATTCTTACCAATGTAATCAAACAGTAAGCAAAGCCTCCTTAGTTCTGGTTTGAACCATTCTTTAATCTATGTTAGGAGGTCTGAGGGCTGAAATATATACTTTTTAAACTTATGCTCGCTACGGAGTAAATCCGCCTCTACAACCAAGCAGATGTGTTAATCACTCTCCGAAGATGGTACAAAGTGACAACTGTTCCAAATAGTTTTTTGCCAAAGCACCAAACTATAAACCTAGGGTGGGCTCAGTGTGAACATGCCAGGAGCTAACAAGCCATTGGCACATTTCCTATTTTCCATCCAGTTACATGCCAGATTTTAAATCTCCCTCAATCAGCCTTGGCGTGCTTGTGTTGACTCTACCCTGTGTTTGGGTACGTCAGTCGGAGTGTCCGTCTGCACATGCTTTGAGCTCCTGGTGGTTGACATCATGATGAAAAGCTAAAGGCGACTTGTTCTGTAGCCTTCATCTACTGCAGAGATTACAGGTATCTGATGATGCATTACCCCTTAAGCAAGTTCTGGGTTAGATAGTTATAAAGGATTTGAGATTTGACGTTATTTAACCATTTTATAGAATAGAAACATTTCTTTGTCACATAAAATAATACAAGTGCTGCGACAAAGGGCAAAATTGGTTCTCTGCATTTAACCCACACCTGTGGAGCACAAGTTGCATCACAGCAAGAAGGTTCAAGGTTCAAATCTACCTCTGACTTTCCTGTGTAGAGTTTGCATGTTCCCTCTGGGCTTCTGTAGGTTCCCTCTGTCCAAAACCAGTGTTGTATGAAGTATCCAAGTCCTTTATTTGAGTAAAAGTATAGATACAATACTGTGAAAATACTCCACTCCATTTAAGATCGGCATTTCAAATCCTACTGCAATAAAATTATTAAAGTTTTATCAACAGAATGTGCTTAGAGTATCAAAGTAAAAAGTAGACACCGTGCGATATAATGCAACCAAACAGACCTACACAAATGTACAGGAGTAGAAATAACTTTTTTTCCCCCTCTCAGATGTGAGTGAAGTTTAAAGTAGCATACAGTAAAAGTACTAGGTATACATGTCTGACAAAAACAAGCAGCATAGGTGACTCTAAATTGTCCCTTTATATGAATAGTACTCTCTCCGTGTGTTGGACCTGTGATGAACTGTTGATAGGAAACATTCACACCTACGGGGGATTTTAGAGTCACCAGTTCACCTATATTGCATGTTTTTTGACTGTAGTTGGAGGCCAGAATACCCATAGGGAACCCTTGCAAACAGGGACTCCGCACAGAAAGGCCTCAAGCGCAAAGTTGGACTTGAATCCGGAACCATCTTAATGTGTGGAAAACTGAGCTACCTCTACCTTTGCAGTTACAGGAAATAAAGATATGGAGGGATTGTTGAGGATGCACATATGTCTTTTGCACATGTGCATCCAGATCAATAACTTTTTTCTGATTCTTAACTGTGTTTTTTTTTATTTCTTCAAACATGTACTGGAACATGTTTCTCACTTGTTTGAACAACTGTCACACAGTTCCGTCCTTTAGTGAAGAAGAGATTTTTAACTATCAGTGCTTAGTTTGCGGCGCCTTGCCTGAACAGCCGTCCTGACAGAACACGTTAAATCAACCACTCTCCTCCCAATAGAACTTTCCATCATGCTCCTCTCTGCCGCAGCACTGAATTGACTGACCATGCATCCGTTGAAAGGGTTAGTGCAGAGAGTACAGTTGGGAAAAAAACAGATATCTGACTTCTTACCTTACAGAAACAAAAGTAGCGACAGTAAGAGAACCGAGAACATGAATGGAGATATTTGGGTGCTATTAAACATAGTCAGAAAAGACAAAACAAGTTTAATGTTTGCGTATGCTGGGGACGAAGAAAAGCTGTTGCAATAACGGATGAACAGAAGGCAAGAATACATATTTAGGTCACCATATCACCAGATACCGCAATTAAAAAAAATCCTCATACTAACAATTTTATTTATGATACAGTAAAGTGCTATGCAGTGCTGCTGCAGAAATGGTGCAGGTGATTTTGAGTAAAAAAAAAAAAAACCTCTGAGAGGGTTGTTGGGCTTTGTGGAGCATGTGGAAAAGCGCTTCTAAAGAATTAATTACCTAAGGGCTGCAAGGCAAAATAGATAAAGTAAAAAATAGTGCAATAAAGACTTATGGAGGGTGTGAGAGCTGCAGGAGAAGTGTCCCACCCAGCCTCATCTATATTTTTGGTATATCAAAGGTTAGGCTCAAACAAACAATGCACTATACATTTTAAAACCATAATATTGAACGTGGGGCTTCATCTTTTTTAGCTGTTATTCAGATTCTGTCAAATAATGTTAATTCAGGTCTATGATGACTAAGTAAAGATTTTTTTTTTGTTGCCCTAAACCTGATCTGAGTCGTTCGGTATCATGTAGTAGCACATACCCATTACTCATCTATTGAAGGAATTTCCTATACCCAAAAACAATCAGAGTTTCTGAGTACATTTGCTGAATGTTTTGTTTCATTGTGTTAATTAAATATAATTATGTTATGGTCTTTTTTATTTACAAAAAATAAGTATAAGAGCTGCAACAGTCTGGTAGACAGGAGGTGTACAATTTTGTGGTGTTTGTCATTCCCTCTTGTCTAAATGGAATCTATTAATTTTTCTGCATTTTTATGTTTTATACTCAAACACAAATGCTGCTTTGCTTGAGTCCAGCTGTGGTAAAGAAGAACAGTTCTTAAACCTGGTGGACTGAGAAGGCGACAGGGCACACAGTACAGGAAAGAAACAATTGGATTTTGATTGACTGCTTTTGCAGATAAGCTCCATTAGAATGGGTCTGAATCTGCCCCCGTTACCATTCCTTAGAATCAGTTGGGAGCAGCTGGACCAATGAGCGGAAAAATAATGCATTATTACATCAATACCATATGAAGGAGTACAAGCTATTTTTTTCCAAACAGCATTTAAGACCAACTGAGTGAGACTGCACTAGATTCCATTAGCTGTTATTGTTATGTTTGCTGCCAGTACAGACAGACTGTGGACACTATTGATTTTTGAAGGTCAGTTTTTGGACGCCTCTGCACTACATGTTGTGAAACATGACCTTGTTCAATACTTCACGGCTGTAAGCCTCCGATTGAGTACGGTTAAGATGGTACTGGCCCCATATGTCCATGGGCATCTGACATGATAGAAACCACTTTGATGTCAGGAAATGCCTTTCGGGCAGATGTCGTGAGTAAGAACTTGTCAGGTGGGATATTAAGTGTGGCTAGGTGAGATTAAATAGTTGACCAGGCTCAATAAAATTTCCCAAATTTTGCCGATATAAACTCTGCCTGCATGCATATTAAAACAAATGTAGCCTGAACTTTACAGCTAACTTTTATTTATTTAGAGAGACTGAGAAACGATATTTGTCTGCAATACGTTTTGCCCTTTCCATACTTTGCTTTGTTGACTAGTAATGGCAGGAGGCTCTTTTTGAGTTACCATAATGTGCGTCAGTAAAGTTAATACAGTCTGCTTATCTGCCTCTTGGCTTCATATTTGTGCATGTTCTTCACTTCCATGTTATCAGTAATAGAAATGGCCAGAAGCGGCAAAGCTTCTTCATGTTACACAAAAACGACAGCACTAACATTAACACCAGAATCAGCATAACAGCCTGCACACACAGCACACACTCACATGAATGCTATTTGAAAACATGCATAACAAACACTTCAAATGGACAGATTTAATAGAGCATTTGTAAAACCTAAGTTGAATTGTACATTTTTTGACAAGTCTGATGGTAGGGTATTGCACACCAATCAAATACTTTGAAGGAGACCGTTGGCTGATTCCACTGACATTCAGAGCGGTGTTTTACCTCACTATTCGACAGTCTGTAAGTCGACATTTCCCACTACATCTTGACTCGGAAATGAATCCGCTGGACTTTATTCTGTAGCCATATAAATACTGGCTTCCTGTTGTAAACAGCCAAACACACGCAACAAGTCAAAATGCAAACACTGGAGTTCTGTTTTTTTAACATAGTTTTTTTTCGTTTATTTCCTTATTTTTTTCTCCTGTGTAAGTACAATGAACATAGAGAGATATATCCGTTTTGATTTGTCACTATTTCTACTATTTTTATGTTTTGTGATTGTTTTATAATTATTAAGACAGGCAAACAGTGACTGGCATTCATGTACACCACTCAGCCATAACATTATAACCATTAACGGATTAATAGAATGAATTATCTGGTTGTGATGGCACTTCTCAGTGGGTGGGATATGTTAAGCAGCATTGTGTTGTTGAAGTTGAGTAGGGAAACTAGGGAAGCATAAGGATCAAGGCAATCTTTGTCAGGGTCCAAACGCTCTCCGGATAAAACTTAGGAGTCCCCAGTCCAGCTGACATTTATCTTATATATATATATATGTATAAAAATATATGCAGTCCTTACAACAAATTCTAGGTCTACTCTGGGGTCTCCTCTCAGTCGAGAATGCCTGGAAAGAGTTCAAAGGGAGGCATACTGGAGGCACCCTCCTAACTAGAGCCTTCCAAAAGATGAAGGACAACCCGTTAACCAGCAACAGGGTAAGGATTTTGCATGACTCATTGATTGGGTGTGAAGGCTATCATTTGCTGTCCGATCCCACAGTAAGCACTTAATGTTACTATATCAGGCAGATGATTATAATGTTAAGGCTGATCAGTATATGTTATCACTCATCAACAATATTATCGTCCACTGACAAAATCCTAAGCTTCTGTACACCTTTTAATTTTGAACACCTTTACCATTCCCTCTTGAAATATGAAGAAGGATTCTTTCTTAGCTCAATGTTTCTGAGGGAACACACACACACACACACACAACAACAGAGTGCAACGGATGAGAAGGAGGGAAAGATGAGTCCTGAGGGTCAACATGTAATTAAACCTCACAGGGACTCTGTCATCGTGCAAAAATGATGTGGATAAAGGCAGGACCAGCAAGACAAGAGTGTTAACCTTTATTTGAAATGAAGGGGTTGCTGGTTAATCTGCAACCCTAGAGTACCGCGTCATGTGACCACTGACCAATCTTTCAATGCCGCAGTGGCTGGTAAACCGACGTCTCAGACTACTAATGCTTCAGGGCATGCATTCAGTATTTTTTCAGATTAGGGAGAATTTGACGTTATTCTCAGAGGCCATTTTAGGTGATTTTAATAAAATTGTTTCTCTTGAGTTATCACTATTTAAAATCTTTTCAGCCTTTTTTCTAGTCTGACACATCACTTTTACTATCCTCAAAGTGAAGTTGTTAAAAAATGATTCATCTTAGTGGAATTATTGCTAGGGGAAAGAGAAAGAGAAAAAAACAATTATCAATGGGAGAAAAGGAAACTCTTGCTTTTAACATAGCGGTATCAATTTGCAATCCTCTGTATTTCAGCTATTTGAATTAAGGGTTGAGGTGGGTTAGAGGAAAGTGGAGAGAGTGAGATAAAGAGGCTGGAAGGTACTATAATTATTTCAGTGAGAACTTAGTGACATTAATGTAATTTTTCTCCTCAGGCTACAGATCAACTCGCTTTATTATACATTGCAGTCACCAGAGTCTCTTTTTGTTGTTTTTTAATAAATCTTTGACGTCAATCTAATCAATTAACCCACACAGTCAGCAGAAAACACTTGGAGAATCATTCCTTCAGTGCTCTCTTATTTTCCAAAACCTTCTAATTATTTAAATCAGGATTGTGATAGGTTATTGCCCACTGTGACCTGTATGATATTAATTAAAATAACTACAAGGCACTTGTCATGGTGTCTTTATTTTAAGCCTCTGTTTCAATCTAGGGATAATTATGATCATCATTGCATGACACTGATAATCTGAGTTCATTCAGATAATTCTAGCCGCTATGAGAAAGTATGACAATAGAGATTTTGTTGTCATTGTATTTTGTGAAGAAATAATTTATGTATATTCTCATGTCATGGCTTATTTTTTCAAGCACATTTCAAAGTTTCTTTATTGATATCTAAAGGGATTATGTTCCTCAAACCGTTCGTGAACCGTACAATGTGGTAGGGACCATTAACACATGAATGGCAGAAACCAAGGTTTTCCCAGCAGAGCATTACCCAAAGTGCCACACTGCCTGCCACGGCTTGCTTTCTTTGCATAGTGTGACCTGGTGCCATCTCTTTCATTTGTATGTGACAGTCAGCATTGGGCAGTCAGACCATTCTCCAGCTATGCAGGAAGCAACAACGGACTGTGCGATCTGACACATTTCTGTCAGAGGCAGCATTATTCTTTTTTAGTAATATGTGCCACAGTAGCATTTTTATACGATCAGGCAACATGGGCTAGCCCTCACTTCTCACTGCATATCAATGAGCCCAGGGCATCCATGACCCTTGATGTCAGTCTTTGGCCTTAACCATTGCAGGCGTGGGACACCTATGAAGACCTGCAGTACAGGAGATGCTCTTACCCAGTCACACATTTTTGCCCTCGTCAAATCCAGATACAACATTTTAAAACAATGCCTTTGACTCACTTGTTTCTGATGTGCTTCTGTATGTCATGTCTGAAAAATTATGTGAGAACTGTCAGAAGGAACCAAGATAGTGTGACTTGGTTTCAATCAATCAATCAATCAATCAATCAATCAATCAATCAATCAATCAATCAATCAAAAGAGACAGAGAGAGAGAGAGAGAAAGACAGAGAGAGCGAGAGAGAGAAAAAGAGAGACACGGGGGAGGAGAGATACAGACGGGGAAAAAGCAGCAAAGATATCAGCTATAATCCACTTTCTTCAAACGTTCCAAGGTCGGGCCGGGATGCCAGGTTGATAATAACTTTAATACTAATGTAACATTTAGCGATAGCTTATGGGGAAATACTATACAATAATAATAATAATAATAATAATAATAATAGTAATCATCATCATGAGCATCTTGTGATCAGTGGACATCGAGGAGGTCCACAGCAGCAGAACCAGTCACCAACCATGTGACCTAACAGGGCGAAAAAATACAAAGACTCCAGGGAAGAAGTCAAGTTAGTAACATGCATTAATCCATTAACATGCATTAATCCATTAACATGCGTTAAAGTGAAAGGGATGTATAAAGAGGGACAGTGAGAGAGGTAGAAAGAAAAGCTCAGTGCATCACGGGAGCTCCCCCTAGCAGTCTAAACCTATAGCAGCAAAGCTAAGAGCTAGTTTATGCCAGCCTTAATTATAAGCTTTTTCATAAAGGAAAGTTTTACGCCTACTTTTAAACGTTGAGAGTGTTTCTGCCCCCCAAACCAAGAATGGAAGATGGTTCCACAGGATAGGAGCCTGACAGCTGAACGCTCTTTTTCCAGTTCTACTTCTGGAGACTCTATGTACTACAAGTAACCCTGCATGCTGGCAGCGCAGAGTTCTGGTTGGACAATATGAAACTATGAGCTCCTTCAGATACGTTGCTGCCTGACCGTTAAGGACTTTGTAAGTGAGCAGAAAGTTTTTGAATTTGATTCTGGATTTTACCGGGAGACAATGAAGGGAAGCTAATACAGGAGAGATATGTTCTCTTATCATGGTTCTGGTCAGCACCCGTGCAGCAGCGTTCTGGATCAGCAGGAGGGGCTTCAGAGACTTATTGGGACTACTTGCTAGTAGGGCATTACAGTTATCCAGCCCGGAAGTAACAAATGCATGAACTAACTTTTCTGCATCTTTTTGCGACAGAATGTCTTATTTTACAAATATTACACAGATGAAAAAAGTCAGTCCTAGAAATCTATTTTATGTGGGAGTCAAAGGAAATATCCTGATTAAAGATTAGTCCCAGGTTCCTCACTTTGGTGCTGGAGGCCAAGGTCATACCATCCAGAGTAGATATATCATCAGATAAATTGTTTCTAAGGGGGGTTCATTCTGTTCAAAATAGATTAATATTAGAACAGGTAACCACTCCAGACAAAATCTCACAAGCACACGTCTCCTCAGTAGAGTTAGCAGCGAACTGAGAGAATGCATGCTAATTATGCATGTGATATATGCTAAAATATATCACATGGATAAATATGCATAAACTGTATATATATATATAAAAATAAATATATATATCCCAAGCCATCTGCAGCAATTCAGTTTGCATTAAACCAATCAACATTCATTTGAAAATAAAACACCATGTATGTATATATAACAGATAATCAAAGTTAATGATAAAAATAATTGTAAATTAAAATGACATTAAGGAGGCTCACATACCTGTACAAAACATTTATATTAGCACGACAAACCATTCAAGGTCTCACAAGCACACCTTAAGTGAAGGGAATAACAGCAGACTGCATGAGAAAAACCTCATTATGCTCAGTTTGTGTAGCTTGAATTCTATACATTGGCATTTGAGTTAAATGTGCTCTGCACAACAAAAACCATATCAATTCATCAATCAATCTTTATTTATATAGTGCCAATTCCCAACAACAGTCGTCTCAGGGTGCTTTCCAGAAAGAGCAGTTGTAGACCAAACTCTTTATAACATAATAATATGGACACTGTTCTCCTGAAAAATAATAATTTTAAAAATAATTTCCAATCGATACAAAGTATAGTCTTAACATTTTAGCTTTTTTTTTTACCGTATTTACCGTAAAAATATTTTTACATGGATTACACCTGCATGCGACACACGAAGGACATTGTTTACATGCTGCCTTACATATCCCCCCCACGGACAGGTGTCACTGCAATGAGATGATCAACTTATTCTGACTTCACCTGTGATGAGGTTATAATCTTATGGCTGAATTGTTGGAAATACTTAAGATCTCATTCCATTCGTCAGACTCTCATTGACAATCTCGATAACAAGTTCTAAATAAAAGGAAAAGGCAAATATTAGGCGTACACCTGTGTTAGCCCCCATGACTTACAAGCATGTTTATACAAAATTATTGCTTTTTTAAATCAAAGTCTAGTTAAAACCACCCAATCTGTGCTTCAAGATGTTCTGTGGCACGCGGAAGGAAGGTGAGCCAGCCCTGTGTATGAATGATTGATAAAATGACTTCTATACACCATATACCTCTCATTAATAATAAAATCTACTGTACATCGTCACCACATCCAGTCAATAGATATACATAAAAACGTTGCTGTGTTGTCAAATCCCATGTTTTCCTAACAGGTGGATACAGTTTCTTATATTTTCATTTAAACCCATTTATAAATGAGTTGCCTAGCACTATAGTTAATCCTTATTCATGTCAGTCAAACTGTCATAATAATTCATTTTACCTCAGACTCAGTCAAAATCTATAGAGCTCTCAAGTTTAGTGTTCTTTCTTGTTTGGGAAATTCAGCAAGAAACGCTGCCAGGTCACTGAGACACTGTTCTGATGGTCCAATTCACAGTGACTGGTGCCACGCCTGAAAAGGTGCAGTGGAACAACTTATATGGTTCATACTGTTTCTTATCACTGGATTGATAGTCTGTTGCAGCAGCATAATATATCCTTTTGTACATGAAGATGAGGTATTAAGTGTATCTTGAAGTGGCACTTTAAAGAGACTGCCGCTAAAAAGAGGCTGTAATGGTAGGAATAGATTTAAGGATCATTCCGTACTTTTCTTATGATTAGCAAATCAATGAAAAACCTCATTCAAATTATTGTATGCTGTAATGTTCCTTAATGAACTGACTAAAGCTTGACTTAGAAAGAACTGCAGGTTGTTACGGTATTTTAGATTTTTCATAAATTACAGGTCAATACAGTATGCTTGTAAATTTACAATACAGTATTGATCATAGTTCCGGCAGTAAATTACTAAGTACATTTCTACAGTATGTAAATTGCATTTGAATCCATACTGTGCTTGCTGTATTCAAATACCATGCTGTTATTGTCACTCGTTCTCAACTAAAATAGCAAATAAACTGTATTTACACATCTGACTGAAGTCACCAATGGCAAGTCAAGTCAAAGGTTATTGATAAAGGATGTTTAAAACAACCAATGCGGGTTGACCAAAGAACTGATAAGATACAACAGATAAAGATAAAAGCAAAAAACTACACACACAAAAGTAAAAAAAAAAAAAGGATTAGAGAAAGTAAAATAAGCATTTATATAAACACTTGGGATGGTCAGATTAAATAGCGTAGTCAAAGCTCAACTTGAATTAACAGCCAGAGATAACAGACATTTAAAAATGTCAAGGCTCTGTGCCACTCGGATTTACATTGAGAGGTTTGGGGCTGCTCCAGCAAAATCCCCGTCACCTCTGGTTCATGATTTGAACCAAGGGAATGTCCCATCTGGTTGTCGATTGCTGTGCTCTAACCAGCGAGTGCAGGTGCAAAAGCTCAGTAGAAGCAGACGGGGCTAACCAATTTCAAATCTTATAAAGAGTCAGCAAAATATTAAAATCCATGCAATACTGCACAGGAAGCCAGTGCAGAAAAGCCAATACTGGTGTTATGTGTTGCTATTTTTCCTTCCAGTTAGTAGGCATGCACCTTCATTTTGTATCAGCTGAAGACGGCGGAGGGATAACTAGTCACAAAATCACTCCCACAACAATCATGTAGACTGCAGGGACTGGAATCGAACCACCAACCTTCCAATAAATGAATGTTTGCATTCTGCCTTAGATCATGAACCAGAGCCACTGATGCAAAAAAAATAAAAAATCTGTTTACTAATAATAATAATAATGAGACAAAGTAAAAATTAAACTAAAAAAAAATTGATATTATGCGCTGACGGGGTTGGTGGTATGCCAGTTTCTACGTTCATTCATACCAATACCAAAATAACAGAAATTGCCTACATTTTAGTGTGCTTAAACATGTAAAAGTAACTTAAATGGGAAAACCGGATATAAGAGACACACTCATACCAAGAACAGGAAAAATGTTGTTGAATAATATCCATTACCCTTTGACTGTAGATAAAAGCGTCTCCCTGATCAAACCGGTTACATACAGACAAGAATACGCCGATACGCCCACAGTGGCAGTGGTTTAATAAAAAGGACAGCTTAGTGGAGGTTGCCATTTCAATACAGCTTAAGACACCTGTGTAATAAGTACTTGCAGTATCTCTCGAGTAGATGGATATCTCTTTGGTACTCCTGCTTCCTCCAACAGTCCAAAAACATGTAGCATTGGCAAATTGGTGACTCTAAATTGCCCATAGGTGTGAATGTGAGTATTGATGCTTGTCAACCTTGTGATGAAATGGCAACTCGGCCAGGGTGTAACCAGCCTCCAGCCCGCTGTCAGCTGTGACCCTGAACAGGATAAGCATTGACAGAAAATGATGGAATAACAAGTATTGCCTGTGTAGCAAAAGCATCTATGTGATAACATATGATGCCAGCTGAATTGCATTTTCCATTACTAAATGTGTCAGTGAAATATTCCTTGAATATGTGCTCCATCCGCTTTGAAAGAGGAATGGTTTCCTGTGACAGCTAATGTAAGCTTTTCGCCGACATATGTTTTTGTTTATATGCTGTTCCAACTATATTTAAGGTCATTTACACAGTGCTTCACCATTACAGAGTGTGTCCACCTTAAAACATTGACAGCCAGTGTGTTTTACTACATTTTCACACAAAAAGAATCCCCTTAATTTTTCTTTTCATATTTACCTCAAAGTATCTGTATCAGCATGTCAGTCAGTAAAGATGTCAGTCAACAATTGTTTTTTGGATTTAGGAATATAGAGAGTTCTCAAAGAGGAAATGAGGAATCTCCCCTCTCTGAGGAGAGCGAGGAAAATCCTCTTTGTTATATTGCATTGATAAACGTTGACGGTACAGTAATGATGATTAAGCTGATCATGATGAAGACAGTTATACGGATGAAAACGACATTTTCTGCCATTGCTCTGTGGGATTCTAGACTTTCTCTGCAAGTATGGTTGTTGGTGCCATCTTGTGCCTTATGGTATGTTAGTATTATAGGTTTAGTCATGCTGAGCATAAACTGTCTAATGAAGTTCCCTTTGTCATTTCAGCCTTAAGCTAAGCCTTTCAGCAGCGAGTCCTGTACTATTTTCCATCTGCTTGCATTTTCTCTTTAGGAGAATTTTTGTTATTTCCCTTCATTATCAAAATGACAGTTTGTGCGCCGGCACCCACAGAGTATTCAAGATCACACATGACAAATGAATTTATAGATAAATATTTGCATTTGGCTAATATTCCTTTGTTCCTCCGCACATCATCCTGGTATAAAAGATCAAGCTTTCTTCATGTTTGATTTATTGCTTTATAAATATCTTCTGAATTCTGGGATATCGATTAAGGATGCATATTGCAGCATGACTTTATCAGTAAACATTTAATCAGTCAAGGTCAAATCTGTCAAGATTCCTTTTATTAGCCCATGACAAATTGCCTTTGCAGTGGCATTTGCATTGTCATTTGCATTATCAATCTGTCAAAGGAGATGCATCTTGAGTTTATTTAGTTTGGTTCTGAATGAGGTCTAAGGTGGAGAGAGGCATGACTCAGAGGGAGATGAAACATGCTGTGTGAAATGAATCTCATCTGACCCCTCAATCTTTTCTTTGCTGTCCTGACTGTAGGTGATCCAGCGCAGGGAAGATGGCTCAGTCAATTTCTTCAGAGGTTGGGAGTCCTATCGTGAGGGATTTGGAAAGATCACTGGTGAACACTGGCTCGGTAAGTGACTTAGGTGTGTGATTGTCGTTTGTGCCAAACGTCCGTACGTTCGGGTTTTTGCCTCATGTTCGTGTGTATGGTGTCCTGCAATATTGTGGCCGGGCCCCGGGAGTAATGGAACAAATGGAGGAGAGTATAGTTAAAGAAAGAGGACCAAAGTGAGTATTAATAACAAGATTACATGTCCTAAAATAGAATTTTTAGGAATTTTCCACTGTATATCTTTGTTAATTAGTCAAGGTCTGTGGTTCCCATAATACACAGATACACTGTCATCAAGACAGAGTTGTGACAATCTTGTGTTTCATGGTGGGACTTCTATATTCACCACCCAAGAGGTTTCAGGCAGTCCATCAAAAACTAAAGCTTTTGATAACCTTTAATAGTATTACCATGTCCACAATGAAATTTGAAGTTGTTGGGGTTAAATCGCCATGACAAGTCCATTAAAGTGCAACAAGCGGAATATCAAAAAAGCCTGCAAAACACTGATAGGAAATATATGAGTACCAAAGTTCATACTTCTAATGAAACGCTGGTTGTTCTTTTGAAAATGGCTTAATTTAAAAATGAGCAGTGCCAGCGGGCTCCAAGGCCATTTGGGCCGCAGAGCCCAAAATTAATTGTCAAAAAGACAATTATTTTGGTAGTATAATTAAAGACTCCTTCTATTAGAGCAGAGTCGTAGCACTACTTTAACTCTTAACTATCTGTTCCATCAACAATATTCAACTTATAATATGAAATACAACAACTTATTCTTATCGCATTCAGAATTAGCCTGGGATCACATTGCATCAAATCTCCTCCATCAAATTTTACTGAGAAATTAAGTATCCAAAGCCTCTTCCTTTCACACGAGTTGTCTTGACTAACAAAATTCCTTCACATTTACAATAAAGAGGATATACCACCAGCTAGTGCCACTAAAATTAATATTAGAGGAAAATAACAGTCCAAGCATTGGGTTTTAAAATGCAGGCAATGCACACACACCAACACCACTATCCATCACCCTCAAAAGTCCATCTGACCTAGAGAAACTTTAGCTATGCTATAATAATCAGAATGTCTAGTGGCGCTACATTACCAAAAAATCATAATTCATAAAACATTAGCAATTCTTTTTTCTTTTGGAAGCATCAGAATATAGCATGAATAAATCAATAGCTGCCTGGATTGAAGACGGTCTCTGTCTTTATAACATCTTGCTCCTGGTTTTGTATGCAGCCAAGTCCTTTACTGGAGCTGTTAGTGCAAGAACTATGACATCTCTGTTCAATAGCATGTTAAGTCCAGCATGATCTAATTGACACCACGGCGATAAACAGCGGTTAAAAACTCTGAATAAAAATGACATACAGTCAATAAAGAAATTGAAATACTGTGAAACAATATGTGTTAGGGTGACTAATTAGGAGCACCGATTAAAAAAAAATCAGCAATGGAAACAAACCTGCACTGCTGCTTCCGATATTGGAACAAAGACAGTGGGGATTCCAGAATAAGACCATTAGAGGGTGTTGAGGCCATAATGAGAATCTGAAATGTAAGCAGTGTCAAGCAAAAGTGTTCAGGGTTCAAGCCTGGTCGCAACATGGCTCCTTGACAAAGACCCTGAAACCTCAGCTCCCCGGTTGCTTCACCAGGGCCACCCAATGCTCCCTGAGGGATGGGTTAAGGGCAGAGATAAAGTTAACAACGTTGTACTGTATGTACAGTGTAGCATGCAATATATAAAAAGGAAAGATTAGAAAAAGATGAATCAGCATATAATACTTCAACCACAACAACACTTATAATTAAATTCCTACAAAGTGACATAGGCTTGAAGTCACAAAATAATTTCTAAGAAAATGAAAACATTTTTGCAAACCTTAATTCAATTAAGCACACAGTATTAGCCTCAGAATCAAACAGTATATTTGTGAAAAATTGCTTTATTTTTCTTTAAACATACTCAGCACAGGATGAATTTTTATAAGCAAAAATAACCCCCGTTTTCTTTTCAACGTTCCATTGTCCCACTCTCATTTAAATAGATGAAGTAGAATCTGCCTTATGCTTCAGATTTAGTAGAACTGTAATTTGGACTCAATCTGGAATCCCAAACAGACAAAATATATAAAATGTATATCAGATGTAGGTCAGTTGATAAATTTTCAACAAGATTTATGAAAATCCAAAATATAATGTCCATCTAACAGGTACAAGAGTCACAGGTGGATAACTACTGCAGGGGGAAAAAATCCAAGGAATTGCCTTTCAAAGGAATGTAAGGAAGCAGTTAAAAAACAATACACAGAACAAAAACCAAAATAAAAGTTTAAAGTAAAAGAGAAGAACCAATACTACACAAACAATAAGCCAATAAATAACTAAATGTCAACAAGAGTTATGACATTTTGTTGAGATTTATTTTCTAGGGAAGGCTATTATGCTAACTTCTTGTAAAGAGGTTTTCAAAATACAATAATTCAAGTAATACAATACATTTGTATTACTTGAATTATTATAATTTGATAGTTACTGAAAATGGCTACGCCTCCCAAACCAG
Source organism: Lophius americanus (assembly GCA_037951165.1). Taxonomy (NCBI): domain Eukaryota; kingdom Metazoa; phylum Chordata; class Actinopteri; order Lophiiformes; family Lophiidae; genus Lophius; species Lophius americanus. Next base: position 3,291,770 of record JBBDHG010000190.1, on the reverse strand, counting down.
TGGCATTAGATTTTCGATCAGTATTGGTTATTTTTCAGCAGCATAATGATAGCCGCTATATAATGTAGCCAGGTCTAAAGCACTTAATGTACAAACTTAAAGAAGTGCAGTCACTCACACAGAATCGAATAGCCCGCCAAGCCGATGGAATAAGATAGAGGGATACTCAAAGGCAGACAGAGAGAAATAAGAAATGAATATAGCCCTTTATAGCCCTTTATATTCTAAGTAAGAATATGACAATGAAAACCACTTGAGTGAGAGCTGCGGATGATATTGCTGATAATTAAAAGGTATAAGGTGCACTAAAGGAGAGCTGATCGTTCAGCTCTGCAAAATCCCAACACAAGTCAACAGAACAGCAGTTTTTATTATTATTATTACAATGCTTTTATTTTTCAACAACAACAGTATACATCTTCTCTTTTTTCTTTTTTTGTTACAGCTGCTAAACAGTTGGCTTCTGGTTGCAGTACATGGTTTGCAGAATGCAGAGAATGAATTGATCAGCAAAATTTAATAGAAAGAAAAAAGAAAAAAAAAACATAATTAAAGCCGAAATTCATCTTCACATCTTCGCAGTGCTTCTCACTAACCTACCAACTCTAAGAGCTGAACTGCTGCTGCCATGTGGTAAAGTTACCTGAATGGAAAACCGACCGCTGACTCTCGTCAGAGCTTTTCATGTAACGAAGTTGTTGCTGGATAGCTGTCTTTTGACAAATGAAGGAACGTATTTATTATTTGAAATAAAAAAAAGTAACAATGCCAAACACGGCCATTAAAGCAACTTGAAGACCTGACACGTGAAAGGTCAGACATAAATTGAGGGGTCTTGCAGTCTGCCCCGGGGAACTCACTTCAGAAGTTTGCTGAATAGGAAAGGAGGTTGGCAACTTTGCCAATGTTCTTCGGAGCGACCCAGTCCCTACCCGTATATTTTCGCTTCCCGGGATTGTCGACTGAGTGCCGGCTGCGCAGTCTCTACCCCCAGGGAGCGATCACTCAAATTCCCCGGATGAACTGAATGGACCTCATGAGTTTACCTCTCAATGGTCTCATGAGTCAGGTACTCAGGTTTACATGCTTTGACGGCATGGTTTAGAGTTTGAGAGGTAAACGGTGAGGTCATTGGACGAAAATAACCCTAAAACAAATAGCTAGGGGTTTAAGGGGTTAATAATCATATTTTTATCATAACTGATCACCAAATATGCTCTCCTTATGAAAAACACCCAGTCTAAAAATGCTAAGCATTTGCAGAAACGTTTTTCCTGAGGAAATTTGGCTTATGCAGCAGAGATTTAATTAGTCATCATCATGATAAGTCGTTGAAGGTTTTAAAACCTCCAACTAGTACAGTAAGTACAGCTTGGAGAAATCCATTTCTTCAAGAACACACTCCATCATGGTCAAGGTTATGGCCGTACCATATCAAAGTTAAGCTATTCACCCATCAGCACTCTGGATTAAAGCCTGCACACACCGAAGGAACAACACTGCAGATTTAAATAAGTGGACAGCCCAGCATGGAGGCCTTCTAAACCTTAAATATTAATGATGGGGGATGTCTAATTATTTGTTCTTCTTTCCCACCCCTGGTTTAAGCAAGTACATATTTAATTCAAGTGTTCTAATGAATTTCAAATAAATGAGGCTTTGTTTTTTAAGAGTATGACTTGAATTACATTTCATTCATCAAACAAATAAAGAAAAAACCTTCAAAGTAAAAAATGGCTTTGAAATCCACAGCTATTCCCAATTTTTATGTACAGCAAACTATTTTAAAATATCTCATGTGTCAGGAGACACAGAAAATGAAGTAAATCTGGATATTTATTACAACAGATGATCTGATATAATAAGTCTGTCAGAAAAGGATTTGTGCTCAGACTTTTCAGGGAGATTGCAATTGCGGGGTCTCTCTCCCTGAGCAGCAGCAAGTAATCCTCCCTCTGAGTCTAGATACGGGTGGTGGTGACTGACGACTCTGCTGAGACTGATGAATACGAGGGTGTGTGTACCATGAGCATGAACACACTAGAAGATTGGAGAGAATCATATTTAGGAATGATGAACGTGTGTCATCATTCCTAATATTGGATAGATGTGGTCGACTTATGGGAACAGCTGGTGTCCATTGATGCCCCAAACTGTGAAGAAGGTAATTGAGACTTAGCACTTAAGAAAGATGTGAATGACAGAGTTTTATGAATGATGGCTGTAGCTCGAGTGTTCAAAGGGTTAGGCTTCCTGACTGAAACTTTCACTGGAGCTAAACTTCATAATAGAAATATGTGTATGGAGTCAAAAGTTAAAGTCATCAAACAGTTAACATTAAAATCACAGTGATTAGTCACTACTATTGAGGATCTGCGTAGAAGAATATACACTGTAGAGAATTACAGTACGTGATCACATGCTTTAGAAAATCACTTTAAACAGTCATGCTACACTATAAGATGTTTTTATAAATTACAGGGAAAACTGCCAAATAGGCACAGTGAATTTGTATTGTGAAAATATAAATTAGTGATGTGTGTGTCAGTAGTTGTGATTCATAAAAAAAAATTTTTTTTAAAATAGGTTACTTTTTGCCTCATGTAGTAAACCTGGTAACCAGAGAGGTTAGAAGAGGTAGGTGTTATGTTTTAAGTTCAAATTTGATCCAGAATTTACGGTGACTTTAATGGAAGGTGTGATAGCGCTGGAGGGCGAGAGCCATAGGGAGAATGGCTGTGCAGTCTCTGTCTTGGTCTCGGCTTTGGCCTTGAACTGGATCGTGAGCCGTTCCTTGGATCGTGAATCTGGGGATCTGGGGACACTGCAGACGTGGGAGTGGAACGGGGATCAGTTTGCAGTCCTGAACACGAGGAGAATATGTAAGCAGCTGAAAGAAATGACTAGAATTAGTAAAACGGCAGACGTAGCTACCAGTAGGGACGCAGAATAATCTGGATGGGAGTGACTGGAGAGCCGGCGTTCTTGTACTTTAGGTGATGAGATAATTCATGGCAGGTGTTGGTGTCTGAGCCACTGTCCGGTGTGAGTGTTTGAGTTCAAGGCCACGCCCACAGCCACACATGTCTGACAGAGGAGCGGAGTCTGATGTCATGGCTGAGCCGTGACAATAAGCCCTTGTTGGATTTCCCCCCCCCCTTTTTATCATTTAGGAAGTAGGTTATAAGTCATCTTTCGTTTCATCGTGTTGTTTTACCAATATTTAAATTTCCTTAGGTTCATTTAAGGCCAAACTAGTCTTCTGTTTGTTATTCTGTGCACTTCTCATTTCCAGACGCTAAAAGAAAAAAAACACACGCTGAGAGTGGGAAGAGCAGTTCTCGAACACATGTTGCATTCAAGGTAATCAGATAGGCAAGGACGCAACAGTGATTACACACTGTACTTCACATTAACTGATAATATGCTCAAGATAATTACAGTAAATTATCTCGCACTTCAAATTGACAGTAAACAACAATGTGCTGTAGTATAACAGTAACTTTGTTGCTAATGACTGCCAGTTAATTATTGTACAGCTACAGTATATATATTTTCTAAACGGAACATAATTTTCACAACCAACACAACAGGATAATAATAGTTTCTGCACTTGAAGCGTTTAGGCTACCTTCGGTTAAAAGGTATGATGCAGTATTCACTTATTTTAGTAGATTTTATGTTCCAGGTTTCGTTGACTCTGTTTTCTAGCCTAATAACTTTAACCTAATAAACTTCATTGCTTATGAAAGATTGAGCCTGATATTCAAAAGTTGGTCTTCGTGTTTGCAAATGTATAGAAACCATCTGCTGCATCTACGCTGCACCTGAGGTGCAAATGTTTGGGAATGAATTACAGGCTGAAATTTTTTGAAAGACGGATGGCTTAAACATCTCCATGGCATACGCTCCTGCTCGATTAACTCAAAGCATCAGTTAATTCAGTATTGAATTCAGTATATAAATTATACATAGGCTGTTAAATTACATTCATATAATCCATTCATATCTTGCTACTCTCCCAAACAGCTTGTGTTGGTGTAGGTGCCGTCTGATGGTGGTTAAGGACACTTTCTGACCCCAAGATTCAATTACCTTTGCAAATCTCTAGCTGTAATGCTTGGTGAATCTTTTGACAGTCGAACCATCCTCCTCACAGTCGCTATGGTCACTTTGCAAACAAACCCTCTTCTGCAAGAGCCTGGTTTCTAACATATCCTGATTTTTAACCTGATCAAATCAGCTGGATTTTTAATATATCCAGTCTCTTTAAATGTCTTAATTATTGATCTGCTGAATAGATTGAAGACGACGAGACTGTCTTCAATATATTTGTTAACTTGGTTCATTTAATCTTTTACTTTTTACATAAATCACTTAATTTTCTGACACCAACTTGCATTGATCTTCCATCCAGTCTTGAGCCCGTGTCTAAAACAAGAAAACTCTAAATTATTGGAAACATTGGTAAATCCATTATATAATGAATGTCGCCACCTTTTGAAACATGTCTCTCACCAGTTTGCACGAAATACAAACATTGAATGTTTCCTTGTATTTTTGGTTCTTCCCCACATGTTGGATGTCTGGAGAAAAAGTAGTTTTAAGGATATGTGGGAATCCTGTCTTGATTTTATCACAATACAGACAGCGCCAACACAAAAAACAGTCTTTTAAAAACATTAATTTTCACAATATTTCATTTGTATTTATTTCAGAGAAAACTGTCATTGTGGCACAATAATATGTTTAGGAAATCATTGGTTTTCAATGTTTATTGGTTTTTAATCCTTCGACAACTTCTTTTTTTTTCTGTGATCAATACATATTTGTGAAGTGAACTTCATGAATTTTATTTATAATTCTTGAAGAAAAAAAATCCTTAATGTCCGATCATTTTGACACATGAGAATGCATGAGTCATCCATTTTGCCGTTTTATGGCTGTTCTAGTCTAAGGAGCAGTAGTTCTCTGAAACAACAGGAACACAAGCTAATTGCTGGTCCTAGCAACCGAATGAATCATTCTTCAGTGGGCAATTAAACAGACAAGTTGTTACTCTTCAGAGAAGAACCAACAGGGATTCTTCAATCTCAGTTGCTCTCTAAGTCACGTAAACGGGTGGGGTGAATCCAACATGGATGTTGTGCCACGTATCTTCCTGCAAAAGTGTATCATGGAAATTTGGTGAAATAGAATCTGCTTTTATATCAGTGAAGGTTGATGTATTGATGTCACGGTGTTGCCCTCACTCTCAAACAGTTTCCATTTACGGTAAGCTCCCCGCATTCACCGCAGCAGTGTTCCTCATTTATTCTAGCTAGTGTTTACATCTTGCCTCAAGCAGTGTGAGAGAGGGACTGCTGCAGCGCTTGGCTAACCAGATAACCAGTATGGAACAAGAACACCCAGACTCTTGTTATTATTCTGGGGGATTTTTATTAGAGCAAAACCCCAGCCATGAGCCCCACTAACACAGACTATGGAATAAGTATCCCACCGAGGGAAGAGGCATAGTTTCTGACAGTATTAAAGGATGCTTACTGCTCCCCCCTTGCATCTTTTCAACGCTCTAATCATTCATCTGCTTCCAACTTACAGACAACTAACCCCATAAATCCTGCGGTAAACATTGTTGGGGACAGGCCAGTAATCCGATTGTTCTTACTGATACTGTGACAATGCAATACTGTGGGCATCATCAAGTATCTGTTGGCAGCTCGGCATAAAGGCTCGTTAAACATTGCAGATTCAAGATAGAGCAGGTTAAACTCTGTTTGAAAACATATGTGATGTCAGTGGTGTAGGAATGAACATTTCTAAAGTTCTTTGTAATTTGGATAATTATTTAAGCCATAACATTATAGCGTCCTGCCTAATATGGTGTACATCATTCCTTTAATATTAAAACAGCCCTTTGACCGCACTTTTTTTCAGCACAGTAGAACTCACTGGAGTCAGACTGATGTCAGATATTCAGGTTAAAAGTCATAAATAAACTATTTCAAACCTGAGGTTGGAAATTTGTGAAGAGAGCAGTTACTAAATCCTTAGGAGATTTCAGACTTAAACTAAACCTATGCTGTCGTCCCTGACACTGAAGCTTTATACCCAAAAAGATCCCAATCTCTTGCGTTGTACAACAAAATCCCCCAGATTGGAACTCCTCAAATTAAATGTGAGCATATGTCCGAAAAACAGCATTGTGTATATATAAAATATGATGGATTCAAATTTACCAAAGTTAGATTAAATTAGTTCAACAATTAAGAAGTTAAAGAAGCAAAAAATGTTATTGATTAAAAAAAAAGCTCCTACAATGAGTAAAATATTTACTAGAGTGAAATATGATATATATCAGAGACCCCGCCAGTGAGTAACATATGAACTATTAGAGTAAAATATGGCATTTACGAGACAGATATCCTTAAATCGATTGATTTAAAGAAATTTAAGAAATTATTGGTCGAAAACTTTTGAAGACAAAGCTCCGCCTAGTGTCAAAACTGAGCTTTCCAAATATCACTCCAGTATTTCCTCACACTAAGGTCTATGTAAGTATAAAATTTGAAAATGATTTAAGAGATAACACTTGAGTTATGTCTGGAAAACAGGGTTTTAACTTATAGAAAAGCTCCTACAGAATAAAGTATGAACTACTTGAGTAAAGTTTTTTAAAACTTTGAAAAACTTAAAAAAGTTACAAAACTAACAAGATAGATCCCCTTGAGTCAATTCATATCCATCAAATTTGGACTAAATCAAATCAAACGTAAGGAAGTTTTGTTCCAAAAAAAGTTTTTTTAAAGATTCCCTTAGTGTGTAAAAAAATGAAGTATTAAAATAAAACGTGATATACACAAGATGGATCCCCTCATGTCGATTCATATGCATCAAGTTTGAACTTTATCCAAGTAGTGCCTTATAATTTTTGAGATAAAGCTCCCCCTATTGTAAGAAATATACTTCCCACTTTTCCCAAAATAACTCCAGTTCTTCCTCTCATTAAGGTCTATGTGGGTATAAAATTTGAAAATGATCCATGATACGGTTTTGGGTTATCACGTTCAAACGCACGTGACCATGCGGGTCGTCGAGCAGCTTAGCCATCAGATACAGTGGAAGTACAGCAATGATAATCATAAACGTGCTTTCTCCCATGAGTGTTACTACAGAACCTGTGGGTCCTAAGACAACCAGACATAGCTTCTCACCCTGCCATGGTGTCGCCTTGTAACTCTCTGGGTTTCCCAGTGGATTGGTTCCACTGCTACGTCATCCTCGGATTGCCAGACCCTCCAGTGGCTTTTACATTCTGCTACGTGCGCGCCATCTCTGCGCCTGTGCCTCTCGCTTTGTTCTATGTTCATGTAGATTAGTCCTCATCCTGACCAAGGACTCGCCGCCTGTGCTCTGCCCTTGTGTCCCTTTAGTTAAAATTAAAAAGTGTCAAAAAGATAGGAGCAAGACTAGTGCCACTGTACAGACAGAAAGTAAACTGAGATCAACACAGTCATTTCAAGCTAAAAGCATGCACTGTAAAGGTAAGTAGTAAAGGCCAGCATTAAAAAAGATTCCACACTATAAAAACATGGTGATAATGAATTGTTTTAATAGTATACAATAATGCAAAATATAATCTACAGAAAGTAAATCCCACACTTCTACTGAGCCACACATACATGCATATTATTTCAAATTCCTTATGGAAATTCATTAGCTAATACATTTAGCCATAACGTTACAACCACTTACGTGTAAAGTCCAAATAACATCGATTATCTCGTTACAACGGCACTTGTCAGTAGGTATGATGAATTAGGCAGCAAGTTCATATTTTTCCACAAAATTGATGTGTTGCAAGCCGGAAAAATATGCAAGCATAAGGATCGGAGTTACTTTGGCTAGGGGAAACTGTGTTGGCTTGAGAACTTTGTCAGATAATTTTATTATTTTGTTGGCTGTTCATGGTCTGCAGTGGCTAGTAACCGTCGAAGAAGCACAACTATTGAACTGGCGCCATGGACATGGTGAGCATGTCCCTTAAAACTTAATTCATGTGACCATGTCATATAAGATATAGTGGTTAAAAAGTTGACAACTATGCAGATGACATGATTTTAGTTCTCTAGTATAGTTTTTCTATATAATGATTTGCTATATTTTATCATTTAATTCAAATTAAATCAAGTATTTTAATAATATCTATAAGATTTGTAGTGAGGAGGTACGTGAAAAACATATCCTCATACTTAGCCAATCAGAGGCAGGGAATAGGGGGTCATGGTTGGACTCATACAATTACTTGGCAGAGGTATTCTCTGTATCCCTGCTAGTAATTGAAAAGTTGTATATACTGTACTGTTTGCAGATATATGAATTATGAGACCAGGTTCTCTTTGCTGATCTGAGGCCGTTGCGGAGTGCAGCCCAAAATACAATCGTTAGAGTGCCAGGTCCAATGGTATGCCGTGGGAACATGTTTAGAATATGAAAAGTTTAAGACTCCCCAGACTGAATTTGAATGAGCCAGCAGGCCACCTTGAACCTTTCCGAGATCCTTTGCTTATTCAGTGGGTGCTGTTGTCTCGTCATCCTCCATCATTGATTCCCCTACGGCCAAACGAGAAAAAAGGATCCATGCTTGCCTGCGGCAAGGAGATATTCATCACAGCTACCTCTCACTGGCCAATTGCTCAAAAATGCCACTTTCCATCTCTGTAAACCTACATTTTTATTTCTATGGGATCTTTGATGGATAAGCATAGATCTTCCAATCGTATGATGGTGTCAATAATAATCACCATAAGAACAATAGGTAGAGGCATGATGAAATAATTAAAAACCAGAGGGCCAGTAGTTTATCACTTTGATTTGAGACCATTAAAATTAAATCTGCCCCTGAATATTTCCAGTTACTTCTTTCCCTTAAGAAATTCTTTATTTATGACATACAGCCATACACAGTACAGCATGGTAAAATGAATTCTCTGCATCTGGACCCATCCCTGAGGGAGCAGTCGGCGGCCCCTTTGAGGTGCCCGTGAAGGTAGGGATTCAGGGTCCTGCTCAGGGACCTTAGGACAACTACACCCTGCTGGGACTAGAACCGTCTACCTTCTGATCTTCTGATTGGGAGACGGCCGCTCTAGCCACTGAATTACAGCATCCCCATTGTGTAAAGCATGAGTGCTTGATTTGGGATTCTTTTTCTTTTCCTCTTTATATTAAAGAACAGCATGCATCATTCATTCGTAATTAATTAAAAATATGTCCAGCTGCAAATAGTTCTTAGAATTAATGCCTCATGGATAACAGGAGGATGTCATTCTGCACTCTGGGTGTTGAACTGTAATAAAATTATTAGAAATATTGTAGAGAAATTGGGTCAATAACATTCCATTGTTGCCATCAAATCCACCAGACACACTACGAGGATGAAGCAGTAATATAAGTCCAGGAGCACTAAAATACAGCCTTGAAGAGAATAACCTAGTTCTCCTTTGGCCCAGTACAATTGAACACCTTGGTCTGCGGTTCGGAGAGAAAATTGAGGACAGAATTGTGGCTTTGTGTCCAATAACTGCAGCCATAATTTATTCTTACAGAAAAAATAGATATAACAACAATAGCGGCTGTGCGGCAGCAAATCTGGGCCAGGGGAGGAACAAGAAGGAAAAGAAAGATGAACAAATAAACAGGAGGAAGATAATTGAGAATTACTGTCCATCAGCAGAACTGATTTGAAGAAATGAATCAGTAAACCTTAAAACCATGCCTCTACATCCCAAAGGTTCAGAGGAATTAAGAAAAACTTTCTGCTCTAAGTTTTCCCAACATTCAAAATGTACAGTTATAGAGAGTGGTTTTCACTGGACCTCGAGGGTATGAAAAATTTTAATCCGATAATTAACCAGCAACTACAGTTGTCAAAAAAAAGGCAGTGGAACTAAAAGTATATTTCCCACATGCAGGGATGTAGTGGAGAAGAAGAATAAAGTGGCATAAAATACAAATAATCAAATGAAGTAAAAGTACCTCAAATTTGTACTGAAGTACAGTACCCAGGTAAATGAACCTAGTTATTATCCATCACCGTTGTCATCTTCAAAGCTTCAGTTACAAGTATATAGACTTCATGTTAGAAAGCTAGGGGGGGGGGGAAAGCCCCATCCTCTTACTTCTTATTCAACCAGCAAGGAATTTTTGACCTGCCTCACACGTCTTTCTGATAAATACAGGAGCAGCCCAGGCTACATTATTTTAAACTTGTTCAATCAAAATTGTCTTCCAAATGTGTCTATAATGTTATTATTCTCAGTGATGTTCCTGAAGACCGGATAATTGTATATAAGTTTCTTCTCCAGAACTCCTGATTCAAATGAATAACTCATTTTGACCCTGCAGTCTGGCGACAAGCTGATCGTAAGAAAAGGTGTCAGAAGAATGCAGCATTTAAAACCACCATAAGTCTAATTAGGTTTAAGACGCTCATTCTGCAAGGCTTGGACTCAGGTATCTGAACAACAAAGATAAGACGTGATTTTGTCACACTACCTGCCAAAAAGAGAAAACACACATGGCTTCACACTATGAATAAAACAGAATGCGTTGGCAGGTTTCAAAGTAGTGCAGAAAGTTCATTATCAAGAGAAAATATTTGTGTACTTCGTTAAGATAAAATAGACATGCTCAGTGTTTGATCATTCATCATCGTGAAGAAGGAGCTCAAGGTCAAGCAGTCTCTAATAATAATATAATATGTATACACTTCTTTATACATTCCTGGGTGAAGGTCCAACAAACCCCTTAAGCAGCATTTTTGATATTATGATAACATTATCCAACTGATTCATTTAATTTGTTGAAAAGATTTTATACTTTCTTTTCAAATCCCCTAAAAGCCGGGGATATTATGGAATTATCATCGCTGCCACATCCGCTGCCGCCACCACAGATCCTTTGTTTTGACGCAATTTGTAAAAAAAAACTGTTTCATCGATGAAATTTCAAATTTTATTCATGCATAGACCTGTGTGCAGAAGAAATGGAGAGATTTGGGGAAGGCTCGGTTGTATGTTTCCGGCAATAGGGGGGGCTTTAGCTCCCAAATCAGGCCATAATTTCTCAACCATTGGTCCAACTTAGGCCATGGTGCATATGAATCGACTGGAGGAGCTCTATCTTGTATAATCATATTTTACTCTCATATTTCATATTTTGCACACTAAGTGGAGTTTTTTATGAAATACACAGTGCTGCGGTTATAAACGGCATACCGTTGGTCTGATATAATAATAATAATACATTTAATTTATAACGCACTTTACATTTGGATCAAATCTCAAAGTGCTACAAGGACTTGTAGCAGTCCACATTTGGTGAATATGAATCAACTCAAGGAGATCTATCGTGTAAACATCATATTTACTCCACTATTTACTGTAGTTTCGCTGTTTACTAACGAGAAGGAGCTTTTTTTTCATAATAAACTTTTGTGGACATCAACTTAAAAAAATATTTCATCCATCATTTTCAAATTTTATACACATACATATACATACAAGGAAGAACGGATTTTGGAAAAGTTTTGTTTTATATTTCTAATACTTGGGCGAGCTTGAGCTTTTAGAGTTGTCAGCCCATAATTTATCAACTGTCGGTCCAATTTAGTCTAAATTTGGTGAACATGAATAGACCCACGGAGATCTATATCTTCTATAGGCTATATTATATTATAGTCTACTTATTCATATTTCTGTCACTAAGGGGCGCGTTTCTACGAAACAACCTTTTTTCTTAATAGAAATTCTTAATTGGTAGTCCATAATGGTCCCTATTCTGGGCATATTAATTGATTAGAAGGTATCCATCTTATATATTACATTTCACTCACACTTTAACTCAGTATGGGGTGCTTCTTAACGAAAAACCCTGTATTTCAGCCATAAACTCCTAATTGTTGGTTTCATTACGTCTAGCTTTTGTAAAAATGATTTGACTCAATGATTTGAACTCTTAATCTTAACCTTTTCTATATGAAGGGAAAAAAGAAACAAACAACATTCTTAAGCACTACTCAATTTTGTAAAAGATGGCATTACGAGACAGATATCCTTAAATCGATGGATTTAAAGAAATTTAAGAAATTACTGGTCGAAAACTTTTGAAGCCAAAGCTCCGCCTAGTGTCAAAACTGAGCTTTCCAAATATCACTCCAGTTTTTCCTCACACTAAGGTCTACGTAAGTATAAAATTTGAAAATGATTTAAGAGATAACACTTGAGTTATGTCTGGAAAACAGGGTTTTAACTTATAGAAAAGCTCCTAGAGAATAAAGTATGAACTACTTGAGTAAAGTTTTTTACTTACAAGAGATCCCTTTGAGTCAATTCATATGCACCAAATTTGGACTAAATCAAATCAAACGTAAGGAAGTTTTGTTGCAAAAAAAGTTTTTTTAAAGATTCCCTTAGTGTGTAAAAAAATGAAGTATTAAAATAAAACGTGATATACACAAGATGGATCCCCTCATGTCGATTCATATGCACCAAGTTTGAACTTTATCCAGATATTGCCTGATAATTTTTGGGATAAAGCTTCCCTATTGTAAGAAATATACTTCCCACCTTTTCCAAAATAACTCCAGTTCTTCCTCTCATTATGGTCTATGTGGGTATAAAATGAAGGGAAAAAAAGAAACAAACAACATTCTTAAGCACTACTCAATTTTGTTTATCATTGGAGCATTAAAAGCCTAAGCATTACTTCTAAATAGTATTCAGGTGTTATTGTGGTAAAGCAATTAATATTCCTTAGTTGCAACTCCTAACTTTGATTTCTGCCATTCAATATTTTCAGGTAGTTTCATTTTTTTGGTAACACTTTAGAATAAGACAACCTTAATGTATGATTTGCAAATGTTTTATAACTTTTTTTTAAATTTTTTTCAAGTTTTCAAATTTTTCAAGTCAATAATAAGCTGCTTTAAATCAATAGATATAAAAGTCGATGGCCAATCATGTCTTCCCAAATAGTGAACCCATAGTGAATGCTGAAATATGTATAAGTTGCTTATAATAGTTTATTAATGACATATAAGGCGTCTACAACCTAATTAATAATCTACTTATAAATCATTAATAAGTAATTTTAAGGGTAGTTTTTATATTATTGAACTGGCACTTCTATCTCATATATATTTTGTACTAATACTTTTAGTCATCCATATATACCATAATTCTGAAATAAAAATAAATAACTAAAGTAAACCCAAAACTGAGGCATTAAGTTAAATCTCCGAAAATCACTTGGAAATTCACACGTTGCTTTTGTGCACCTCCCCGAAAAAAAGAAGAAAAGAAGAAAAGAATGGAATGTTTCACTCCAGGCAATAAAATGGAAAGGCTGTTACTCTTCAGAACAGAAACAACGAGGAATCGTCAATCTCAGTTAAGTCACATAAACTGACAAGGTGAATCCACCCTGGAGAGTGAATTATTCATCTTCCTGGGTTTCTACTGAGGCGTGGACCACATATTTGATGCGATGGACAATGGAAATAAGAAGAGATAGAATCATCTTTTTATATCAGTGAAAGTTGTACTATTAATGTCATGATGCTACCCTTACCTCCAGGCAGTTTATATTTACACCAGGCGGTTCTACATTTACATCTGCCTCATGCCCGTACTCATTATTATAGGGAATAGAACATTTTCAAATCGTATACCTACATTAATGTGAGGAAGAACTAAAGTGTTTTTGGGCCATAATTTCTCAACTGTGGTTCCATTCAGTCCAATCTCGGTGCATATTAATCGACTCAAGGAGGTCTGTCTTGAATAGTTCCTGTTTTATTGTAATAAATCATAGTTTACCCACTTGAGGGCGCTTTTGTTACAAAAGCACAAAAAAAAGTTTTGCGGAAATAAATTTCTAAACATTGGCCGGATTTTGTCAAAATTTGCTGTTATCACATGTTATTGGAGTTGCTCAGATTTAACTCATGAGGTGGAGCTTTTTTTTATGGAAAACACTGTTTTCTGGACACTCATAAAAAATTTCATGGATCATTTTCAGATTTTATACACCCACTGACCTTATTGTGAAAATAACTGGATGGATTATGGGAAAGCAAAGTTGTATATTTCTGACACTTGGGGGAGCTTTATCTCCAAACAATATCGGGCCATAATCTTTCAACTTGATGATCTGATTTGGTCCAAATCTGGTCCATATGAATCGACACGAAAAGATCTATCGCTTGTAAATTGTGTTTTACTCGAATAGTATACATTTCACTATTTTGAGAATATTATTATTATTTTTTTTTTTAAATAACTTCTTAACCATCGGCCCATATTCCGTTTATAAAAATCATGTCGAGGAGATACATCTTATATAAATCAAATTCTGCACTAATAGTTCATATTTTAGTCACTAGGAGAAGGTTTTGCAAAAAATATTGTGGACACAAATTCACAATTAATTTAAAGAGTTCATTCAGGGGAATTCCTTGAACAACGCAGGGGATTCGGGACTTGTTGGGGATATAACCTTTATATCGGGCACAACACCATATGTCTAATTGAAAATTATGATTCTGTGCTGTATGAGAAAATGAACAGTATCTACCTTTGTGCTTCTGCTGCCTACATCTAACCAAGTCCAAAAGGATGGGGCAGTGTTTTTTTTGTTTACATCCTTCAAAGAAGTGGGCTGTTTAATTCAAACATGAGAGAAAGGCTAGAAAGTGGAACACTGTGACGACGTAGGAGACCATGGAGATCCTTTATCCATGAGGAATCACACAATGTTAATTACTTCAAATGACCATTATGTCAGCTCAATGAGTACAAAAGCTTTGTTTATCTGATGAAAAGCGGAAATCATGTTAAGAGACTATCCTACTTTTTTTGCGCAATATTTCTAAACACTTCCAACTTAAAATGAAAGAGGAATCAAAAGCCAAAACCCTCTGACTTTCAAAAAAGCCAAATCAGTGAAGTCTGCTTGTGATGCGATGGTTGCAGATAGCTTGGGATTCAGAGGGAGTGCCGCATTGGATCTCCCTCGTAATGTAGGAACGTACATTACGTAAAGGAACGTAATGTAATGACAAATTGACCAACCCCCATAGCTGCCTGATTTGATATCCTCAAACTTCTATCTCATTCTTAAGATGAGGAAGGCTTTCCCCCTCCAACCTTTAGCCAACCACTCCATAAAGTACAATTTTCTACCTGATGAGTCATTTTTTATTACTTACTGACAAAATGTTCTGTTCCCTTGGGATGTTCCCAAACAAGCAATTATCACTTACTTTGAATTGTGGATGCCCTTCTTGATGATACCCAGTCCAATTTATCCTTAATCTGGCTTTGGAACAGGAAAGATTTTACAATAATGCATACTTGGTGGCTTTGGTGTGGAGGCCTCAGAGGGATTTATTCAAAGGACCAGAAAATCCCTGGTCACAGGTTGCGTCTCATGCAACTGGTTTTCTTCTTCCCCACAAATGTGATGCAGATTACTCCATCATGAGTTCTCTTCTAGCGCGCTATAAAATCAGGATTTCTCATCACTTTCGTATTACAGAAAGAATAACTCCAGGCCTGTTTCCTTCCCATCCGCGGCCTAAAATGTCTTTGAAAAAGTAGTTATGGCCCAGAAAAATCACATCAAAGGCTCCCTGCTGGATGCCGTGCTGTTTGGTGAACGGGCACACACATTAGTTAATGAAGCAGTCATTATGACACTGCACTCTTGCTTCATCTTTAAAGGACTTAGTCAAAAGTAATGTGCTGTTGTCCCGGAAATCAGCTGAAAAAAAAGAGAAAAAAAAACAACAGGCTTTGCTGGTGAAATTTCTGTCCTGCATTGGCGTTCCCCACAGACGTGTTCTCCCCTCTCTGCACTTTCCCTTCCTTGACTTTCACTGTACCTCTAGGATTTTGGCTTTTCCTTACTTTTAGCTCCCCATATCACCCTTTTCTTCATACTCAACACTTTGGCAACTATGGAAATGTTCAGGTTTTAGTCGAGCTTTGCAGAAAAAGGCCCAGCAGAGAATTTACTTCCCGCATCGGCTGAGGAAATTGTATTTCAATTGTAAAGACCCAAGTTGGTCATCAAACGAGACAGGAAAGAGTACAGGCGGTGAAAAGTGATTAAAAAAAATGTGTCAAAGTAAAGATTTGCCAAGGATTGTTAATTTTATCTTTTGTGGGATTTAGAAAAATTTCCACGCACTACTGCAGATGAGTCATCTAAACTTTGACAGTTCCTGTGACGCTGAACAGTGCTGCCTAGAAAGCCAGTTAAGTAAGTGAACTGGAGATCTGAGGAATTGTTTTTATTATAAGTGTAGAATCACAGCCACTGCAGTTGCATTGATTGGCCACAGGCAAAACCTGCCTGTGGTGGAGCACAAAGAAGCTAGCAAATAATGAAATACTGATGTTCACGCATAACTTCGAAATTGGCCCCAATCACCACTTCTGTTTCGCTTTCTGGTTTTGAATAATGTCAAGGCAATTGTCTTTGGAGACCATTTTAATCTTGATCTGTGTC
The DNA here is from genome assembly GCA_037951165.1 of Lophius americanus. Taxonomy (NCBI): domain Eukaryota; kingdom Metazoa; phylum Chordata; class Actinopteri; order Lophiiformes; family Lophiidae; genus Lophius; species Lophius americanus. The sequence goes on along the minus strand of JBBDHG010000190.1, from coordinate 3,275,195 downwards.
CGTATGATAAAAGTGCTATAACGTTTACCATTTCATTGTATTAGATTGTTAACAGAATAAGTTATGAAAAAAACAAAACTTTTTTTATTCATTTTTTTGAATGAGTGTAACCAATTTAACGTATGGAATTGAAAATACAGAAGTTCAGTAGTGGGACCTTTTTTTGCCCGTGTCATTTAATAAGTTTCCTTTTGAGAAAATTTGTTGAATATTGAATATTTGACGAAATCTGAATGTTTATCTTCTAAATATTTAATATCAATGTATAAAATTTATATCTCTCTCACTCTCCATATATATAAGTTTTGTGAGGTCACATGTTATGTGAGGTCACAGTAAGCTTGATCTTTTTCAATCCAGGTGGATCCTGGGGTGTGAGATAACCACACGGTAACCTTGACCTTAGACCGCCAAAATGAAATCTGTGCATTCTCAGTTCAATTGAATACTATTCAAAACTTGAAGAAATTAATTTATGTTCATCAAAATGTGACCGATGACGAATAGACAAAAACTCAAAATATGATGCCTCTGGCCATCGCTGTTGCTGGCATCGAAACGTAATGAAAAATGCTAATACATTTACTCAGCTGTTTAATAAGCCAGCTGTAGAAGATGTGAACTGAAAGTAAGCCTCACTAAACTCCAGCCTGAGGCGGTGGGATCTGAAAGTTGATGAAAATGCCATGGGTCTTGTCCTGGTTTTTCAGATTTTTAAAGCAATTTCCAAATGAGACAGAGCAGCATGGGTCTTGATATTGTTTTAGATCTGATTTGGCTAAAGGAATGCAATTTTTTCCAAATTTTCATTATCTATACTTCAACAAAATAGTTAGTGTACACAGAGAGGAAAGGTAGGTAGGAAGGAAAGCAAAAGAGTGAGCTCAACCGAGGAAGAGAGCCGGGGTACAAAGGTTAATCTGAACGGGGATGAATTTTGCTTCCCACTGTGCCAACCCACTAGCAAGAGCAGTTAGCATTAATAAGCAAAGGATGATAGCTCATCAGACAAGAAACTTATATATTTTTGTTTAACTTTCACCAAGGAATATTGTTCAGTCAATCATCTCCCCCTTCAACTATTTACTGATTTTTTTTCGTACTGGGGATGTCCAGTGAATGTCACATCATCATATTCTTGTGAAGGTCCCTAGCAGTGAAGGAGCGGGCAGAGTGTAATATGACCCACGGGTCTCGACTGCTCTGCTTCCAAGTTGTCTATCTAACGAGTGTCCCGATGTGATCCAACATTCTTCGACTGACTGCCTCATTAAAGATACACTCGCAGCTGCTACTGAGAGGAAAGAGAACGGAGAGCCCATCGTTGCCCTCAGATATAGATTTAAACTTGTCTATCATTAAAATTCCACAACAAATCCACAGAGAAATTGTGTTAACTTCTCTACATGTTGTTCTCCTTTAAGAATAGAGCATATGCTAAGTACTATAATTATGCTATTGGCCAGCTCTAAGGATTGTAAGATCCAGTGATTATAGGGAAGAAGACATTATATATGTGTGTTAATGCCAACATGAGGATGCAGATGGTTAGCCAGGCTGGGAGATGACTATAATTTGTCCAGAGTGGTTGTGCGTTCTCTGAGACAACGCCACTCCATATCAAATGGGTAGACTGAAGAGAGCGAATTGAGAAAAAGTGTGTCAGAAATTATTTTTCAAATGAACACGTGTCTGGGGTCTTGTCTTTAGCAACTCAATTCGATGGTGCTGACAAGCAAAGAAGGAATCTAAGCAAAGTGGCAAGAAGGCAAGGATACTTGTATGTATATGGTGAACCAGCACATGTGGCAAAAGCAGACTCATAAAGTTACTAGCATATAAAAGACTGATTAAAGTGGAAGAATTGATTCATTATATGTGTATCTGTACTCCTATAAGTAGTACTTTGTAAGATATTTCTACTGACTGATTTTGTGTTTGTTATCTGAACATCAGGTCACGCCACAATATTAATTTAAGTGATGAGGATCTTTATTTTAACTTCTATGGATGCCATTCACCATCATGAAAAACACACGCAGAGAGAAACAAAGCAGATAGAGAAAACACTGACTTAACCCCTTTTCTCAATGGTTGAACTACGTATTAATGTATTCGAATTTTTTTAGTCTTAGCCCAACTTGCAAGTTGGGCTAAGACTGCGATATTTTGAAACTTTACAACCCATGATTAAAAACTCACTAAAACACATAAAATAACACCTAACGCAACACGTCCTAATACAATCCTAAAAGAAGTATAGAAAACAAATAATAGACGCTAAATAGACAAACTAACAGTAGTTGAAATAGCAACGGCTGAAACTAACAGTTTGGAACATTACGGTGGGTAAATAAATCGTGTCTTTTGCAAATCATCCCCACCTTTAATTGGAAAAGAGGACTGAAGGGAATGCTGTTGGCGTTTTCTGTTTACATTTTATACCTCTTTTGTGCATGATATACTCTGAAAAGTTTTTTGTTTATTGTTCCTTCATTGAGGCTAAACACAGTCAGGATGTCAGTAAAGCCTGCAGTGGTGCGTAATAAAAACAATGCAATAGGCATGTTTTGAAAATTTAAAGAGAAGAGGAAATCAGTATTTGTCACATATGGTTATATATGTTATACATTGCTGCCCTCTGTGATGCCGCAGGAGCATATTGAGCTTCAGACTCTTGCTCAAGGACCCTAAGATATATAGACTGCGGCAGTCTTGTTTTAAAATGGAGGGAGCAAATGTCTAAGTTGACCAAAAAAGTAAATATGCAATAAAAAAGAAGGCACCTGAAAACCTTAAATCTTAAATCTATCTAAGAACAGCAACAAATAATTTGTCTTTCTCAAACTTCCAAATTGGTACCAGTAGGTATGCAGATGCCAAACATGTCTTTCTTTTTTTGTTTGTTTTAGTCCCATCATCCCTCTCATAGTATTTTTATTTCATTTCTGCAGCAGGAGTTCCTCCTATGTTCCTCGGATCAATGTGAAAAAGTATTTTGCGTCCGGCCTGTAGAACTGCTTAGAGCTTGGAGATGCAGAGGAGCCCCACGTCATCACAGCCCACATTCAAAGAATAAATAAAAAATACTTAATCTGTTAAGTCGCTAGACGAAAACATTAAATTACCCTTTAACGTCTCCTGTAGGTCTAGTTGATATAGCTAACACCCAAAGAATATTTCACAATATCCACAATGAGAAGAAATGCAGGTCATGGAAGGGTTACAGCCATGTGTTATGAAACCATAATAACTTCTGAAAAAAATATAACGATGCTGTGTTTTATCTGCCTTTCTTAGAACCTTAGCACCTGTTTCAAGGCATTTGACCTTTATCTTTAGTTTGACTTTTACAGCAGAGAAAAAATGCACAACCGCATTCTATTTTATCAAAGGCTCTTCATGGTTTTTACCGCCCAAACAGAACAAGGCGTCCAAAGATCTTTTGTTCACTAGCATCTCATAACACATATTTTTCTAAGACACCGTTTTGCAAAGAGGCTCTGCACATGTTTACATTCATACAACTTTGTTTCCATCATGTCCCTCTCCTTAATCTCTTGCCTGCAAACACACATTCATCCCGCATGGCTGCACTTCTACCACAATGCCACATCCCGAGGCTTGTATTTATATTCTTGTCACGCGGTAGAAAAGCTGAAGAGGACAGTATCTACAAAAGAGAGCACAAATCAAAGAACATCACAATGCTTGTGAGGCTGACAGCTTATTACGCCTTTCTATTGTGTGTCTTTTTTTTTTTTTTTTATATATATTTTGTCCGTGGACAGTTTTGTGTAACAGAAATAAGCCGGAGATCGCTTGCTCCGCCAGGAAAGGAAGGACCTAGGGTTAGAATAAACATTCAATCATACTCATGAAAGCAGCAAAAAGCTCCCTGCTCAATTGCATCCTAACTCTGGATGTGTGACAAACTTACTTAAAAATCTTTAACAGGTGAAAAAGATTTAAATATTTAAAGGTTTTAATGTTGACTTTACAAATACATTATAGTTTGAAACTGCCTGCACTATGCACTAAGTTAAATTTTAACATAGCTATGAAAATAACATTTTAAATGTTGTTTTAATACAGAAGCATAGCTTAAAATAATTTCTATCAGGAGAGACTGGAGATTTTTGCTCTGGACTCTCAAGGGAGATTGGGATTTCCCTGAGCAACAGCAAGATATATGATTCTGGAATGATGGTGGTGACGGCAGATGATTCTGCTTGGAGTGATGAATAATGGAGATTATGCAAAGACTAGGGAGAGATTTGGAGTTTGAGGGTATGCATAACACCAGCATGAAACAATTGGATGAACAGAATCATAATCAAAATGGCTAACAGTGAAGGAAGGAAAATAGGAAAACAGTTTATATATCACTGACAGCCTTCTGCGCAAAGGAATAGTTGTCCTGTTTGAGGTTTTGCTAGAGGTCCATTATACCATTGGAACAAAAAAGTAGTCTGATTCAGTTTTGCTGTAGCGCTCTCCTTCAATACATTCAACCTGGCCATTTCAACCAGGAGAGGCCGTGAATGGAGGAAGGGTGAATGTTTATTACAACATATGATAAGAGATAATTAGTCGGTCAGAACATCTTTGCCTTTTAGAAGAATATTATGATTGAGGAGTATCTGACCTGAGCAGCAACAGGTGTGCCCACCCTAGGAGTCACTTCACCGGTGGTGGTGGTGGCTGATTACTCTGGAGCTGCTGTAAGATGAAGGGGATGGATTTAGAAGGACTGGATGGATATGGAGAGGTGGAAGTTGCAAAGACCAGCAAGATCAAGGAATTAGATGGATGGAGGGAATCAGCCTTTTGACAACAGCTGATGATGATAGGCTAGAGATGAATGTGTGTCACTATATGATATTGGATAGATGTTGCCGGCCGATATCATTTTACGCCCCAGAGCACGAGGCGGGTAACTGAGACTGAGCATCCGTGAAAAATGGTTTCATGGTAATGGAGTAGTGTGAGATGTGAATGTGCTAGTGGCTAATCTTCCTGACTGAGGTTTTGCTAGAGCTTCATTTCCTGGTCCTGCTTCACCAGCAGAAAATCGCATGCGTAAACAATTTAGCTTTAATGCAACTAGTGACGAGTGTCACTTAAGTAAATATAAGACAGTAGCAGTGATTCCTCTTAAAGCAAACATATTCCATGGAAAAAATATACAGCATTACAGTTGATGCACGCTGACCTTGTCAGTGGTTTATCGCACTATAAGTTTGACTTACTTTTCTGCTTTCAGTCTGGCAGTAGAACCACTGAAAGCAGGAAAATTATGGGTCCCTGCCTCTCAACAGCAACAGGTTGGTGAAAAGCGGGGGGATATGTCCATCGATTGTTGTCCAGGAGATTTCTCATTTCAGTCTTTAATGGCTAGGTGCTGAGAGGATATACTGTATATTGGGGTGTTAATGGAGTTAGACAGCAGAGACAGGTGAAGAAAAAAATGGGGAATTAATGAGTGCTGAAGAATTGTTGAGGTAACTGGAAAGGAAAAGAGATGAGTGACTTTAGTGAGGAGTCAGTGATTTGTAGCACGCAGAAATAAGAGAAAGAGAAAGCAGCCGTGCAGGAGGAGTAAAATACAGTACTTTGTAAGGAAGTAAACAATGCAAAATTAAAGTATTTACTGAAAACTTCTTTTTAAATTAAGAAAAGATAAATTGTTATTTTTATTGTTTTTTTGTCACAAGTAATGGAGTATTTCCATAGATGGAGTGCTTTTCTGTAAATTTTATTTCACTCAATGAGGAATATCATTTAAGATACCCAAGGCCAAAATGTTAAAAAATAAACTGAAAACAAATGCACATACACAATGCTCAAACAAGGCGGATTGGAGATTGGTGCAGCATCCACAGAGGCTGGTGCATGGAAGGGAGGTCAAGGCTCCGAGAAATTCTCCTTCTGAACTCTCTCTGTCCCCATTAGAGGAAATAAATAACGTCATTATTCCACCAGGTGCTCACCATCCATCCATGTCTGTCACCTCCATTGTTTCTAAAACAGCTTCTGCCACATGCTGTAAGAACTCTTCATTATTTCTGCTTTTCCCAACAATCCTTGTAACAATACTGTAAGAAATATGGCATATTTAAATGATTGACATGGTGCAGTAGGCCCCTTTGTCTTTTTTTTGCAGTTTGGAATTAGTCCGTGCAATGCTTCTGTTTTGACGAAGCAAATTTGATATTACAAGCCTGTGACGGTTCACAGCCGGTAGCATCAGATGGCCCATACATGAGAAAAACATATCGGTGTGATGTTTTTAATACTCCTTAATAGAAGCCTTCATAATTCACAATTCACTTCAAACATTTCTACTTGTCTGACTGTGGGATCAATATAGTATACAAATATTATTATTATTAGTATATCGCTGAAAAGTATTTTTTTACTAATAATACTGTGGAATTAATTTGAGGAGTTATTTCAGGGGGGATTGCTTGTGGGATTGGGGATTTTTCGGGGATATACACTTGCTGTCGTGGACGACAGTAAGTGTATATCAGTGTATATCAGGTTAGGTCTAGTTATATTAATAATAATAATATTTTATTAGGCATGTTTATGTTCTTCGGTACAAAAGTATGAACATGCCACACCTGCAGATGATTGGCTCCTCCTTGTCAGAGACTCACTGAATAAGGAGCGAATATGGCATCATCTCTGATGAGAGGAAATTCTAAACACTCTCATCTCCGGAGCAGCCAGCCTCTATGTAACCTCTGCCATGCTGATAGCTTCTCTTCTGTCAGAGGTAATGGGGGTCGGCTGCCTTTTGTTTACCTTATTTTCTCAGGGTATCTGTGTTAGGAAAGAGATGGTAATTAGTTTTTGTGTTTCTTCAGATTGGACTTGTTGCCTCCCAGGCAGACTTGGTTTGGTATCTTATTCACCTCAAGCCATATTGAATTAATTGTAAAAACACCGACATCTCCCCGTAAACAGATTGGTGCTCAGATAAGATGAGATGTATCATGTCATATCCTGGCCGCCCCTAGACTGGCTGTGACGCAAGATAGCTGGCACTTTGTTTTTGAAACCATTAATAACTCATGTGTTCATGTCGTCACTGCCTTCACAGAGTGGGGATGAATGCTTTTGATGGATGCAGTGTTGCCAGCTACATCTCTTTAGCTGAATTGTCAATAGTCTGTGAAGAAACTCAAGATAAACCGATATTCATTATCATGACACGCAAACTTTCAAATTTTCTTTCAGAATTTATTTTTATACTCATGTCAAAGCGAGCATATAGGGTTAGCATCTTTCAGTCCATCCAAATGATGAAAGGTGTAATCACGTCTCCTCAGAAACTGTTGGATAGTATTTATTGAAATTTCTCAGGTTCTTTGTACGGACCCTAAAGGTGACCTTCCAATACTTGTATTTTTTATATTTAAAGGCGCATTTGAACTTGGGCTTTTTTTTCTTAGACATAATTTTGCTCACATTCAGAGGTTATGGTCTATCCATATCTTTTCAAAAAATGCTGCACCAAATTCTGTGAAATTTCACATGTCCTTATGAACCCTAAAGGGGTGCATCCTATACTTGTTGTCTTCTATGTGCTGTTTTTTGCATTTTTAGGCACATTTGAACGTTGGCGATTTCATGTAATTTTGCGCATATTCAGAGAGTATACCCTATCTGCTTCTACTCAAATCCACTGGACAGAATTCAATAAAATTCCATGTGTTTTGTAGAGGCACTAAAGTTACATTTCCATATTTTTACACTTTTAGCCACTTCGGATCTTCAGTGATTTTTGTATTTGCTCGCATTCAGAAATTATGGTCTGTCCACATCCAAACAAAGTGAGTCTTTCCAGTAGTAGAAACATCTTTGTCCTTAAACATACAATTATTGCATATGATACATAACAGTAGTTATTATCAGCACATTTTTATTTGGACATTTACTCTCACATAAACAATGATAAGCTAGGTCAACAATTCTAACCGTGGTAATATTTGACTGTATTAGACAATCCAATAGAAGGTATCTTAAATGACACACTTGAGATGTGATCAAAAAAATAATGCATTGTTAAAATTAAATTAGAATGTTTAACTAGTGATTTAATTTTTACTTTTTACTAATTGGTCATTATTTGAATGATAATGAAAGTACATCATTGAACTTTACGATTGACTGGTAGCTGGGAAATGATTGACAAATTTTCATTCAAATTGACTTTTAAATTTCCCATTCAGTCTACCATTAATTTATATTTGATACTCTCCTTGTTTACAGTTGGTCAGGTTTGCTCCAAACTCTGATTTTACCATGTTTGAGGACAATAAGTGATTAACTTAATTTTGCTGCTCTGTCCATTAAACAGCATCTTGGATTTTAATAATAATAGTGTTATTCTATATATGTGAAGAACCTTTCACAGTGGAATTACAACATACTGAATTAAGCAAAAACAATGCTGATTGTGATCACCTACAGGTGAACTTAAAAGGAAAACAATTATTTTTTAGTGCCTTGTGCAGCTCTTTACAGTCAGTGTCTGCCCACACAGTACCCGTGTGTCTCATACCACCTGTTTGCTTTTTACCCTGTAGGGCTCCTCCCTCCAGCCTTAGCCACTAATAATTACAATCCAGGAAGCTATTCTACTTGGTCATACAACCACAACAGCAGTTTGCTCACCCTATGTTTAATTCCTCACTATATGCACCATTTTAACAGTGTTTAAGTGAGATAATTCCATACAATTACTCCCATGATTATTGCCCCAATTTATAAAGCCAGAGTATCAGGTTTGACACTGTCTATTTATGTGTTATAACTATCATCCTTTGACAGGTTAACAACCATGCATCCATACAGAAAATAAGATATTAATGTATAAGTGCCGGTGATAATGGACCCTGCAGAATGGGTACACGAAGGATTTTAAACCCGCAACAATGAGTCCAAGATGTTGGCTTGGTCTCAAAACTCGTCAGATCTCAATCCAATGGAGCATCTGTGGGGTATACGCTATACAAACAAGTCTGATCCATGGAGGCCCCACATCACAACTTATAGAATTTAAATGATATGCTGTTAACGTCTCAGTGCCAGATACACCCGAACACCTTCAGAGGCCTCATGAAGTATATGCCTCGACCGGTCAAATAAAATGAGGCTGCTGGATATATATTTGATATCCATATGCATGTATCATGAATGTGTCAGCGGGCTCTTTCATCTGGATCTCTTAGCAACCCCTTAAGTCCAACAAATCCACAAGGATATTTTATTAGGCACTGCTGACTACGCCGGTGAAGTATTATAACATTTAAAGTACATGTGCACATGTGCTGTACATGTATTTAATTTGCTGATTAAGTGCTTGCACAATTTCCCAAGCAGAAATCGAGTGATTGAGATAAGAGTGGTACCCAGCCGTCAGGAAACACAGGAATATATGATATGTCATCCCACATGACAAAGAGTAATATAAACTACAATATCTCACTGGACTCGGATCCTGTGCAATCTATTATTTACAGCACATGTAAGTGTTTCCAGTTAAAGCTCCTCCAATACGGCATTCATATCCAATTAATTATTCAAGAGTGTGAATCCTCTTCATTCAGACCGATGCCCTGATGCTGCCTGTCCAGGGATCCAGTGAGCCAGCCAGCTGAGGTCTTGCCAATCAGCTCTGATGCTGTCACAATGATTCCTCAGCCTGGAGTGCAGCTTCTGCTTCTTTCAGGAGGGTATGCTGTCTCTGATTGGTGTGGCGGTACCCTGGCAGATACTCTATTTTCAGTAGATTGCACTGCTGGAGTGGAGAGGGTGTCATTTGCAGCAATTCCACCTGTATTTCAAATATGTATGGGAACCAGAGCATTCATAGCCCTCTCCATGAGGTCCAGGCACTTCATTCAATGCCTCTCATAGCCAGCCTGCATGTTTATTTCCCACCCCAACAATTGTACTCGTACCCAAGGTTTTTTTTTTAAGGGACAGGGATTTTATAATTGAAAATTTGAAGATGGAAGATTGAAGAAGGCACGGATTAGGCGATTGATGATTAGAACTCATCCTGAATGTGAACAATGTCTTTTTACCCAAGATCCAGCCTCTCATCACAGGATATATCTTTTGCAGTTGTTTTTACTTTTCAATGTACACATTCGTTGCATGCTTTTAATTAAAGCATATTCTACACTTTGTTCATGCCTAGTAAGGTATTAGTTTAGATTACACAACAGCATAGTAATTAACAATTAATCAACACTTCTACAGCTCCTGAACTGTAGAGATCACACATTTCTGCAGGACGCTGTCCCCGGTGTGTGCTGCTGCATTGCGAATGAGTCTAAATAAGGCTGAAGCGATGGTTACCGTGAAAAGCAAGCGTCTATCACTGAATTAAACATATGTCCGACATGTCGGAGCTATTTTACTATGTCTGCAAGTATTACCTTCTCATCTCTCAATAGTCTCAATTTGCCTCCTTGCTCAGCTATTGAACTCGGTACGCTTGACAATACTCTTCTTTTAAAATGTGGCCTCATTTTATTCCATCAATTAGGACATTTATGGATGTTTACAGTAGCATGAATTGACAAGAAAAAACACTCTGCCGGCCATATCAGTTTTTGGTCAAGAGTGTCATGGCACTTGAAAAAGAATCTTTGAATTCTCATAAATTGAATGAATAGCACTCAATAAGGGCTGAACTCTTGGCAACCTTATTAAAGGCAAAGAGCGCTGAAGGGTCTGAAGATGTGTGGTCAGTTTGGACACACAGCGTCTTTCAAACCCCTAATGATACTGGAATAAGGGAGCCATGAGAGTGGGAAGGAATGCCTCGATTTAATGGTGCGATGTGCCGGCGATCAAAGTCTTACTGGCATTTCAATGTTCTGCTCCGTACTTGTTTTTCTTTGCTCCATGTCAGCTCTTTCCCTCTCTCACACTAAGCCCGATTCAACCCATAATATATTAAGAAGGGTGAAGAATGGTCAGTGTCTTAACAGATTGCTACCAAGTCCAATCCACAATCCAGTTTAGTCCAATTAGGACAAATCTGGGTTCAGTTCTACTGCCTTTGGGTATCATATCATACATAAATATGTTTTAATTCCTGAATTGATTTGTTCTTGTGGTGTGTTTTTATCATTATATCCCCGAAACTTAGGGGTATTATGTAATCATCATCGCAACCACCGCCGTGTACAACGCAGAGTCTTTGTGTTAACGTGATAACTCAAAACTATTTCATGCATCATTTAAAAATTATACTTGAAAAATGATACATAGGCCTTAGTGCGAGGAAGGACTGCAGTGATTTTGGGAAAGGTCAGTTGTACGTGTTCGACAAGAGGGGGGGTTTATTCTCAAAAGTTTAGTGCCCATAATTTTTCAACTCTTGGTCCAATTTAGCACAAATTTGGTGAATATGAATCAAATCAAGGACATATATCTAGTAGATATCATATATAATCTTAATTCGTATTTTACTCACTAGGGGGAGCTTTTTTACCAAAAAAAAAAGGTTTCTGGACAGAATCTCCTAACGTCTGAATTAGTTCAAAAGTGGTGCATATAAATCAACTTGAGGAGGTTTATCATTAAAAGGATTCCTCAGCCTTACCTTGTAGCAGTTGAGATTTGATCCAAATGCAATGTGCGTAAAAAATAAAATGTATTATTAAAATGATTTATTTTAAAAGCTTTTTTTACGAAACAAAATATCACTCAAAACTCGGGATGCATCTCAAATCCTTTAAAAAATGTTTTACCCCCATATACCCTAATGCGAGGGAGAACCGGAATGATTTGGGGACATTTGTTGTGTACATTTCTGACACTAGGAGGAGCTTTATCTCCGAAATGTTCCAGGCCATCATTTCTAAACCTTCATACGTATTGATTTACTCTAAATCTGGGGCATATGAATTGATCTGTGGAGATTTATCTAATATACATTTTGTTTTATTCTAATGGTACATAGTTTACTCACTTGGGGGAACATTTTCACTAAAATATTGTTTCGCAGACACAACTTCTCGGCGGATTTGGTAGGAATTTTATGCATATGATTCGGCTCGACGAGATATGTCTAGTTTTACTTTTGTAGTGTCGTCTCAAATAGAGGACTGCTAAAGTGCAACATCTGGAATTGTTGTTCACAGCCTTTGCGATTGAAGGTAACAACCTTTCCAAAAATATCTTCTGCCTTTTTTAACTTGACTCAAAACACGAACAGTGCTATTTCAATGAAAAGGGACACTACGTTTTTTTGAGTTGCTTTTGTTCTCAAATGTAACCATTGTCGACACGCCGACCATTTACACAAGGTTGGAGGGGCGTTAGCCCCTCCCCTTCTGTTATGCAGGCAAGATTGCAAACTGTTGAAAGCCTAATGTGTTCATCATCAACTTTTGGTTGTTTTGAGGATGCTGTTTCTGCATTTGACATACTTTGTAGTGGGAATGCACTTATCCACTCAAATTGGTGAGATGAATATGGAAGTGCTCCATTTGAGAGATGGCCTTTCTTTAGAATCTTACCACACAAAAATCTAGAAATAGTTGGTGCCTTCCCAATTGGATGAGAATGTCAATACATTTACAGACTAGTCAAAATTTGAAGTTAATCGTGAGGGTGGCTGGGCTAAGTGGGATGCTAGAAGAGCCTCTTTGTCAGACCTTTCTGATATGACTGGTTAAATTAGAAAAATGCCAGCCTAATGAAGAAAAAGTCAACAGAACAGAAGGGCAACAGAACAGAAGGCCCGATCACCCATGGTGCTGAGCTTAGTCCGGGGAAGGAAGAGGCGGTATGAGTGGATAGAACGGAGGGATTGTGTCGAGGTCAGTGGGGTGAGTAGTTCTTTTAGGTAGGGGGGTGCATTGCCATGGATGCACTGGTGAGTGAGGAGAGAGATCTTATAATTAATCCTGGTGGAGATGGGAAGCCAATGAAGGGAATGAAGAACGGGGGTGATGTGTTTGTGTTTACGAACTCTCATCAGGATCCTTGCAGCACTGTTTTGAACATATTGTAGTCTTTGAAGACTTTTATCAGGGATCCCGATGGGAAGTGCGTTACAGTAATATAGTCAGGAGGAGACAAACGCGTGGACCAGCTTTTCAGCATCACTCAAGGTGAGTGAAGAACAGAGTTCTTCTTGTTCTCCATCTATTTCTTTCTATTTCATTTCTTAACTTGGGTGTATTCAGGTTTTGCTTTCCCCGGTGTTTATGCGATATAGTTCAGATAATTTGTATTTAATACCATACATGGGCTGTTGACTGTTATTGGCATATTTGATGGGATGTATTTAAGTTCTTCTGTGTCTTCTACTGCTGAACCCTGAGGTTTTACGTCTATTTGACTGCTGCATACGCAGTAGTCATCGTTATTCCCATTTTGTTGCCAGTCTTTCCAGTCAGCCTGGGACTGCTCTGCTCATTTTGTTTTACCTTTGAGCACCTCTAAATATTAATATTAATGTTCTCTCCTCACACAGGCCTGCCAGCCCTCTCAGAGTTTGTCTACTTGTCTCTCTTTCTCTCTTCCTCTTTCCCTCGGTTTCTCCTTTCTCTAGACTTGGCTCAGTTTTTCCACCCTGAAGGTCAACATCGGATAATATCAGATGTGATGGCTTCTTGGCTCTCATTCTTCTTTCATGATTTTACGACTCTAATCCTCCCATTTGAGCACAATCCCCTCCTTTATTTTGATTGGTGGATGGCATTTGGAACCATTTAGTTTCACAGAAGAATGGGTTTTAAAGCAAACAAAAAATCTAATACTCACATCAACCTGAGCTATCTGACATCAGATAAATGCTTTTTGAAGTGAGCTGACAAAGAAATTAGCTTGACTTTCGGAAGGTTAAATTCATTCTGCCAACCATGTCTTACCTGCCCTGAAAGTGGCTTGCACTTGTTCCTCAATATCTAATTTACAACTTTGGCTTGTTGCCGCTGCATTCAATGCTCTCAAAGTCCCTATTGATAATATGCACTACTAAGAGGCTCTAGGAAATGAGGTCAATACAAAACATTTAAAAGCAACAATATACTATAAATAACATCTCAATTTAGCCAATTTGAAATCTACTATCACAAAAGTGAACTTTTTGAACTGTTGAATTAATAAACGTACTTATATTAAATCTGGGGCTACAATGACGAATAAACATAATCCATTAGATCCACTGCATCAATAGGTTGATTTACTTGGAATGCATTGACACATTGCGCTCTCTCCGTTATCCGGAAATGATAGTGGATAGTCACCTTAAGCATGGGTCTTGTTTAAACAGTGACCTAGTGAGATGATGTTCTGCATACTTTGTAAAAACTGAAAGGGCGTAGCACACCTCAAAGGAAACTGTTTTGGAGCTCAGCGGCCTGAAAATTAAGAGCAGCATGTAAATATTGCCCAATGGAAATAAGAAGAGACTAAGCTATCAGTTGATCTTATGTCCACAACTGCCCAATTATTATACACTTTATTGTATACAGTATATTGTTTCCTGCTAAGGCATATCCTCTTAGTTTCAGACATTTGTTGTCATGTGAGCGCAAACCGCACGTCCCACATTATTAGCATCAATAATCACAGTCAACTGCATAGCCGAAGTAGACATCTTGATTCCCTTTTTCTGTGCTCAATTATGTCTGCATGAATTATTCTTAAAGAAAGGCAAAGTTTTATGGATCTTATAAACTAACAGGACCTGAATTCACAATGGATCTCATTTGTGAAATGCTGAGATGATGACAAGGAAATAAAGATGTAGGGAGGCAGTGATGAAGTTAAAAATTTTTTTAGATGCCTGTGGTTGAAGAGTAACTGTGGAAAGATGTCTGGTGTGTATTATTTATGTAACCTGGATTCCCATTGGTAAACTGTGGCTATTACAGGGTTAAATGTACAGACTACCATACATCATTTAGACCTTTGTATCTTAGATATAACACCGACCTCAGCCTGTCCCTATTTATTCAAATGAGATACAGACTCATTAATAAAAGTCATGATATGGGAATGAAAGGGAGGAGGATAAAGAAATTTTCAAAATAGATGAACATCTGTGTGAGAGTTGCTCCATATCATGCTCACTAGCAGCAGTCGAACCATTTAAACATGAGATGACATTATACACAACATGAGCAAACGTGTCGCCTCCTCAGTGTCTCACTGTTTGCTCAAATTGGCAGCAGAAACAAAACAAAGCAATGGCTCCTTCATTCATTTCAAATGAGCACTGGGGGATAATGTGCAAGTGAGAGCTGGTAGAGGGATCTCAGCGAATCGGCAACTGGCAGAAGTTGAGTGAGTTGAAGGTTCAACTGTAATGAGTCGAGATGCGGGACAGTCACATATATCATCCTTAGTTAGGCTCATAGAACAATACACATCCCCTCAGGTACTGTTGGTCTAAGTTGGCGGTTAGACACAGCCAACGGATCCATCTAATTCAATTACATCAAGGTTTACACTGATCTGACAGTAACTGAGCTGATGTTGAAAGCCATAATATGTGAACCCTGATTACATGGCAACACAACAACATCATGAACATTATCCTTACATTCTGATCCATAAAAATCTGTGAAAATGCTGTAGTATGTTTGGCGAGCCAGTGGTTCAGGATATAACCGTTTAAGATGAACACCACACCTCTATTCATTCGATCATGTTGCTGGTGCCTCAATTCTACAGTTTTTTTTAGAGAAGGGTTAAAAAAGGCTGAGGAGTCTAAGACACAATTGTAACTTAACATTATGCCACTGCTATTGTTGTCTCCGAGCGTATCTATTCAGCCGAAAAATTGCATGCATGAAGCTGGTCGTGTTGTCAAAGTTTTCACAAATGTTCAATTTTGCCAGCGTGCATGCGGATGGAAATTGTATCTTTTCAACCGATCACACTCTGGAACCTGTTTTCAAAACATTTGCGTCAGAGCCCCAAAATCCTGTTGTCGTCTAACAAAGCCAAAGCACAACAAAAGGGAAATGTCTTATGTACAAAACACTTTTGTGCAAATGGCCCCAAATTGTTTAACAAGTCAATGGGGATGTGGTTATCCCAATTTGGGAATAAAACTCTGAAAAACATGGACTTGAACTTTACAGAGGTACCTCAATTTACGAGTACTTTGCTTTAAGATTATTTTGATTAACTTGCTTTACGAGCGGGGATTTAATTTACAAGCATTTTTTTTTTTTTATACTCGATTGCTCTGCTTTGGTTTACAAGCATCCTGTTTGAACAAGTTGAAGCCGCGAGCTAGGGCTTCATTTGTGCGCCCAAAGAGTAGAGCAAAGAACAAATGGTGCTCAGCTCAGCCTCTCTAGCGCTCGCTCTCAGTGAGCGTCATATACATTGAGAATAGTATCCGCGCGTTCGTGTCCGCTTACGTTTGGAAGGAATCGAGTCAGATAAAGTTAAGTGAGACAGAATCTGCTGGCTTTTATATCATTTATTATTGCTATTTGTTGGTAAAATTACTTTTACTCCGTATAAAATAACATGGAAAATGATTTTTAGATGAATATTTCCGGGATATGGAACAAGCTAATGGGATTTCCATTCATTTTAATGGGGAAATTCGTTTTAGTTTACGAGTTTTTGGTTTGCAAGCAAGGGCTCGGAACGAATTAAGCTCGTAAACGGATGAACCACTGTATTTCCTTCACAAGGAAGCGTTAAAAAGGTTTCAGTTTGGTTTAATGTGACAATAATCATTTATGAAATGGATTGGTAGTAGCAGCGATATTAATTGCCTCTGTGTTGTGTTGTGCTCGTCAACCTGGGTCTGTCTCATGCATCAAGATACAATCCTGGGTGCCTGCGTAGGATTGATTGATTGATCTAACCACTAAACTGTTTGTAATTGTAAGGAAATAAGGTAAAGCTAAAAATCTGTAAGACTCGTGCAATCGGTAAGAGCTGATATTTATGCTTCCTAGCTGTGTATTATCAAAGTTTTGAAAAAGAAGATCATCGTGCTAGGTCATAAAGCCAGGAGCATCTGTAACTCAGGCTAGTAGAGCAGTGATGAGAAGCGGTGGTAAATCGTGTCCGTTCATCAGTTATTAATCAATCTGCAGGTAGTTTAATTGTTTGCTATATGATAAAATCTTTTATAAAATTTACGAGACATTTTTTTAAATATATTCAAGGATATAAGCCTATGGATAATGTAGCGTCACTAATTCACAGGCATTGCATGTTAAATGATAGAGGGACAAGAACCAATGCAAACATGCAAAAAACTTCTAATCTCAACACAGAAAGGCTCCGGCCCGGAAGCGTCTGGTTTAAGGCAACAGTGCAATACCCACGTCAAATTGTCCTGGGTGTCCCCTTCTCTTGCCCTATGTTAGCTGGTATAGACTCCCGCCCTGACCCTGAACAGGATAAGCGGTTACAGAATACTGCTTACTTACAAGATTTCGAAACCACACTTATAGGGAGGGGGCTCAGATATGCAGTTATTAGCTTTGCCACCTCACAGTAAGAAAGAGACAATTTTTTTTCTCAAGTCAGTAAGAGAGAAAAAATGGCATTTTTTGTCTCTAAATGACCTTTTGCTGTGGCCATGATGACTTAGCAACATATTCAGTCTGGCCCCCCTCCTCTTGCCCTAGATCAACTGTAGAATCATTGATGTAATAGTGGACCTACTCTATTGATTGCCACCAATCAGAAACTTCCTATCTTAAGGCAATGAGGACATTTTGGTTGTTTTCAAAGACCAACAAAATACTTTCTACCACTTCCACCAGGAGCAATTGAACTGCAGCTGTCCCTGATGGACAAGAATTCTGAAGCACAGAGCGCCAGTATCTTGTGGTGGATTAACATTTAGGTATACCTTAAATTAGACAACCACCATAATAATTCTTTCCGTCTATCTCTGTCTGTCTGTCTCTCTCCATCACGTAATAGCTCCAGAGGACTGCCACAAAACAGCTTGCTTTCAGCGACTGTCCGCTTTTGTGATCCAATAAAATGTCTGTAGACACTGTCCACTTAAACAAGAACTTTGGCCAAGAAAGAATAATGAACGGGAGCCCAAGCTTAGAACTTAATATATCATACTGCTTTCATGATTATGGCATTAACAATTATGTGTTAAATGGAACTGGGAGAAAAAATGAGTCACAAACTGGTTGTATACTTCTGTCTTCATGCCCTTCATCAGTTCTACAGAGGTACATTTTTGCACCTACATTCATGCAGAACCATCTCCCCCTGCTCTGTAACAATTGTATTTAGGTGGCAGAATTTTATTCAGTGAGAATGCTGCAGTTCTCCAACATAGTGAGATTTTTTTGCCTATTCAGAAATTCATAAGAATTCAAATAAAACGATATGTATTCATAATACTTCAAAATGCATCTCTCTTCAAAAGTGAGGCAAGTGACTCCTGAGAGTGATAATGAGGGTGTTGTGAGCAAAGTGAACAAACATTCCCAAGATCATTATTCCAAAGTTAGACTCAGCCTGGGGAGAGGCACCATGTGTTTGCTCCTTCAGCAAATAGTGTTGCTGAAATATTCCTTCAGCTAAAGAATATTCAGTCTTTAAATATATTAGAATTCGGCCTCTTGTTGAGATTCTTCTATCAGTCAAATGCTAAAAATGTACTTTATGCAAGTGCAACCAAGCCAGAGAAAAATGTGCAGCCCCAAGATTTTTCTGTCTTCCTCTACAAGCATGAAAGAAAAGGGACCCTTTGAGCAGTCATGATGTGCCACACCGCATTTGATCTGCAGCTAATGTGAACATTCACTCTCCTGTAAGAATCACGAGTGAGAAGGGTTAAGGGTTTTTTACTTGTAAGTTGTCTGTTTGTAAGAGGGGGGCTCAGGAGCTTATACTTCAAAGAAACAAATGTATGTAAACTTTTTCTCCCCATAGTCAACATTTTTCAGAACAGGAATTTAACAAATCTTACAGACACCTTAAAAAATAAAAGACCTTAAAATGACTAACAAAGACTATAGACTGTATTTAATTCTAAATGATTAAGAATAAAAACTTTTAATTAAGTGAAGGCACAAAATTAATTAATCTGTTTCAATCTGTCAGTACCCTCTTACTTCCATTTGCGCTTCATTTCGGCATTGATATGACTGCAGTGTTGTTAAAGGTGATCTGAGAGGCCATTAAATACAATGTGACATCTGGCCCGTTATTCTTTAGCATAGCATTTTTTTTTTTTACTCTGCATTGTATTTGTAGGCTTTATTCTCATTTCGTCCTATCTTAACAATGATAAACCTGCCACCGACATGTGTCTGTATGTGTGTAACCTTTTTCAAATAGTGCTCAAACACACAAAATTAATGCAGAGCAGACTACGGACAAAATGCTCGATCCATACTCCTCTTTAACATCGAGCACAAATGGGCCCTTAAGTGTTGCAGGTTGTGGAGAACTATAACAGTTGTCATTGGGAAATGTACCCCTTGGAGAAGTTGTCAGTCAATTACTAACAAAGAAGGATTCACACACCCCTACCGACCTGCCTCATACCTACTCCAGGTGGTATGGATCTCAGAACCTCCTTGTTTCGAGGCGTCAGAGGCTACAACAGTGCAATTTTGCTGCCCTGTTATATAAACGTTTGTGCATCATGTCTGCATTAGCTCTACTTTCGAGTTTTTCTCTGTAAATGTTCAATATAAGGTACCTGTTAAAAGTTCAGACACATTTTCAAATGTAGTAGTATGAAAAACTGTGTCCCAATGACTGTTACTTCGTTCCAGTACTTTCAAATCCTTTTTTAGATAGATAGATAGATATTAACTTTATTAATCCCAAAAGGGTTGAAATACCTCCAGCATACAGTCATCTAAAGGTGACTAAGAATGAAGACATACTATATAATAGGACATCTTATAGGCATGTTTAGATAAACCTTATATATATTTTTTTATTTTTTTTTGATTATAGTTCCTATTACATGCTATTGTATGTAATTTAAGATACAGGGAACAGACTTTATGAAAAATAAATTTCTCTGGGACAAAATTAGAAATAAGTGTATTAAGTTTAATTAATGTATCAACATTCGCATCACACTTAAATTTCAAGTAAATAGAGTTATGAAGACAATAAAAAAAGGGTGACGATAAAAAATATCCAGAAGCATGGGACTTTTTCACTGTGTATAGTAGTGTTCACATTCAATTCCTCGTGATGAAATGCCTTGAGTGGGAATTGCAGTGCAAAAGAAAATCTGCAAACTGGAATAGACATGTCAAAGGTGTGACAGTTAATCTTAAAACTCTTTCACTTTTTGTCCCATTAAATGTCACCGCCGCCTCCGGGGGAGCAGGGAGCCTGAGAGTTCAGCACACACCTGTCACTGTTTTTCCACCTACGTTCCTATCTTTTGATGGCAAGGGGAGCGCACAACGATAGCAAGCCTTTTTTTTATTACCTAACAGCGGACGACAGCAAGCCTTTCAGCAGATGTGTTACTCATAGACCACCTCAAACAGCCCATCCCTGAGGGCAGAGGCCACAGCAACTATCATCATAGCTATGGAAATAGCCCATCTACTGGTAAATCCTCCCCATCCCGAGCCTCCATGGAGGGAAGCTGCTCGACAGGAGGATTTAGTAAGAGGCCGCGATGGAGAGAAGGAAAGAAAAAACACAAAATTAGGGAGGGGTTGAGATATTCGGGGAGGATGGGAGGATATAGGAGGTTTCCTTTTTTTTTTCTCTTATTTTTTCGCTGAAGAGTCTCAGGAGCTGCCCCCCAGCAACAGAGGGAGAAAAGCATAATGAATATTTAATTTTGAGAAATGTCGCAAGCGGCCGAGAGAAGTGTAATCATTTCTCTGTTGAGTTTGAAGATCTGTTTTTTATTCCTCTATACTCTGTAGGAGTGCACTACACTGTGATTGTGCGCTCAGGACTCAACCCGTCCCCTAAAAGCATCCAATACATCCTTCCCTTACATACTTTTCAAATAAAAGCAAATAAATCTTTTATATTTTGGCCTTTTAGGAGAATCAAAGAGATGTCGCGCAGAAGCTACATTTTTAATCACGTCATTGATGTCAGTCTCATTAGCTGTAAGAATCACATGTAAGAAGCAGGAATCTCCTGTGGTACTAGTTTTTTTAATCAATGCAAGGTTTTGTTTTGCTTCAACTATAAAAAAAAAAAAAAAGACATTCTCACAGGAGGAATAAAAAATAAAATGACAGATTTCTGTCTTCATGCTCTAAACATAGGCATTTGTTCTCTCATCCGTGAAGCTCGAAGCCGAGAAACGAATTTATGGATTACCTTTTAAAATGACGTAATTGCTTATATACTGAATATAAATGGTCGTTTCTCAGATTCACTCACAAGAACATGTGTTTTACGTTCTAGATCTATTCAAGCCTACATGACATTTTTCCACCTGAATATTCATCATGATTTATAGACTATTTCCAAAACCATGGCTGGCACTAGACAATTCAGCCTCGACTCGAAAGAAAACTTACCTGACATGGTTGATTTAATGCCAAATAACAATTAAAGATTTTTTTCTGTCTCATCAACGTGTTTGTTCATCAGGCAAACTCTAAATGAGATTCCTTATCAGGCGGTGCATTGATTCTTTGAAATGAGATGCTGGTGGTTTGTTTTTTTTGGAGGTTTTTTTTTTCCATTAAGATGTCATTGAGTTATTATTGCTGTGTACCACTGCTGTTTTAATATGGAAATTTATCATTTTCTACTGTAGCGAACTATGAAAGCCCACTAGGAGGGCTAGAGGATGACATACACAAACACACACACACACACAGAACTAGTGTTTGTGATTTTAATAAACTTCTCAAAAAAATGACCCCCATTACCCTTACTATCTCTATTATTGCCATGAATATAATCTGATGCCTTCAGGCCCCCCTGGGAATTTAGCCTGCTTTGCTTATTTGTTCCTCACCCAGTGCTATAGATAAGACAGTGAAAGCATTCAAAATAAACCGCCACGTAAAAGGGTATATGGCCTCAACGTGGCCCAATACAAAAGTCAGAATAAAGGGAATTCATTCAACATGCCCCTAATGCCCATTTAAAATCTGTAGGAGGACACGATTGTGTGGATTTTTTTTTTTTTTTTAAATGGCAAATCAGTGAGCAGAGAGAACAGTCTCTCCCCAGTGGAGCAATCAGCATGTAAATACTCAGGCAAAACACCTCAAAATTCTCCCTTGTATTGGAGCTCATTTTTAATAACCTAACGATAGCATTTAATTAACAGTCACACCTGAGCATTTAGATTTTAACCAAATATGTCTTTGTTGTTGTTATTTCATTTTTACTCATTTTTAATGATTCCAAATTAAAGGCGTGCAGCGATTCTCTGGGGCTTTAATTAGAGACTGAATTAAAGTTATGTAAATACAGAAATGACTTAAATAGAGTTTTGGTGCACTTGGAATGGTTTTCCTGAAAGAAAAAACATCTTAAGTCTTTCTTTTGAAGTTTCTCAAGTCACTCCAGGGTACTCCCAGAGGTGTTTGTGAGGATTGATACCGTCTCTCAAAGGGATGCGACACAAATGCTATTTCTGCGAAGAGGCCTTTTTTTATTTCTCTGAATGCATGTGTGGCATTTTGTGTGCGTTTCATGCATTTACAGTATGTATACATACTTATATAGATGTGAAAGAGTGAACTGGAAACTTGACAGGCATAAGATGTACTAATGACCAATTTTCTACCTCAAATGTGCTAATACACTGTGAAAAACAAACGATTCAGATCAATCCCCCATTGGGATAGATTAAAACCAAACTATGTGCCTAGGCCCAGACTGCAAGTTTCTGACTCTGAATAGTAATGGGCTCTTTCAGCTCTGTTTGTCATCAAATTAGTTCCCGACTTCAGATGGTGCCCCCTCAAAATGAAACTCTTGACAACAATGGAATTCAAATTAGACAAAGTCAGTTTGACGTTTGGGTGTTGCCTTAAAACGGAGAGCGGCTTTCTTTTTGTGGAGGTGATGGTTGCTGTAACGGTTTAAGCTTGTGAAAATACTTTCATTTATTTAAGCTTTCACAGAAGATAATTTACAGCAAACTACTAACGAAACATTTCTACCTACAGCTTTCTCTGTATATTGTAAATGTCACCCGCTAACTTTGATGAGAAGACTTTGAAGCTTTTCCATCATGGCCCAATTTAGAATACCATTTGTTATTCGTAAAATGAACACAGAGACTGCACAAAGCACACATGGAGTCAGAATTCACTCGCATGTCAACCTGCTTTGGAATTTGTGTTCAAGGAGCACGGGTTGAGTTCTTCCTGTTCCTCTCTGTCAGCCGCTCCGTTCTGTTCGTACCTTTGATCAACCCACGAAAGGGGAAGTCGCCCTGGGATGCACCATCCATCCAGAACAGGAGGGGGCCAGGAAGCAGCGTTGGGAGATTTGGAAAACCCTTTTTTCTCCTGGCTCTTTCTGAAGGACTGAACAAATATTAAATTAGTGATTCAAGGAGTCCAATGAAGTGATGGAAAACTAGAATCTGAAATATCTGAGAGATTTGGTCTTTAACTGCAAGTATTATGATTTTGCTGAAAAATGTATAGGGGATAGAAGACCTTATGTTATGTCCATCTGTGTGTGCATAATATATTTTTCTTAAAAATATCTGACAAACTTTACTTGCAAGCTTAATCAAATCTGCACATACATTAACCATAGTAAGTAGCTATTTATATCTCCGAAAAGTCAGGCATATTACGGAAACGTAATCGCTGGGTTCGCTGCAGATCCTTCGTGTTAGAAAAATAACTCCAAAACTATTTCATGGTTCTTGTTTTTTAACCAACATTTTTTTTATCGTTTCACAACATCAAAAAAAAACACACAGTTACATGTATTGAACAAATATGTCAAAACAAGCAAAGGAAATACTGGATTGATCTTGGAAAAATTTGGTTGCATATTTCCTACACTAGGGGGAGCTTTATCACCAAAACTGTCAGGCTAATAATTTCTCCACTGTTGGTTCGATTTAGTCCAAATTTCATGCCTATAAATCGACTCGAGATTTAGCTTGTAAACATCCTTTTTTACTCTAATAGTTCATATTTTACTTACTAGGGGGAGCCTTTTTTGTGAAAAAAAAACACTTTTTCATTTAGAACTCAAAAAGTATTTCGTGTGTCATGTTCTAATAGTATACTCCCATTGACCTTAGTTAGAGGAAGATACGGATTAGTTTTGGGAAAGTTGGGTTGTATATTCCTGATACTGGAGGGAGCTTTATCTCCAAAAGTTTTTGCGCCATAATTTCTTCACCATTGATCCAATTTAGTCAAAATTTGGTGGGATAACTCGAAAAACATAGGGATTTTCAAGTGGTTCCCAGAGAAACATGATATCTGAGTTGAGCCACAATGCTGGTCATCTTGTTCAGAGCATGTCTTACGCAAACTTTCCAATCTACCTTCACAAAACTTTACACACATGTTTAAGGTCTCTTTGAAGGGTGGTCGTCTGGATCTTGTCTGCCAAAAAATCAACAGTCTAGCTTCATAAAAGACTAAAACAACATGAAAATGAAAATGAAAAAACAGGTATGAAAATTATTCTTGTCTGCAGAAAGGTTAACCATTATCAAAATCACCAGTCTGAAAGGGTATTTTCATCATTAACTTATCTAGTTTTCCACTATTAGAAGTCTCTGACATCAATTGTTCTTTGCAAAACAGCTTTAAGGCAACTATACTGGCAGGTTTTTGAACGAGATACCCTTTTCAGCATCAGG
This sequence comes from Lophius americanus, assembly GCA_037951165.1. NCBI lineage: Eukaryota > Metazoa > Chordata > Actinopteri > Lophiiformes > Lophiidae > Lophius > Lophius americanus. Next base: position 3,250,393 of record JBBDHG010000190.1, on the reverse strand, counting down.
TCCAGTTTCAGGTCCAGAGAAGCACTTCAATTATATATATGTATATATTATATATATATATATTTATACAGCTGTGTTTTTCCACTGTGCCCTGCATCATAAATCATTCAAGCCCTGTCTTAAATAACATAGTTCTATATGTTACCCAGCAAATTTGAGTGTAGATTTACAGTCACACTTATAAGTGTGTTATGCCAAATGAGTACATAGCTGGCATACAAAAAAACGTCCTAAAAGATTTGCAGACTGAACTCGTCCACCCTCAATAGTTACCATCTAAGCTGCGTAGCAGAAGGAGAGACTTTTACAGAATGTGAAAAGGAAAGACAAAGGATGATGGTAACAGCAGAAAACAATAGCGCAACATATAAAAGTTATTTACGTTTTGTATGAAGCAGACAGCTGGTAAATGTTTTTTAAACTGATTTAATGTTTGAGGACAAATGTGGACTTAATTTCCAGTAAGTACGCCTAGCTGTGTCCTATATGAGGCAACACTAAACTGTCAAAATTGAGGTTTATATTTTAAGTTACAAAAAAGTGGGGGAAGAAACATTGATCAACTCCCAAATACAGCATTTCTTTCTTTGCTACAATGATGATTCTTCTTTACAATTTCATGGTTATACATCTAGCAATTTGATTGACAAAAAACAATGTAAAAAGGCCCTATTTTGCGATGTCCAAAACAGGTAAAAAAAAACATTCCTCAATCTGTCTCTGCAAAATTGGGTTATTCCTGACCTCATGCCCAACCCTCCCGGCAGGTTTCTTGAAAATCTCTCAGGCGGTTTGTGCGTCTGTTAGTAGGTCTATAATCTATAATTATGCACACAAAATGCCATTTTAGTCCGTAATATAATAGTTTATTAATGCAATAAGGGCATTAACAAGTATTCCGTAATGGACAGACGTATATTTTTTCAATATGATGTTTTTCTTTATTTTAGTGGGTGCCTTAATACTCTTATTTTATGTATGTGTTATGTATTAAGGTGATGACCATGTTAAACATGTGTAACTGACGTGCGTTTTGACTACATCTCACTTCAGAACACTTTAAATTTTCGTTATCGAGAGGCCAAAGATGTATAAGGATTTGCTGTTTATAAGTAATATTTCAATAGACTCTTTATATAAAATCCATGAGATCACACAGAAAAATTCACGATAAAGTATTTTTTGCTGGGGAAGTTCTTTTGTAAACAAAGATATATGAAGGCATGGAATATAAAACAAAGGGGTATCTCCTAGAAAAGATCTATGTTTTCTTTAGTGTTTAATCAGCTGGAAATCAAAATAAGAAAATGTTTCTGTTTGCTTTAGCTTAGAATGAGTATGTTATATCTCCAGAGTGGGCGGGTAAACTTCGATGGAATCCATCATGTTACACTGCCATGTGTTTACAGAGGCTTGAATGGATAAAGTGAACACCGGCTTTAGAGACGGATTTTTTCGTATATAGGTTTAAGTGGATAAAGAAGCGAACCTTTATCTCTAAAGACCAACCCGGAAGATGATGATGATGATAAATGCGCTGTTTCTGTATGGCTTCATGTGCTTTGACAAATGGAACATTAAGACATGACTTTTTGAATCGTCAAGAGGTCAACTGTCTGTAATAGTCCGTGCCGGAGATTCAATTAGGCAGACCTTAACTGGTAGTATTTCCTTACCATACAGTGAAATGCAGGGAGTTCCAGGTTGGCTTGGAAAGGGTCAGAGTAAGTCACCGTTAGAAAGCGCTAAATGTTACACACAACACCTATAAAGAAAACGTTTTTGAAACTAAACAAATTATATTAATCCGTCCTCCACAAATACATATTTGGAAATAAAAAAAAATGTTTTTACCTACAAATAACATCACGTGCAGATGCTGTTATACAAATGGGAATGACAATTTTGCAATACAATTACATCAGGAGCTAGATTCCCTGCAGCACCCATGTCAATATGAAGAGGTTGGTGTCGAAACTTAATTTAAGGTCAGATGTTATTTTTTTCTTTCTTTTGCAGACTCAACTGTTAGCAGTTGTAATACTTTTGAAAATAAACTGCAGTCTTGTTTTTCAGAGAAACCCTAAACATGCAGTGGGAGAATCTAAATGGGGGAGGAAAATGTATTATCTTATTTGTAGAGAAACTAGGGCATTGAGTTGCTGCTGAAGTAACTTTAAATTGTTTGCTAAGAACTGTGGTAGGACTTTAATAATGTTTGCTCGCTCTTCTCTCCTGCAGGGCTGAAGCAGATCCATGCTCTGTCCATCCAGGGGAACTATGAGCTGCGTGTTGACTTGGAAGACTTTGAAAATAGCACTGCATTCGCCCAGTATGGTACCTTTGGAGTCGGCCTCTTCTCAGTGGACCCCGATGATGATGGATACCCTCTTACTGTCGGAGACTATTCTGGCAATGCAGGTATGTAATGAACTAGTTAGACTTTGCGTATTCATTATTTTTGTTTTGGGTGTGAGCTCCTGCCTTCGTTCAGTGTTGGCAGAGCTCTTCCACAATAATAGAATGTTATTTTTGCTGTGCGGTCCACTTGAATACAGCCGCACATTGAGAGGGATTGCATGCGTTTGTGTCTCTGCTCCCCAAACCAATAGATTCAAGCCAAGTAAATGTCACCATGATAAAGCAGCTTCTGTGCAGCTATCTTGGCCAGGTCACTCTTGGAATAGAGACTTTTAATATCAATGAGGACTTTACTTGGTAAAAATAAAGGATACACTAAATTACTGACAATTAATGGTGCTGCTTGACCTGCAGCATTAAAACAAATCTGCCGTTGAAATGAAGAAATGCTTTGAGCAACATTTTTGGGAGCATTGCTTCAAGAGAACTGAGAGATTGGGGACAGATATGAGAGATGGAGCCAGGTACCAAACTAGGGTGGGGGAAAGAAGGGGACAGGTGCAAGAGAGAAGAAAAGGAAAAGAGGAAGAGGTAAATAAAAATGAGAATAGAATTGGAAAGAGGATAGGGGAGGCAGAAGGTGGATGGAGGAAAAGTGTGTCATGTTGTAACAGCTTTTTCCCCTGTTATGGTGTGTGCTAAAAACCGTGCATTGCTCCTGGCTTGTCCTCAGCAGGGCACGACCTTGCAATCCTCTATCTGTTGGACATTTAGATCCAGTCAAATTAAGGGTATCCAGACTCTCCAAGGATGCTCAGGGTCTCACATCAGCTTCTCTCTAGGACATACCACTGTTGTTATTATCCATCGTAGGACTTTGCTCCTCTGATCAGCTGACAGGTGCTCATTTAGGCGTAGCAGCTGCATCTTTATGTGCATCAGAGGAGGCCGCCGAGCCTTTCAGCCACCAAGGTGACATGCAGCGCCTCACAAACAAGCCTTTAAGTGCTTCTGCTTTGTTTGTGTTTTTTTTTTCTTCGCTCCTGTTTGCTATGTCTGCCGGACATCATCCCATTGTCGGCACCACTGAGCTGCTTCATTTTCTTTTGTTTTCACACCAATATCTTTTTACCCCAATTTACATGAATCAGACAGGCCTGTCAAATTAACTTTTTTTCCACTGACTGGTTACCATGGCAATGCCAAGTGGAAAGCAGAGTAAGACGGAGGAAGAGAAAGGAGTGGAGAGGCCACATCCTGGGTAATTAAGGAATGTTTGATGGCCTGGTGAGCTCTTAGCCATCACCTGATGTCTGGTGAGTGCTTTTTTCATTCTGCTCTCAGCTTCATACCCCTACCCACTTCTGATCACAGTTGTTAGTCTTCCTTTTGAAACAAAGGAAATGACAGAGAATGAAAGGAAGGAGTTGGGCATTTATTGAACATTGTTAGCTCTTTGAACATCCATTTGCTTAAAAGGTCTACTAGAGTACCTACTTCCCTCTCATTTTACTCAGCCAGTTAGACAAGCAGCTTGAAAGTCAGTTATCAGTGTTGGCCAGAGATGCTGGTCCAGCTATATCACAATGAAATTGTTTGTGGGGGTAGTCATCACCATAATCCATCCTTCTTCCTGAGCTCTGTCAGAGCTGCCAAAAAATGATTGAGATACAATCCTCATTCAAAAATTAAATTGGAATGTCATAAAAAATGTCAATGAAACAGAATATAATGGGTCGCAAAATGTTTTAACCCACATTTAACCATACAATACAAATTCAAATATATTTACTGTTTGAACTAAAGAGGTTTGTATTATATTTTATGTTGTTTTTTTTATGTATACTCATTCTGAGTTTAACGTGTCCCAAAAGTAAGCATTAAGATATGTCTACATTGTGTTCATCTTTTTTTTTTAACAACACTCCATATGCCTAATTGTTGTCATGTGAAAGTGAAATACTTGCTTGATATGCAACTTCAGTTGCTCAGCTGTCAGAGTTCTCTCTGGTTGTTGGTGTATTTGTTCATAATGTGGTTCACATTTTCAATTGGTCGTGCTGTAGGGACGGCACTCTAGTGATCAAGGGTGTCTAGTCTAGTTGGACGGCTGTAGTTCAGGAGGTATAGCTGTCGCTCACCAATCACAAGGTCGGTGTTTTGATACCTGGACTGCCCTTGCGGTCTACATGTCTTAGGGTCCTTGAGTAAGACCCTGAAACCAAATTTGCTCCCTGGAGGCTTAATTTTGGCTTACCACTGTTGCTCAGGGATGAGTCAAATATAGAGAATCATTATATTATGTTTTACTGTTTATTACTGAATGTGATACAGAGGAAAGAGTTCATTTCAACAGGCATCATTTCAACACTGATGAAAAATTAAAACTCATATAACCAACAAGGACACGAAAACATCTGCTATTGACTATACTTTATCTACTTCCACATTTCACCATGTATTTATAGCAGGCACTGTCACTGTCATAGATATCATGATAATCTACATTCTAAACTATCATGGATTCTCACTTTTGAATTTTGTGCTGATAAAAATTTGAATTGTCTTTTTCGTCTTTAGGCCAGAGGATATCAAGTTTCAAATAATTGTTTGAATTGCCGACTCTTCAGACCACTAGACACTTGAATGCCATATAGATGGATGCCATATAAAATTGTGTTGTGGTATTTTCAAGCCCATTATAGTCAAATACTTATTAGAATTGGGGTGGTTTTTAATGCAGTGCTACCTGAAGATCCATTGTCACAGGCATCCATTGTGGTCATACATCTTACATTCAGAGAATCCTTAAAGGCTGAATCAGAAGCAACTCAACTTCTTTTCTACGTTGAAAACGATTCATCTCTCATCCAAGAGGTTTCCTCAGTTCTAACTGACAGGTAGGGAGTCAGGTATTTAAACTCCTTTGCAAAGGTGGATTTGTTACAGTTGACATACCACCACCATTATGGGTCATTACAGTTGTTAGGGACACAAATGTCTTGATTACCTGTTCGATTATCCTGTGAGTCGTTCATAATGTCATTCAAGGTGTGAATGCTGGAGAAACTGTCTGTCTTATGTATTAAGACTGCATTGCATGTGTATCAACCCTATTTTAAAAAGTCACTCCAGTTTGACATAGATAGCTTCATTCACTCCCCTCAAACCATCTGTCCTCTCTGTCCAGAAAGTGGACAAAGATAATAGTGATGTAAACACCTCATTATCACACTGTTACACAATTAAAAACGGTAAAACATTGTGAAATTTATTGTCTCAATTTTACCCAGCCCCAAGGAGCAGTGTCCAGTCCATGTGAAGCACCTAGGGAGAACGTTAGGTTTCAGGATCTTGCTCAAGGGACAGTCTTGATATAGTATGGTTGATATTCTGACTATGGTACGTCAAACCTACCTCTTGAGCGACAGCCGCCCTCAAGACATTGTTGTGTTGTTCCTTCAAAGGAGTGTCGCTTGTCCTTCAGATACATAAAGAGTGCTGAGTCCTGTCCTGATGAGCTGGCTCTCCTTTGTTAGTCCTTTTTTGTTCTGGAGTTGTTGTTGTCCCTATTTACAGAGATGAGCACTGTTTGGTACATTGAACCGCAGTGCAAGAAATTCATTGCCTTTCAAATTTCAAAATCTGATGTGACAGATTTAACTAATGCAGAGACTAACACAGTGCAGATGGTTCTCCAGATTCTTTGAATCATTTGATTATATTATGTACTGCAGATGGGGAAATCCTGAAATCAAAACATGGTTCTTAAACTGATGAATTATTTACCCAAATCATCAATCTCATTGCTTTTGAATGGGTGGGGCTTATAATGACTACACATTCATATTCAATCATGATGCTATCCCTTGTTACTGGTGAACGTCCTGTGGGATGATCCAACCAGGTTTTTTTGATCATTCCCCAATTTCCCCATTGTATTGTTCTTCCCCTGTCCCAACTACACTACTCAAAGAGATTAAGGGAACACTTAATTATCATGATAAAACATCAAGTCAGTTAAACATTTAGGATATTGATCTGTCTAATTAGGAAGCGCAAGCGATCGTGAATCCGTTTCAGCTGCTTTGGTTCAAATGAAAGCAACAGGTGGACAGGAGAGGCACCATCGAGACAACCCCCAAAAGGGAATGGTGCCGGTGGTCAGACCAATTATTTTTACTCATCCTGCCTGACTGATGTTTCTCTAGTTACGCATTCTGATAGTGCTTTATTACTGGTAACATGATGTCACATCCACTTGTGCGTAATGTCCAGCACCATGCAGCTCAATTGGCTTTCGCCAGAGGACACCAGAATCGGCAGGTCCTTTATTCTCTCCACCTATGACAGCAGATTCATGTTCTGAACACGTGGTTGACAGGAAGAAGTTTGGAGACACTTTGGAAAACATTAAGCTGCAACATCCTCCAGCATTACCGGTTTGGCAGTGCGGTCAGTGATGGTCTGTGGTAGAATTTCCCTGGAGAGTTGCGCAGATCTCTATGTGCTAACAAATGATAGCTTAACTGCTATTTGGTACCCGTATGAAATCCTCTGAACTTCGGTCTGACGTAATGCTGATGCAGTGGGTCCTGGGTTTGTCCTTGTGCAGGATAATGCTTGGCCTCGTTGGCCAGAGTGTGTAGGCAGTTATTGGAGAATGAAGTCATTAATGCCATTGACCGGCCCTCATGTTCCAACCACCTTAATCCTACCAAGAACCCCTCGGACATTATTTATCATGCGTTTGACGTCACCAAGTAGAGCTACAGATTTGTCAGGAGCTCACTGAGGGCTTGATCCAGGTTGGGGAGGAGATTCCCCAAAGACACCATGCATCGTGTCCTCTGTAGCATGTATCAAACACAATACTGAGACACTTTGTGAGTCGTTGTGATAAAATTCAGACAAGTGGTATCAGCCTGTGATTTAAGTTTTTCTCCTTTTATCTGAATTAGAACCATGTTATTTTCATAGTTTTTGTTTCTACCGACTGTTCTTTCGTCGAAATTATTTCCGTGTGAATAAGTGTTCCTTAATTTCCAATAAATGTTACACAAACATAACAAAAATCAATGAGGTTCAACTCTGGAAATATGGTTTTTGTCTGTATTTGATTTAAATTATTATCAAAAAATGTTTAATAAAATAGTATACTGTTATATATATTAAAATGAGTGTTGTTGGACTATAGTGTATATGTGTTATTGAGCTGTGAAGTGTCTTTTGTCCTGCAACGTTTACTACAAGTTTAGTTACTGATATCAAGTTAGCCAACTTCAATAAATAAGAGCTACTTAAATACATGAAGAGAACTTAAATACCAAGCTTTACTTGTTAAACATCAAAACAACAAAACATCTTGTTCACAACATCCATAGTCACCATGTAGGATCAATACTTACATTGAAACTTGCCTAGTGCTGCTTTTTGTGCTTTCGCTGAGAGTATCTTAGATTTTATTGACATATACATGATTCTATATTGGTTTCGTATAACATTTCCATCAATTAGCTGACAGGCATCTTGATTAAATCGTTGGGGATGTGTTATTCAAAAGAGGGAGAAATGTCATGGAAGAACCTTTGATAAATTGGCTAAAAAGTATGTCTAACCTCCTGCTTTCAATAATCACAGGCAGTACCCTGGAGAACGGTGCAGCTTGATTATTATTCTGTCTTTGCCCTCTGTTCATAATGACGGCGAAATTTAAACTTGCTATGCTATTAATTAATCTCTGATAGATATCTCTTACTTCTGATTTATGGTATGAAATCCAAGAATATGTTTCTTAAGACATGGAAGAGCAATAGATGAGTTGAACGTTTTTCCTCAGTCTCAAAGCTGCTCTCACTGGGATCTGGCTTCATTCTTCTAATATTGACTTATAAGAGTTTTGTACAAGTGCACATCTAGATTAGAGACGTTTCAACTTCTTTTTCTGCTCTACAGGTGACTCTCTGCTCAAGCACAACGGGATGAAGTTCACCACCAAGGACAGAGATAATGACCACTCTGAGAACAACTGCGCCTCCTTCTACCATGGTGCCTGGTGGTACCGCAACTGCCACACGGCAAACCTCAACGGCCAGTACTTGCGCGGTCAGCACACCTCCTATGCAGATGGCATCGAGTGGTCGTCCTGGACTGGCTGGCAGTACTCGCTCAAGTTCTCAGAGATGAAGATACGGCCTACCCGCGACCCAGAGAATAAATGAGAAAGACAAAGAAGAAAGAGGATGACATATTTTTTGAGACATTATAAACCACAACTTCTGACAGCTAGATGGAGTTTTTTTTTTTTTTTGGTTAAAGCATACATCTTTGAGTTTGGATGACTCTGCCGTTTGTCTCCTGATCTTTCTCACCATTATTGCTCCTCTTCCTACATCAACGGCCATCAGTGTCATGCTGGCTTATTTGCCCCTAATCTAAACCTCATCCTTTTTTTTTTTTTAATCAGAAAGTTCACAATAACAGAATACCAGAGCACTGAAATCAACAGTTCGGTAGCGATAGCTTTACCCTTAGTCTGACATGGTGATCCAGCCATCTCCTGCAGAATTGCACTCCAGTGATCTTTATCCTGACATGTAACTCTGACCTTCTTTTTGTGCTGACATGGCACGTGGCTTGTGGTTCAGACTCGCTGCCTATTGCGGTCCAATCCATAGCTGGAGGAGATTGCTCCAAATATAACAGTTTTTTTTTATTTTTTAAATGCCCTATGAACCAGAAATACAAATCTTCCCTTTTTCCCCTTTCAAAGAGAGTTCAGGGTTCCAGTGAGGCGTAACAGCACAGTGGTGTCCCCTTTTTCACATTTATGTCCTTGATCCGTACGAATAAGACCCAGCAGGGTAGTGACAAGAAGTGTGGGGTCTGAGATAATGAGCGGGGCGCTGAGAGAAAGAGGCGACTATTTCACAGGAGGGTTAATTAGTGGAAGCGAGGAATTTTGATATGAATGAAATGAGCGAGAGGAAGTGTGAGAAGTTGAGGAGCATAAAGAGAAATGAGAAAAAGAAGGAGACAAACGAAAGATCGCATTCATCTGACTTGGGCTATTAGGGAGCATATTGGGCACTTTGTCTGATCTGCCTGCCAGCTGAGTACTGGCCAACTGATGCAGCACTCACAGATGGTAACCCAGCACTTTGCAAGTGTGTGTGTGTGTGCATATGCTTGTGTCTCTTGTGCTTCTACAACACAGAAAGAGAGAGAGAGAGAGTTCTGTTACACTATCTATTTCCTGTCATGAATTCAGTGGAGCATCTCCACTGACTACAGTGTTTAGCATGGAGAGACTAAACATGATGCATCACTGGAATACATTCACTCCCTCCATCTAAGCAGTTCACATAAAATCTGTATTGTACATACATGGAGCAAAAGGAAAAGAGACAACTATCTGATGGAGACAAATGGGATTACAAAATGAAAGAGGACTCAAAGACTGCATCAGAACTGCATCTGATTTAATATTCTTGAACCTGTTGAGGATATCTGTTTGACCAACAGCAACAACTACCCCCTTCCCCAACTCTCTTGCTGATTAATAAAAAATTTGTGTGTGTGTGACACATTTTCTCTTTTCATGCAAATGGACAGAAACTTTGCTGTATAATAAGATTTGGTATTTGTCTCAAACACTCTGTCTCTTTTTCTTCAGAGTAGGAATTCTGCTGGCAAAAATGAAAATTGCCTAGAGCAAACCAAAAAATAGTGACAGAAACAAAGAAATGAAAAAAAGAAACACAAAATGGCAACATGTAGGCAGAAAATATTGCATTTTTTTTTCCCAAGTCAGTGAATAAACTTCTTTTTTCAGTTTCATCAAGTTTCAATGGATGTACTGAAAGCTTTAAAATCATCTGTAGATTATCTTGTACAGCGTGTATGACTTTTAGAGCATGTGAAGCCTTTTTCTACTATGCTAAAACACAGAGTATTGGTACTCAAAGCACACGGAAGTGAGAAAATCTACTGGTTTAAAAAAATAAATAAAAGTAGAAGTCTTGTATTTACTGAACTTTTCCCCCTTCTTCCGTCTGAAGGAGTGAACCGTGCAGGTCGAGGAAGAATGTGTTTCTCCCCTCAAGCACACGCCCGTCAAAGATGCGGCACAAATCTTTTTACGGAGACACGATATGGGAGATCAAATTAGCTTCTTTGCTGGACAAATGCGATATTTCCGACACGGAACGACCCATGGCACAGAGACTCCAGTGAATGTGTGCCACCCTCAGCTGACAAGGAGTTGACGTGTAGCATGGAGCTATGTTGCACTGAATACCTCTGATACTGGATTAAAGCTGTGAGTTTTTCTTCACCGCTACATGGAGGGATCTCCTGTAACGGTTTCTTCAGCTCTGCATCCGGTCCGTGTACGTGTTGCTCCATGTCACGTCTCCCTGGACTGCTAGAACGCACAGACATGTTACAGATACTTGCTGATGGTACTATAGCACAGAGTGAGAGGGCTGGTAATGCAAGAGTATATAAAAAATGTAAAATAAGATGGAAATGTACAAAATCACTTATGGAGAAGGAAAGTGTGTGTGTGTGTGTGTGTTTGTGTGTGGGTGTGTGTGTGTGTGTGAGAGAGAGAGAGAGAGAGAGAGCGTCAGTGCACATGTGTGTGTCAACATTGTCCGTATATGCACATGCTTTGGTTTGTACATGGCCATGTGCATGAGCCAGATGACAGAGCGGACTGCATCTGTCTGTGATAACTTTGAAGTAATGTGAAGCTTGTGTACAACTCGCCACCCACTGCTGTTTGTGTTGATAACAGAGAGATTTACATAATTCTAAAGAACTATTACTTATTGTGATTGTGAACCCATAAGAGTGGAAACCACCTTTTGGTATCGTGTTGAACTGCGCTCCTACCCCTCCTGAGAACCCACTCCCAGCTCAACACAATGTTCTGTATATGTTGATGCTATGTTGCCCCTTGTTATTTAAGTGTTAGGTCTTACTTCCTGTGCCCCTCTCTGTGTTTCTGTTGAGTGAATGCTTTTGGAGTCACTCTCTCTACTGCAGCTTGCTGAAACTCCTCTGGAAGAGATGATAAAAGAGTGAAATCAGAGGCTCTAATCATCCCCAGTTATCCGGCTCATGGCAGTGCATCAGCAACCTCCTGATCGATCCCCTAGGTCCCCAAACCTTCTATCTTTCTTTCTGTGTACCTCCTTAATTGCCTTAGCCTCTGCTGCCAATTCTCCTCCAGTCCATAGCTCTTAATTTCCTAGCTTTTCTCTTTTCCGGAGTCCCTGCCGTTCTATTGCTCATGTTCCCATCCCTACTCTCCCCTCCTCTCCCCGGTCCTCGATCCTAACATGTCTCGGCGCAGAACTAAATATTATTTTCTTTGAGTTTTTGGTGAAGTACTATAGATTGTTTTGCTGAATCTTGATACTGTGTTTTAATGTTCTTGTCAACATTTAATAAACATTCACATTTTATAAATGGGGATCACCCCAATGTGTGAGTTATTTACCTGGTGCTTCCAAATGGGACGCTGATTGTAATGGAGCACATGCTTAAATTAACATTTAGCCACATTTATCCTCAAACATTGTTTGAAAAGTGGTGTGAAATGTTTTTCATTAGAAATATTTCAATAGAAATATTGAGTGATAATATAATGTTAAATTTGATTTCAGGTGATTATTTTAATGTAAATGTTATATTTGAAATCAAAATGGTAAATGTAATATGTTAATATTGACTCTCAATATAAGTGTTGAATATAAATGTTGAACCAAAAATGTAAATATTAAATGTAAATTTAAATGTTTAATCTAGATGTGTATCACATAAACAAATTATTTACCTAATATTTAAATTCACACTCGGCCAAAAATTTTATATCGTTGTATACTTTTATATCACAAATACAATTTATTGATTTTATATCACGAAATACATCCCCCTGGGATGAGTAAAATGCGATGTTATCTTATTAGATAGACTTGCATAAGTATTTAATTAGATTTCATTTTGTATGGGATGAAATGTTTATAATAAGTTCAGATGGTGCCTCGTTATATCTGGCTAACTTTTTTATTTATATAGCTAATGTCACATCTGGCCATCTTGTATGATATGTCTTAAAGATTGTTTGTCAGATTTGGCCACCCTGATTGTAGAATGAAAATATACATTTTCAATTTGTTATAATTCTTTTCAGTTGCCCACACTAATCCTAGAAATGATTTTACCAATAGAAGGTAGTAAATTACTATTATTCTATTACTGTTCTTTAGGAACTACTTTGTTGTCAGTTTATAAGCAGTACCAACTGCCCTTACTGGCTGAAGTCAAACATAGTAGGCAAAACTATGTTGGACAACTGAATATGCAATGTTAACTGAACACAGCAGCCCCTCCCCTGTTAGTAGCTGCTGTCCAATCGCTAGAATTTCACTCACATCAGTTGGGATTTGCTTATTAACTAAATATTTTGTTTATTGGCACACATAAGGATTTAAAATTTGTTTTTAATATTTAGCATTTACATTTGACACCTGACATTTGGATTTAACCTAAATATTTTATTTAATATATTTTACAAGAAAAGTAAATATGACCAAACGCATATCAATATTGCCATTAAGTGATAAAACTAGTTAGTTTCAAGATAAAGATTTTGAGTAATTGTTTAGATTGAAAATGTAGATTTGAATTGAACGTTTAGACTTAGACTTAGACTAACTTAGACTTACATTAAACGTTTAGATAATTATTTGGTAATATCAAATTACTGCTGTGCTTTCTATTGTCAGACTAAGTAGTACATATTTAAATTTGTGCTCACTATTTGGCAAGCAACAGGTCTCTATTACCCTTCATATCTAACTCTAGCAGTCTAGCAGCTTATTGAGGATTTGTAAAGAGTTCATAACTTAATTCGTAAACTAATCACAAACCATTTATTGAGCCTTAGTAAGGGGTTGTGAGGTGGTATCATTTATACTTTCACACTAAATGTGTTAGAATTTTGAAGTTTATTTCAGCAGGTGCTACTTGCCTACTAAAAATCAGCGTCCCTTACATCCATTCATGCTTACAGCGACAATGACTATGACAACGCACGTTCAATCAATCAATCAATCAATCCATCTTTATTTATATAGCACCACTTCACAACAACAGTTGTCTCAAGGTGCTTTCCAGAAAGAGCAGGTCTAGACCAAACTCTTTATAATATTCCGTTTTTGTTTTAAAAAAATTCATTTGTTTAACTGAAATAAAAACAGGCAATGATAGTTGAGTATAATTTAACATAACATAAGAAAACTCAGTTAATATTTTAATTTCTATGACATTAAAGTAACAATAAAAAATGCACCTCAGAAGTATTCCATTGCCAACCAAATCATTGTCTCACCTAGCTCTGTGAATTTGTTTCACCATCTGTATCTGTCTGTAATTTGGACAGCCTCCTAGTTTCTTCCATTTCTTGTGTATTTCTTATTGCATTGTCTCTTGAATGAAAATTAAGTTGCAAATTATAATTGTATTTTTCAAACCAAAAACTGGTTATCCAATCCCCACGGAACCTATGGACAATTGCACCCCTTTGCCCCCTTCCAACCTGCAATACTAATTCAACAAATGGTTGTAGCTGGACCATACACACAACCTGACCATTTCTACAATTCACCTAAATGGATCATATTCAGAAGCAGAATATTGGCTAATTGGTTTCATCGGTAGCGCACTATGCAAAAATCAAAATTAATTTAGAAAGAGATGAGGAAGCCAGTCATTGAAATAAATATGTCTAGGAAGGTTTATAGAGCTATATCTCAGGCTCTGCTACTCAACAGATACCAACCTCCGACACAGCAGTGTAAAGGCTCATTCAAGGAATCACAAAAGATCCATTGAAAAGATCAGAGGAACTCTAGTCCTTATCATTTTAGATTTACCCAGGTTGCCTTAGTTTTATGTTAAATTCCCTTACATTCTGATACAATTTAGTATGAGATAAACAGAATTTACAGAAATTTGTATCAGGTCCACTACTGTTTCAAAGCACTTAATCCTGTCTGAGTAACCTCTTGCAGTTGGATATGAGCCTGATAGATTCAAAATCCCTTTAATTAGTTAAATGGCAAATTGGTTTGCAGACAGCTGCACGGTTTCACAAACATCAGACAAGGAGTAACAGCATAAATGTGTAGTCCTGTTTCGGACCAACAAATACAAATCAGAATTAAAATCAGTTTCCTTTTCCCCTTAGGAGCAAGACAAGTAGCATAGTGTACAATGGGTTTACCAGGGCTCTTGTTTTTTTTCCCCTGAAACTGCTGCAAAATTTTAGAGGCAGCTGCTGAGAGCATTGAAACCAGGGAGCCAGGGAGTAAAGTTTTGGGTCACAAAAGCAGAACAATGGAAGTGAAAAATAGAAAAGATTATAAAAGGCTTCCATTTATCCAAGCAGATTATTAATGGACTCAGAATAACAGCCAACCCCTCTTAAATTAAAGGCAGGTATCGGAGAACAATCCAAATAACAAACAACAATGATTCATGAAACTCAAAAAAAGGAACTACAATTTAAATTATCCCAAAAACTTGAGGTTTTTAATGTTAACTGTCGCATTTACAAGAAATTTTTAAAAAAGAAAAATAAATGGGTGATCTACATCTGAACTCATAGGAATTTACGTTTGGACGGTGCTAGAAGGCCTATTTATATGGTGCAGGTGTCATGTTCCCCCTTGAAAGCATTTTTGTAATACAGAGATTGATTAAGACTGCACAACAAAAAATCCAGGATTAGCCATTCCGCATATGGTAAGTTACAAACTGTATGGTAACAGGCATGAACTGGAACAAGTTAAAGTTGATTTGGTTTGCAACTTTACTATCGGTCTTCTGCGTGAAAGTGTGACCCACCAATAAACCTTAACCTCCACTTAAGGTTTATTGGTGGGTCACGCGTAAAGGTCATATTGCCTAATTACCTTTACGCAGGATTTTTTTTGGAAACATCTGTTTTCCACACCTAATTGGAATGGTTGGTATACCATCATAAACCATTGATATTTGGTGCCTGTAGGCCTACACTTCATCTAATGTGAAAATGTAAGTCGTGTTATGTGTACGTACTTTGAAGAACCTGGATTGAATGAATTGTTTGATGACAGAAGTCCTTTATAATTGCCAATTATTGTGGTAAGGGTTAGTGGTGCCGGTGTGTATGTGTGTGGCATGCTTTCACCAACCCCCAGAGTCCCTATCTCAGTCTGTCAGTCTTTGTCTGACTTTTAACCTCCCCAAGTTTCAAGCAGAGTGAGCCTCAGTTTGCAATCAAAGATAAGATAACACAAACAATGGCCCGCCACGACACAAATGATTTCCCTCGTTTTTTTGTAATGGAGTTACTCGAGCGTTGCAGTCCTAGTTGTTACATCTACAATAAATACAAATCAACAGTTTTTTTCACTTTGGTCACAGCTATTAACAGAGTAAAATAGTGGAAAGAATATTTCTATGTATCATTCCTTTATAGTCAGATGCTCACGTCACTTGCTCAAGTGGTATGGTGTGAGTAGAGAGGTGTGCAATTTTTTTGTTACGTTCAGTAGGAGCTCAGTCTAACTTGTTTTAACATTAACAGGCTTTAACAAAAAAAAAAATCCCTAATTTTCAATAAATAAGTAACAATATGTATGTTATTGACATCATTGAGACTGTTAATACTATGGGACTTTGCCCCTTTAACTCTGTGCTTACAACATTTTAATCGCTGTGAACACGACATGCTTTTAGGTCCTAGGTGTGAAACTCTTTCTTCCAGGGGCTTGTCTAGTGGCGATCCTAGGTCCCAGAGGCCTGTGGCAAAGGAACCAATCAATCAAATACCATCATTGATTGAGAAAATGAGATGCTTCATGTAAATATATAATAAGGGTTTGGGGTGTTACCAGTGTTGTATAGTGCCGGATCTGGTTCATGATTATTTTTTGATGAAGCCTTGTTTGCTTCTCCTGATGATGATCCCTTGGGCATTATAATAATAATAATAATAATAATAATAATAATAATAATAGTTGCCATCTGTCACAAATTTCAAATGTCTTATTTGTGTCCAAAAGCAGAGTCATTGTGTCTTCTAAGTGCCTTGAAGGAGTGTGAGTAGAAAGGGAGCATTACTGAGGAGCTATGCCAGCCATGTAATTAAGTTTAATTTACAGTACAAACTAATGCAACATAGAATCTCAAAGATTGGGTTCCAATCTCTACACAGCCTCTGAATCATAAGGCATTCAAGTCTGGTCTTGACTCTGCTGTGTGTGCGTGTGCTGGTGTTTGCCAGTGTGTGCCGAGTACTCGACCCTTTCAAAGCATAAAATTTTCAGGAAATACTGAATGCTGCTGCTTATTTGTTATATGGCAGTGTCAAGTTGTTTCGAATGCCACTCCAGTTGCTCACACAGAAATTGTCATCTGTGTGTTATTTCCTGTAATATATTATCCAGTGTAATATCTTGACTTGCTTCAATGGGAAGGATTGCGGCTTTCCATCTTGTGTAATATCCAAAGCTATTGATGTGTCTTACCAAGGGAGTTATAATAACAGGATTAAGAATTGATTTTTAATCCTGATTGAAATTAGAACAATAGCTCAGCACAAGGAGAGAAACATGTGAACCACCCAGTAAAGTACTTTGTGACTCTGTCTGCTCAGTAATAATGAAGCTGACCTTGGCATGTGGTGGATGGCTGGTTCAGATGACATGTTTGTAGCAGGATTTTAACACACTCTGGTCGTTGACGATAAATTCCCTGTGTCCGACCTAAATATTGAGGTGCAAAATCAACTAACACAATTTGTCATCTGGGATGCACATGAAGTTAACCAATAGGATGACTCCATGAACAAATCATAGACCCAGTGATGTCACTACTGCTGGTGGAGTACCCATGTCGAAGACAGACGTATGCCATGTTGTGACACTGATGCCTCAGGGACACCCAGAATGACTCCACCATCATTACATTTTTTTTGTTATTCACTGAAGAGAAGACTGCTGAATAGTAAATCATATATAATTTCTTCTCATCATCACTTGATGTGGACGAGTAATCTGAGTCAAATGTTTTGTGTCACCAGTTTCACAAGCCAGATGTGGAAGAATTTACGGCTTCGTGATCCCCTTATCTGACATCGTGAAGTTTGAAAGACCATTAATTAACACGAAAATGTGGTAGCACTCTACATTACAGCTAGGTAATAAGTGGTAATAGTAGGGTAATAGTGTGTTAATAAAATAATTTATTAATTATTAATAAATAATTAATTACAAAGAAATAACTAAGTAAAAGCTTGGTAATTCCTGCACGGTAATACATTCTATTACCGTGCAGGAATTACCAAGCTGTACAATACTACTAATACTAATATTAATAATACAATACTGGTATTACATATAATTATTGTATGTAATTGTATGACAGTTGTGTTTCTAGAACTTTGTGGGGAAGTTAGAACACACATTAGCTCTTCTCAGTGGACTCTACTCTTTCAGTGCTGTACTGTGTCAACCTGTTCCTTCTCTTCAGAAAATATAACTACACATAAGGGAAAAGGAGGGCCGGACTTCATACTTTGAATATAAATGGTATGTATTACATACCAGTATTTATGTAATTATTGAATTGTATTTACATAGTTATTTTGTCTGTGTTTTTCATATCTTCTTTTAACACTGCTTGTTTTTTGGAAAATTTTTCGATCACCATGTTCCTGTGTTGGACGTCTTCTGGGTTTTTTCTTTGGTGCTTGTGCTTCACGTATTTGTATGTATTCTGAAGTTGCAGTGCATTTGACTGGCCCTGTCGGCCACCGTATAAAATACTGCCTGAAATGCGATTTATAAGAAAAGTCATCTCATTCATATTTGCTATGCAGGTGGAAAAGGGCTTCGCTGTATTGATATTAACATCATGTCTCCAGTAGTTAAGAGCCTCTCCATTGCACAGGCGCACGGGTTCTGAGTTGGGACAGACCGAGCACCCAGTATTTCCTTCAACTCAGAGACAGTTTAAATTGTTCAATGCTGCAGTGTTTGTTGGTCAACCGCTCTGGAGCTGGATCTATTGACTGTGTAGAACCTCAGGCTCGTCTCGCAATGGCAACAATTTAGTCGTTAAATCAAAACTTGCTTGCAGCTTCTGCTTTCTGTGAAGATGAACTACAAGACAACACACGTTATTATCTTACATTTATAAAACCGATTTCTGAAACTTGTCTTAAGAGGTAGATATTTTTTCCAGGTTTGATCTGAGTTTCTCTTGTTGCTATGGCCCTACTCTGTTCAATATTTCCCATCATACAATAGATCTCTGTCCTTTTCGGAATTGATGGTCTTGATGATTTTATCGAGACATTACATTTATTGTAATTCATCATTTTTAATTTATTTAATTTGTTTTTCCCCAGATATTTTTTCATTTGAACACTTTAAGGTAAGAGATGTTTTCATGAGTTTAGAGGAAATTATTTTAAAGAAAATGGGGAAATTCAACTTTGTGTTATGTTCAGTAAATTAAGCAATGATGAATGCCAAATAAAATACATGTTCATACAAGGCATTCCCTTGAAGTTTCAAAGTACAGTATGTACAAGCCATCAGTAGCATCAAATGTTTATAGTTGAAAGTAGTGAAAAATTAAATATGAACAAGTTGTTTTTTTTTATGTTTTTGAGCACTGATTCATGGTTATTACATACAAATTACCACAAGGGTTTCCAGGTAATCTCTAAACATCTGGATGTTTGGTTTAATCTAATAATACCATGAAATTAAATACAAACAGGTTGTTTTGAATTTTGCAGCACTAATTCATGGTTATTACACAAACTACCACTTACCAAGTGTTTCCAGGTAAGAAGCGACAAGATTAAACATACAATTTCTACCGTATTGCCCCAAAACAAAAGGGAAAATAAGAGTTCTTTGTGTCAATACACGTAATTATCTGACATTTACAAAAATAGATTTTTGACATTTTGGGAAAGAAACTTGCCTAGGTAGATATTTTTTTCAGATTTGACACTGTGAGGACGTAACGCTACCATGAGCCTAAGTAGGAAAGGACGATCAGAACTGCATTAAAATATATCTTAATATGAGAAGTTTTGTAGGCATGTATGATACAGATATTTTTTACTCTTTAAAGGTATATTGCGCACCAAATTTATTTAAGTGATATATCCTTGTGAAAACGGACTGCATCCTCATTCAACATGTTGTCGGTGGATCATTCGAGGAATAATCACGATTCCCCCTGTACTAATATAAAAAAGGGAGTGGCTGTTATTGATTTATCAGTATTTTAGTGTAAAGTGTAGTTTTTAAAAAAAAAAAAAAAACCTAATAAATTTGGAAGGTTAGTGAAGATGTATCAATGATTCCATTCATGTGTTGGGGAGTTAATGGGAAGTCAGACTGAACTCT
The DNA here is from genome assembly GCA_037951165.1 of Lophius americanus. Classification (NCBI taxonomy): domain Eukaryota; kingdom Metazoa; phylum Chordata; class Actinopteri; order Lophiiformes; family Lophiidae; genus Lophius; species Lophius americanus. The sequence continues at coordinate 3,230,546 of JBBDHG010000190.1, read as the reverse complement.
GAAGATTCTAAAGCCTTGGCTTTGAGGGAAGAATGACATTTTTTAAGATAATTTTGGAGTGTATTACTAATTGTCTTTCTTTAATACCCCGATTGGCTAACCAAGTTTCAACTTCCAGAAGAAATCAAAAAAGTGCATTTCCTTAGATGTGAGATTCTCCCCTTAAAAATGCATTGATTTGTTAAACCATAGTGAAACAGATGAGTGGCAGATGATGGATGTAGTTCACAGAATCAGCCGAGCTTTCTAACACGTGAAATAAACACCAGAATTTTGTGGTGCCATTGTGTTCAATGAATAAATCAATAATAATGTGCCAACTGAACCTAATCACACAAGAAGTTGGCAAAGAGACAGTAGGATTATTTCAAGGTTTAACATTATTTGGCTGACATTTTATCCATTTTATCCATTTTATCACATTCCCGGGTCTGGGAGGGGGTTTCCTCCCCTGCATCTCTTTCCAGCATTCCAGCGAAGTAAACATACAGATAAGTGCAGATTCATTTAGATCCACTAAAGACATTAACACCTAACTGGTAGAAAAGCGTTAACATTGTTCAACGAGCACAAGCACAAATGTCATGCTATGCTAATCTATCCATTAATCGCTACACACACCGCTCTCTTTGTCATAAAAAAAAACACAGGGTCTTCTAATAGCTTGCTGCACACTGATTGTTCCAATGCACAATGTTGCTCTATATTCTGCTGCAAGGTACAGCTCTTCTCCTATCTCAACGATCCTTTATCTGATATAGTCGATCTATCGGCTCTGACAAAGATTACTCATTGCTGCTGTTGCCCTGGCATCTCTTCATGAACACCCACAGGGGATTTATATTACAGTGTGACTATATATTCAACATGTTTGCCGGGGGCGTAGGGGGCAACTTTCAACAGTGGCGTGAATGTCAAGTAGAATTGTGTCAGCATTTGTTGTTATAGAAGGTTTTGTATTTTGACAGGTGGGTTTTGAAACTAAACGTTACTTTCTGCTTTTATCACAGTGGATGTATTATAATGTGAGGGCTTGTCAATTTATTTACCACCTAGAGCACAGCTATAAACAAGACAGGAGAGGCCCTTGTATACGCATTTGATGTCTGTATGGATGCAGGGAGCTTTAAAAATCTTACAGGAGAGCTGCGTATAAAATCATATGAAATATATGTAAATCCATTGGCGCATTCATTTTCTGATTAAATGGGGCCGCTGCAGAATCCATGCTTTCTGTCATGCAGAGCAATGAATTACAGAGTGGCAGGCTGGCAGTACTGTCGACGCGAAATAAAAAATACACAAATGGACTACCTACTGAAGACCAAAACAAATGACAGGCTTTGGTTTCAGTCACTGAAGGGTGTGACAGCCAGTCTGTCACACTTGTCATTATTTTTGCGTGGTCTTGTTCATTCCCCCGAAACTCTTGTCTTGGCCAGTGACGTCATGTAATTGCTAGCGGAATACAAAATTCCACAAATATATACAAAAACTCTATTACAATAGTTAACAGAATTGAACTGAATAGCCATAACAGTATAACCATTGACAGGTGACGTCTAATGTTGATTATGTTGATCTAATGTTACAATGATGCCTGTCAGTAGAGGAGGTCTATATTACCCAGCAAGTTGATGTGTTGGAAGCAGAACCAGGCCAAAATTGGGATGACAAGAAGCTGTAACTCAGTTGGTAGAGCAACCGTCTCCCAATTGGTAGATTGTCAGGTCGACAGTTCAAGCCCTGCAAATCTACATTTTGTAAGGTCCTTGAGGAAAGGTTTTTTTCTTCCTTTAGAAAACAGGATCAGAGAATTTTCTATAACGGCAGGCCTTCTTTAATGTTCACTGTCCGCGTTGGTTAGTACCGAGCAACGGTGGTTGCAGGAAAAACAACTGGTGAACACGCAACAAGGTCATGAGATGAGCCAAAGATCACATTCCATGCCGATATGATAAACACATCAGTGCATCAATGGGCTGTTTTGGCTGCAAAAAGGGATCCTACACAATATTTTGCAGGTGGTTTTAATGTTACAGCATATTTGTTTTTTGCCACATGATACTAGTGAGCACGAGTATCATGTGTACGCGGATGGATGCACATGATGGTATTTCTAAAAGAAAAATGTGAAACGATTCACAGTCGGCTGAAGGTTTAGGTACATTTCCGACGTTCAGATGATATTATTTTAAAGCAAATTGAAATTAGATTACAGTAATTATAAACAGATTATTATGAGACGTCCTCATTTTCCTTGTGATTGTGAGTGTGTTTACCCTCTGAATTGCCAAAACAGAGAATTCACCAGGTGGGGGGGGCAAGTTCAATTAATTATTTATTGGTTCTTTAATGTAACTTTGAGGAGACATTAATTTAATTACTGACTGTAATTGCACTCTCCCTTGAAAGTAGCCATAAGTCAGTGTGACGTCAGTCAGGAGCACTACAGCAGTTTACAGAAGTACACGCATGAGCTGTTCTTGTTCATGTCCTCCAAAGTTAACCCCATTATTATTTATTTAATAAGCTATCTGTTATTATATTATTATTATTATTAATATTTAAGATATATTATTTAATCATCATCGCCGCTGCCGTTGATCCTTTCGTGTAAATTTTATATAAACATAGACCTTAAAGCGAGGAAGAACTGGATTGAGTTTGGGAAGGGTCGGTTGTAATTGTATGACATTAGGGGGAGCTTTCTCCTTTCTCTCTGAACGTTTTTTGGCCACAGTTTTTCAATAAATTTTCCGATTTAATAGAAATTTGGTTTATTTGAATCGACCGCCGGAGCTATACGTGTGTACATGTGTATATCATGGTTTACTCTAATAGATTATATGTTACTCATTGGGGGAGCTGCTTTACAAAAAAAAAAACATTTTAGTTTTTACAGAGATCTTACCTCTATATCTTATTTTACTCTAATAGTTTATATTTTACTGACTAAGGGGAGCATTTTTGATGAAAAACAGTTTTTCGATCATAATGTCACATTAAATTTCATGACTTAAATCAGTGTGTTTCTTTATTCATCTCACTTTTCGGGAATTGGGAAATTTTCAGAGATATACCCTTGCTATCAAGGACAACAGCGTAGGCCTAGTTTTTTATACATGCTGTTATCTTTACGTAAACAACAGCACTACTGAGTTTTTGATACATCCTTTTAGTTCCTTACGGAAAGAAATGCAACTATACCTTGCCTGTCTGTCACTTTTTTCTCTTCCTTGTTCAACAAAAGTGAGAAAGCAGAGTGACCAGTACCGGATTCCTCAACTGAGATTTGAAAAATCCCACTATCCAGAAACAATGGAAAATAAGTAAACTGCCTTTAGGTCTATATGTGAGTCTGAACAATAGTTTGTCCCAAGTTCCCCTTTTCTTTTCTCTCCTCAGAGCATCGGCTCCTGCACAGCCCCTTTTGTACATCTATTCCTTTTAAATCATCCTCCTGTCTCTATGAGAGCAGATTTATAGTACAGTCCTTAGTGAGCAGGAAGGCATGCTAAAGAGATTTTGTATTTATGTCTATATCAGAAAATCCCAGTCTAGAACCAATCCTGAAACTGCCCATAATCCCAACATCCCACAGCATACCTTAAGTCATTATTTTATGAATTGATAAAAGCAACAACTGTTCTTTTCTTAACTGACAAATACCTGCTTTAACACGCGTGAACATGCCACATCCTCTGATGTTGACGGCGTCACGGAGGCGTCTTAATCAGATGCCCAAACCAACTCACTTGCTCCTTTTCAATGCAAAGGAAGTAATGGTTCCTCTCCAAGCCACCTTCGATGTCCGAGCATCTCACTTTCCCTCTAAAGCTGAGCCTACGACAACCTAGGAGGGAAGCTCATTTAATCCGCTTATATCTTTAACCTCATTCTTTTGGTCACTACCCAGACCCGAGTTGAGAGTTGGAGCACAGTTGGACTGGTAAATTTAGAGCTTTGTCCTGCATCTCATCAATCTTTTCGCCATAACAGGAAGATAAAACACTTGCATAACTGCTGATACGGCACAAACTGCCTGCTCATCCGATGGTCCATTTTCCTCACTAAAGACACCAAGACACTATCCCTTGAGGTCGCATCTCACTCCTAACCTGGAGGGGTGAGTCCACCACTTTCCAGAGGGTAAACATGAACTCAGATTTGGAGGTGTGGGAATGGGTAGTAAGCAATGCAGATAGTATATGCATGCATATAACGAGCATTTAGGTTCCCATAAAGGATTGGTTGTGATCCAGTCTAAATCTTTTGTCCCGTGTAATGCATCATGTGAAGAATACTGAAAGACTGTATAAGCTGTAGGTTGGTGTATTTGGGTGGCACAGTGGCGCAGTTGTTAGCGCTGCTGCCTCCCGGCCTTTCTGTGAGAGTTTGCATGTTCTCCCTGTGTCTGCATGGGTTCTCTCCAGGAACTCCGGCTTCCTCCCACAGTCCAAAAACATGTGATATTGGCGACACAAAATTGACCGTAGGAGTAAGTGAGACTGTAAGTGTGTGTCTCCATGTGTCTGCCCTGCGATGAACTGGCGATGTGTCCAGGGTGTACCCTGCCTCTCGCCCGATGTTAGCTGTGATAGGCTCCAGTCCCCCGTGACCCTGAACAGGATAAGCAATAGATAATGAATGAATGAATGGTGTATTTGGTATTAAAGCTATTACAATGGAGTTGCACCCTGAAATATGGTCTGGTTTGATAGATAAATCTGCATGCCAGTTCGGTTCAAGTTTATTTGTCAGATATACAGGTACGATGCTCAGTGAAATGAATTATGTGCCCATTCTGGTCAAACATAATGGAGAAAAACACATCACTCACACCAATGAGACAACAATAAACATCAAACAATTAACATTAAACAATCTTCGAAACAAAGTTCAAGCACGCAAATGATGTTTGTCTGTAGGATGTGTGTGTATTAGAGTCCCAGTCTCATTTAGAACTATGATGGCCTGAAAGAAAGACACTCTTCCTCATCCTCTCTGTGTTGGCTTCAATGTGCGGTAGCGTCTCCCTGATGGCAGGGGAAAAGTCTGTTTTAGGGGTAACTGGGTCCCGAATGATATTCATGGTTCGGTTGTGCAGCGGTTGATATAATTGTCCTGCAAGTTAGGGTGATCCTGATGGTTCTCTCAGCTGAGGGAAACACTGCTAAGAGCCATGTAGGTCTGTTTTGTGCTATTTCTTATCCAAGTGATGATACTGCCACGCAGGATGCTCTCTATAGTGCAGGTGTAGAAGGCTGCTAAGACATTTCTTTTGTGCGTCCAAGCCTTTATTCTCTGTTACACAATTTGTATTGACAGCTGATGAGATCCATCTTAAAGACATTTGGGTAAGCCATCCCTGCAAAGGGCTTGACAAGTCAATTTCAAAGCAACTCAATTTATTTATTTGTCCAGTGCGAAATCACAACTAATGTTATTTGTTCATTCTATGAAGACCAAACAACTCCCGTATGGGCAAGCACATGGCTCTGGCCTAGTGAGTTAAATATGAGCTGGTAGAATAAAATATGATATTTACAATATAGATCTTCTCGAGTTTATTAATATGCACCAAAGTGGACTAAATCTGAGCAAAAGTTATGAAGTTAAGTCTGAAAAGCAATGTTTTTTTTTGTAAAAGGCTCACCCTAGTCTGTAAAATATGAACTATTAAAGTAAAACACAATTTAAGATATAGCTCCTCAGGACGATGTACAGACACCACATATGCCCTCAATCGGACGAAAGGTTGAGAAATTAAGTCCGAACACTTTTGCAGATAAAGTTCCTACTAGTGTCGAAAACATACAAATGACCTTTCCCAAGAACATTCCAGTTTTTCCTCGGAAAATTTGAAAATGAACCATGAAATAGTTATTGAAGTAATAAAACAAATAAAAGTTATAGAGTTATTGCGTTAACATAAAGTATCTGGGACGGCTGTGGCTCAGTGGGTAGAGTGGCCATCTCCCAATCGGAAGATTGGAAGGTAGCTGGTTCAAATCCCACCAGGGTCTACTTGTCGTAGGGTCCTTGAGCAAGACCCTGAAACCTTAGCTCCCCAGGCGCTCCACGAGTGGCTGACCACTGCTCCCTCAGGGATGGGTCAAATGCAGAGAAATAATTTCACTATGTTGTACTGTGTACGACTCTATGTGACTCTATGAGACTTTTCAGGGAAATAATGAAAATAATAATAGTAATTATATATAATAATAATAATAAGAAGAAAATCATAATAAAATAATAATGATAATTCAAGGCTACTTAAAGTTGCATGCAGTGTTGATCGGGCCCTCACACCTGGGCACCTGACACAGCATGTACCAGCCACCACTGGGCTCCCGATCCCTTGCATGCAAACATGTGTCTGACACCAGAACATACATACATTCATATTTTGAAATTATTCAAATGATTTTCGTAACTTATGCCCTTTTGCCAGCCGGAGTCGATTGTACTGTAACTGAACATTGTCATATGGACATCTTCGGAGTGGTACACCTATCCAATATTAGAAGTTTGGAACAGATTGAATGGAAAAAAACATCTATGTAGCTCGTTCAACCAGGTTATGGACTTCTGTTTAGACTCCCACTTGTACCCAAATCCGACCCCGGATAAGTGGAAGAAAATGGATGGATGGACGGATATTTCACCTTTCCTCCAAGAGGGCTCCTCCTACAGAATGTGTTTGATACTTAGAGAGTGGTTAGGTTACATGTCTAGAATTGACCATGCATCACTGTTGTGGCTGGTGTTACCCCTGTGGGGTGGACGTAGACTGTGGTCTACACTAACACCTATCATCAACATGACAATACAGGTCTAAACAGAAGACCAGATGTTTCATATTTAACATACAAGGAAAGTACAGTTGTGAGCACACAGGTTTAATGGAAAGATGCAGGCCATCATGGCCACACCTTTCACGTTATGGAAAAAAAAACTTTTCATCATCAATGATAAGATTTTATTTTCACTAAATTTCAGGTTGATAAGGGGTCGAATATCTAGGACGAGTTTCTTAAGTACAACACTGAATGAGGAAAAAAAACCTTTTTCAATATTTTAAAACTTATCTTTGGACCTTTCATCATCTTTTAATTAAACCCTTAATTTATGTGACAATTTCATATTTCATGGGGAAACAGCAATATTTGCTATCTTATACCATTCAGACCGTTCTTCAAAAACTCAAGCTTTTAATCCTTATGGTCTTGACATGATCAACCAATTTGAAGTTGATCGAGTTAAATCTCTAGGATGAGATAGTTGGAGTACAACCCCTGGTAATGGCACACAAAATACAACGCCCAAAACTTTTTTTCACAACTAATGCATGTGCAAAGTTTAATGAGCTTCCAAGCAGGATATAGGATAATATTCTCTAGAAAAACAATAGGCTCCTCGCACTATCGGTGCTCACATTCAAGATTCAAGATTCAGTTTCTTGTCATTCAGACTATCTACCAAACATAAACACAGCAGAACAAAATTATGTTGCATGTGGCTCTAGCTCTAGCTCTGGAATACTGCAGAGGAGAAGGATTATTGGACTCTGGTCAAACCACAAAACAACAGAGGCCAGTCTGCATGCAGCTGGTGCTGTCAGAAGTATCAGGACATGAGTACATTCAAATACTGTGGAGAAGACAGTGAACGTCAGTATTCACCACCATACAAATGCTTGTGACAGCTGGTCCTCGAGTTCTCCATCTGTCTCATACTTATCAACGTAATACCCCGTAAACGCCTTGAGGGACTTTTCTTTATATTTGGCTCCGACATGCTATAGTACTCAAGGATGAACTGATTTGAACATGTTGGAAAAATATCAAGCCAGGTCACTAAAAGGCTACAAAACCCATATTTGGCCCAGAGGTAATCCTGGGAGGGCCATGAAAAATACCATCATTCCCACCATATATATTTGTCATACATTCATTTTATTAACTTCAATTTTGTAACCAGACATCGACTTAAAATGGTAAGACATGTGGTCTCATGAATGGGTAACTTGTTCCAAACATTTGGCTAGTTTGTCTCTGATGATGGTGCACCCCTGATTGGGCAATGACTCTCACCATTTTCAGTGTCTAAATGTCAGAAATACTTGTATTATATTAAACATCAGTCAGTCAGGGGCAGAGGAGGAGTTTGTGAATATATTTAATATTTGGTCTGATATTAAATTGTATGGGTATCTATCTAGATCTTGCATGCTGTTGGGTTGAAATAGCAGCATTTTAGTATTTGTAGTATCTGCTCCATCATATCAGCCTCATTAACTGAGCATGTGAACACAGTCCTCTGTGTGTCCCTGTGAAAGATTATCAAGGGGTCCAGACGACATACCTCTTCAATGAAATTATTCATTGGATACATGTCAAGACAGTGAAGACCCACTCCAAAAAAACATAGGCCTACTCTGTCGTCCCCAGGAGCATGGAACTCCCCAAAAATGAAATGGGAAGTTATGGCTGAGGAATGATGGCTCAAAACCATTTGGAGATAAACCTCCCCATGTCGTTGGAGAAATGCAACCAACTTTCCCAAAATGAATTCAGTTGTTACTTGCATTCAGTTCTAGTGGCGGTAAAATTTAAAAATAATCCATGAAATACTTTTTGGTATATCGCATCAACATGACTAATCTGCAACTTTTCTGGGATATATTTTCATTTTAAACCTTTTATTAAATTTACTCAAGATTCAGTCAATTTATTAACAAATTGAAATAAAATAGTTATTTTTCTGTTTTTCTGAGGAAATTAGATAAACCTTTTAACAAAATTTTTTTATCAGTTTGCTTCCTTAAGAAAATAATTCCTTTGATATATAGATGTATGTCCCTGGGGGTTTATGGGTTGAAGAGTTCAATGGATCCGTTTTTGCCCCTTTAGGACACAAGGTGTCATAGCATTCAGTTTATGGAACCCCAAAATGAGTTAATTCATCTGTGGTGCCTTGCAGCTCTTTTGGCAAAGGTTGCCTTCCACCTGTATGTATTCACTGCTCTCGCTCTGCAGTGATATATGAAAGAGTCAGCCACCCTGACCCAGTTAAACCTTCCCTAGCACAGATTCCGAGACAGCATGTCTGTGATGCTCACTGTCTGCAACAGATATTACACATTGAACCTCATCTGGAAATCTTTTTCTGGGCTCCACTTTGACAGGCACAGTGACAACCCCTATAGCTGACACCTGTAGTGACAGGGAGAGACAAACTGAGCCGTGGTCATTTATTTCAAATGAGGTCTCAGACATCAGGAGCCACAGAATGGCGGAGGAACACAAAAAGATGGAGCTCAGCATTTACTTTTTTTTTTATAAAAAAAAGGGTAAAGTTCATTGTAAAAGAAATAAGTCATAGTGAGAATCCAGCCACAGCATCAGTCAGCATCAGAAACCCCATCATTAAAGGAACAACATAGTGATTGAGGTGAGGTATGAGTATATATAAGTAATCCATCTATAAAATCATGGCTTTTGACCCAGTAGTGTGTGGCAGTGTGTGTCCTATGAAATCATGCTCCATGTTTGCATTTTCTAAGTACTTTGCTTACTTCATCAACATATGGGCCTCAACCTATACCAGTATGCGAGGTGTGATGTGCTCTCTGCGTTCTGTTAGGATGGTGTACAACTGGCATGTCCTGAAGAGTATGCTTCAGTATACTGAAGTATACTGGTGACACCTCACAAATATGGAACTGTGGCAAAAAACTACACAGACCCCATGAGAACCTTTGATGGGAGTATAGTTGATCTCACCAGTCTTTCATAGGAATCTATTGGAATGATGTGCCTACGCTTCGGTATATTAGTGAAGAAGATTTCCAAACCAATATACCTAAAAGTATGTATGAATAATCATTACATTTCATTTTTTCAGATTTTTAAATCCAAACCTGTTATTTGGAGCGACGGGACATCAGTTGGTAGAGCGGTGGTCCACTTATCTGAAGGTCGGTGGTTCAAACCCCGGCCACTGCGGTCCACGTGTCGAAGTGTCCTTGAACCCCAAGTTGCTCCCAATGGCTGTTCCATTGGTGGATGAATGATGGTTTGAATAGTTACTGCCCCTGATGAGCACTTGGTGCCTTTAGGATTAATTGATGATCTGACTAGGTTTAATGGAATGGATTAAATGCTTGGATCAAGCTTCTTCTGAACTTGATGCCGAGCTGGACCCAGTGAAAGATTTCTCAGGGAATGCTGCAGCGATGCTCCCAGCTGTTTCAACCTTATCTGTTGATTCAGCTAGAGGATTTCTTCATAAACAAGACAGAGACACTCAAAAACGAAAATATTACAAACAGAAGGAAACCTGATGGAACCCAAAACGTGCCTAGTTTATTTTGTTAATTTATTTTTATATTCAAAAGAGCTCTACTTTTGTTTTAATTGCTTAATATACATACAGATAAGTGGAAAAGCACTCTCTCAACTGAGTCACTGTCGCTCTTAATGACGTAGTTGGGAGGCTAGCACAGGACGTCATTCCATCTCCTGGGACAGTTTGCATTGAGAGCCAAAACAATGTCGAAACCCTTGTCAGTTAGAAATGGGTAATAATTCAGCAATCAAACACATCCGCCGTACCTCGAAGAAACCTTTTTAGCTTTATCAGGTTCTAAAAAAAGTTTCCCGTAATGGACTTAAAGATCGGATACTACCAAATTGAGATGGAAGAGGAGGACAAGGCCAAAAGAGTCTCTGTTTGCCCTCTGGAGTTTGATGAATTCAACCGAATTCCTCAGGGAATAAGTAATGTTCCCAGTATCTTTCATAGGTTAATGGAGAGATTTAGGGTTGACATTAACCTCAAGAAAGTCTTGGTGTTCATTGATGATTTGATTGATTTCTCAGATTCCCTAGAAGAGCATGATAAAAGGTTGCAAAATGTCCTCCAAATCCTAAGAGAAAATGCTTTGAAACTGTCCCCTAAGACGTGTAAATTTTCCAGACATCCGTGCGATTCTCATCAAATATTGAGCTGGAAAAAGCTATACTAGCTATATGACACAGGCCACATGATAAGTTGGCTGCAAACAGCATCTTGCTGGAATAGGTAGAACGCATAAAACGGGCTTACCTCGCGTCTGCTGTCGTCATTTCCAGACAAACCTAGCCTTGTTTCAGACACAGTCTCAGTTCTATGCCACATCTTTTAGAGACAGACAACCAATTACCTTCCATCACATTAGTTGAGTCTCTTGCTGTACATGCTGATGCTGTTGCAGATGTGTATGGAGAGGAAGAATTTTCAGGGTAGGCGACATTGCCTGTATTCTCTGAGAATGACTTGAAAAAACACCAGGAAGCTGATCCAGCTATAAATCATGTGATTCAGTTGCTAAAAACTGGAGCTGATACCCCATATAACATTAAAGCTGATACACCTGATATCAAATTTATCCTTAAAGAGTGGAAACCCCTTGAAATTAGAAACAGTCCTTAGTGTACGAAACGACAGTGTGATCAACAGACGGCTTATTAGCTCTTGCTCTCAACATCTCTTAGGCCTACAGTTTTTGAACTTCTCCAGGATAACATGGACCATATGGGATGGGAACGGGCCCATGACTTTGTGAGGTCTAGATTTTATTGGCAAAAGATGGCTGCAGACATTGAAACTAAGGTAAAGAGCTGTGGACGCTGTGTCAGAGGGAAATCATACCCAGAAGAAACAGCACCACTAGTTAATATCAGTGCATCACAGCCAATGGAGCTGGTCTGTATGGTCTTCCTATCGTTGGAACCAGACAGCAAACTGCCAAAGACATATTAGTCATCGCTGATCATTTCACAAAGTATGCGGTTGCCCTACCCACTCATGACCAAAAAGCCACTTCTCTTGCCAAATGTCTATGGGAACATTTCCTGGTTCACTGTGGGTTCCCTGAACGCCTCATTAGCAACCAAGGCAAAAATATTGAATCACTCATCATCAAAGAACAGGCATCACGGAAGTGAGAACTATTCCATATCATCCTAGGGGTAACCCAGTCGAGTGATTTAATCCCACTGTTCTCTGTATGCTAGGAAAGATGAACAGAAGACTCACTGGCATGATTTTGTTAAAGCTTTGCTCAGTTTATAACTGTACCAAAAATGAGGTGACTGGTTACAACCCTGCTGCGAACGGGCATCCCATTCCCAGTATCTCCGCAACTTAAAACTATTTGGGAAGAAAGTTATCAAATTGCCATGTGAAACTTCAAAAAAAACTTGATGAATGAAACAAACATCAGTTTGGCAAGCATGTCAGAGAATCTACCCTCCAATTACCGATTAGCTGATAAATGCAACAAAAGACAATATGCCTGTCTGTTCAGTCAAAAAGAGGAAATGGGCCCACTTGTACCCTTCATAGGATTCTGATGCTTCCATGTAGCCAGTAGACTGAAATGAGGAGGACGGTGAGACAAAGAAGCAGAAACCACTCGGTCGACCTCGAACATACAAAGCCATGAGCAGGAAAGCTTTGACATTTTTCTATACAGAGACATTTACTAAAATCTATGACAAAAAACAGAAACACTTCCATGTCCCACAACCAGGCTGAACCTGTACCCCAACCATGCCCCACTGCAGGTGACATCCAGCTTGTGTTTGTTGAAAGACCACAGGTTGAACCTGAAAGCTACATTGCTGACATAGCAACCAAGAGTCTAATGATGTATTGGTGCTGTATGGTTAAGATTTTGTCCGGATGCCTGTGGACATTGACGACCATGTGACTTGCAGGGGTTAGATTTAGGTAGTGCAGCAGCTAAAGTGGACATGACCGATGAAACGCAGAATAATGAGCAAACAAGTGCTTATGTGAATGACAAACACACTGGCAATACAGAAGCATAAAAGACGGTAACCGAACTTCCAGAGGTTAGGAGATGAGATAGGTTAAGTTTACCACCTTTGGGTAAACCTCCGATTTATTTTATCCAAAGCTTTTTGGCAAGCTTTAATCGGGCTCTATATTCAGTCAGCGGCCATAGCCATAATTCAATCTATGAGGTTTAAGTTTAGGATATTTGAACGGATGAAGGGACTCATGCTGCGTCAAGACAGGAGGGTGTAACCCACATAGACTTATGCGGGCACTAAAGGGATAACTCCCTGCCCGGAGTTTGGTTGATCTACTGCGCATCATACTCCATGCGTACACCTGCACAGGAGCTGCGCTGATACAGAGAGGAGGTGAAGAATGGTGATTGTGAAACTTGAGAAACTAAGTGATAGAAAGTTGATTAAAAACTGAGACCTAAAGTAAGCATTGAGGAGTAGTAAGAAGCTACCACTCCTGTTTGACGAGGTGTTTTGCCTTTTCTGTACAATTTGGATTAATTGATGCTCTGACTGGTTTTTAATAAAATGGATTAAATGCTTGGATCAAGCTTTTTCCCGAACGTAATGGCGAGCCAAACCCCGTGAGAGATTTCTGAGGGAACGTTGAGGGGGTTGTGGCCAGCTGTTTCAACCTTCTCTGTGGATTCAACCATAGAATTTCCAGGGATTTCCAGATAAGGACCAAACATTCTAACACAACTTATCCTACCCCAGTAATAGTGGTAATATTGACATTATAGACACACGTAAACAAGAGAGGGACAATTATAAAGGGGAAACCTGCAAACGAAAGAAAACCTGAAGGAACCAGAGTCATATGGACTTCATATTTTATTGTGTAACTTTATTTTTATATTTCAAGATGGGTATTTTTGTTTTAATGTATTCACTGTTGCCAATTGCAATTGTTGCTCAATACATCTGCAAGTTGGTATAGTTCAATGCACTTCTATTTTAATAATTCCACCTAAGAACCTAGCTGAGTGGCATTTGATATAAAATTCTGGTCCATAATAAACACAAACGTTCCACATTTTTCATGTTTGTACTTTATTTGTGATAGCACGTGTAACACAGTATCACATTTTATCTGTATATAAAATACCCTTATGATACTGGGACTAAGTTACTCATGTCTGCGTACTACCAACATCCTACCGCACTGGTCAGGCTTCCCACAGTGTGATGAGGCAAAACATTACAGGAAATGTCTCTGTACTATTTTCTGCTGAGTGTATGCCAAAAGGATTAGCAAATCTACTATTTAAAAAAGAAAACTTGCTCTGATTTTGGCCCTTGTGTGCTCACAATTCTTTAACCATTTGTTCCTTGCTCTGGTTTTTTGTCAAGGACTCTGAACACAAACACACCAAGAAACTGATGGGGTGTAATATATTGTACATAAGTAAAATATAGAGGAGACAAACCATCAAACGTAAAGGAAACAAAAGTCAGAAATGTTGGACAGCAGTAACCTTAGATAATGTTCCTCAAGGCAGAGAACTTCGTTTTGATTGGCTATCTGTACCATGTCAATATACACACAGGACAGTCACCATACTATAGTTATCTCAGGTCATCCTTTTAACTGCAGAGGGGAAGTATGTCAGTTAATAAACCTCTTTATTTCAGCAGCTCTGTGAGTTATCATGAGACCATCTGCTTTACAATTCAAGATAAAACTAGTGAAGAAAAACACCTAGTTGGATAAATGATGATAGAAAGCAATAACTTTTCTTTCACAACCTCCATCGTACTGAATCATTCAACTGCATTAATTGGATTTACATAAACATATATATATGAGCAAACGTCTTCTCTCCAGACAGTAAACAACAGCAGACTATGCTGACTTGGCAGCATTTTTATTATTTTCAATTAATTTCAGGCAATAGTGTTCCCACTAGGAGTGATTTACGAGTGAGGGAACTAAATGGTGACGAAATATTATTATACCAGTGTGCATAATAAATACATTAAACAGCTCATTGCCCAGGACCATATACTTATTTGTCCTTGTTGTCCTTGATAAGAGCAATTGGAATTCCGTTGGCATACAGGGTCATGACTGTTGGATTCTGACAGCTTTCATTCAAACAGATAAAACTATGGCGGGGACTCATCACAAACCGCTACGAGCAGCTCTAACCCTCATACTGGCTTCTGGTCTATGTTTATTTTCTTCCAAGGCCAATATTGACCAAATACAGTTTTCGCTAAAGCATTAGGTATGCGTTATCAGCCAATTCTGTGTAAGAGCTTTCCTGTCAATGCATTACAAATGATATTTTACTCATATTTTTCAGAATTTTTGGTCGATCACTATATTTACATATAATTGGGCGAAAAGTAAATTGGAAGGTCAAAAGCCTAAAAAAAACCTTCACATCTCTCCCTCATGCTTCAACCTTAGATTAGATTCTCCCTTAGTTTACCTCAATAAAGCCCGCTGGAAAAAAATCATATTAGGTGATAGTCAAGCATAACTGTGTAAGCCCTGTAGAAAGTTCTTGTTGCAGCCTTCATTATTCTAATAAACTCTATTGCTAGTTTGCTTCTCTTTAAAGTAACCACAATAATCTTAAGTATTTATAGGCAAAGAAGGCAAATGACAATAAGCAGTGGCTAGTGTGTTTAGGCTTGTTGACTTTGTTCCTGCTACTGATGGATTGAC